>JAUMTR010000005.1:20639429-20733267 GCA_032270685.1 Microctenopoma stevenorrisi | reverse complement strand
AGATATGTTGGGGCCTGATTATTTAGTGCTTTATATGTGAGGAGAAGGATTTTAAACTCTATTCTAGACTTAACAGGAAGTCTTGATTCTATTCTGACAGCATACAAACACTTAAATGGCCTTTGTTTCTGAATCTGGTGTTCATTGAGTTAAGCAAGCAGCCCAGGTTGCGTGCACTACTGTGCAACCAAGATGATCCTGCCTGGGTATGTTCATGTGTCTACACACGGCTGCTTCTGTGTTCTCTGTGTGAGTGTGTGTGTGTGTGAGCCTGTGAGTGTGTGTGGACGCCAAGCTGTCTCCAGTGGAGGAGGCCCAGTGTGTCAGTGTGTAGGTGGAAGGGGGGAGCAGAACTAGCCTCTATAAATCAGGCCAGATTACAGAGGCAGAGAGGTCTGTAACTTCCTTCCACTACCTAGCCTCCCCTGCTTTATGTCAACCGACACACACACCAGAGGGCCTGTATGGTTTGGTAGATTGTGTCATAGCACTGAGTAGGCTAGTAGGCAGTGTCCTAAGCCTTAAGCCAAGGGTACAGTATACCTATAATTATAAAAGCACCCCTACTTGATGCACAGTTCCATTTGTTTTCATACTACTTTTTATTTGATAGAAGAGCATTAGTGGTAATACAACTTTTCTCTGAGCCAACTAGCACCCTTTGGGGGTTCTCTGTTTGGATCTTCACTAGACATGAAGAGGAACGGTCCAAGAGGAAGATTGCACCACTGACAGTGGTCAACACAGCAAGCTGCATTTTGATTAATATATTATAGACATTTCCTCGTGTTGTTATGGTGAAACTAGAAAAGCCAAACGTCAGCAAAAGATATTGTGGAGGAAAATTACTGTGACACATTGATGTTATTTAACTGCAACCAAATTTGGCTTTACAGCCAGTATCTACAGTATACAGGCAATATATCCTCTAATCATAACATAACATACTAACTAAGGACTAGAGAAGATTTTTCTACTGCATTTACCAGACTGGAAAATAATGAGTCATGACATTATCAGCAGAACATATTCTTTTGCAAAAAATTATTTGCATAAAGAACTGTTGTGTGTATTAGTTTTATGTGACAGTTGTGTTTCACTTTATTGAATTATTTAGCCTGCTTAATATACAAAACCATGTTAAAACAGAACAACTAGAAAGTCATTTAGACCAGCTTCTTGTAGCCTATTTAAAACATCAACCCCAACTCTTTTAAAAAACTGTCAGTACAACTTGAAAAGCTGCTCTGCTGCAGCTGCCTTGGATGATTATGGTCAGTTGGTCAATATCCATTTTGATTTTGACAAATTACATGACATACAAGCTGAGATCACACAATCAGCTCTACAGGTAGCTATGGCTGAACTCACCATATTGTATTAAGCTGAGTTTATCTCAACTTGTCCCAGCTGACCCACTTTTGTCTCCGTCTTGCCCAGCAGGGCATAGAGATTAACTTGCTTTTAAAATACTAAACATGAAACCCCAAAAAACACATTTGTTGGGGTTCTCTTTGATGCATTTGAAATGTGGCTGTAGACCTCTTTCTTATGTCTTACCTCACCAGCAGTAGACGTGTTCACTAGTGCAGTATTTGTACTTCTGGTCCCAGCTGATTTTAAAATATTGCCATGCTAAGGCTAAATGAAAGACTGCTACAGCTAAAAAACCCTTGATGAACCTTTTTTTACAAGCAGTTCCTACCAGCTACTGTTCAGCAGTTTATTTATGATGAGGATGTTTCTTGTGCTAGAATCATTTCTCTTTGTAGACACATCACGACCACAGCTGCAAGTTTTTCTAAGTCAATGTTCTTAACTAGCTTTTGATTTTTTATCCTTGGACGGGGCATTTAATGTGCCCATTCTTCATCACTGACACAGAAAGTGATTATTTGTTATGTTTTCAGTAGCCCTATCGTTTGGGAGGCTCAGATCACCCATCTACATAATCCCCCTCCAGAACCGTCTAGTGTAAAATAATGGTTTTGCTATTTTTCTTTTCTATTTTTGGGCAGGGAAAGCTGGCAATATGATGTTATGGTCTTCCAGCACTTTCTCTCTGTTCTCGCTCTCCATAGTTTGGAATTTAATTGTGTTTTGACAACTCTTTTCCATGGCTGGCCCAATTATAGCCTCCAGTTGGGCTGGTAATGATAGTTGTTAATGGGGTGAAAAATGGACGTGCATCTGACAGAAACCATAAGCAGATCCTCTGAAAGGAGCAGTGCGAGCCAACAAAAGCACGGGCAGGAATGACCTCGCTGTGCTCCCGTTCTCTGAAGGTCTTTATATAGCGTATATGGCTCCCAGCATCTCCTTTAGGACCTTTACTGTTCTGTTGTGCTACATGTCAGCCATTTTGTCAGTGTTAAAACATCTGAGCAGTCAGTAGCTGCATCAGGGCTACTGTATGAGGCCATGGGAATGACTCTAAGCGACCCGTCACACACACAGACACACATTTCTAAATGTCGTCAAATTTCTCACGCTTTTTTCCTTTCTTTCCGCTGGTTTCTCCTCCTCCCTCTCTGCCTCCTCTTCCCCCTTGTTTCTCTTGTCACAGGGAAAGTATTGATTGCCCTCTTCCCAAAGTTATATTTAATCAAAGATAAACAAGGAATCTACATTTTCTTGGGAGATGTGGGGTTGCCCAAAGTGCCTTGCTCTTTCTTACAGTTTTTTTAATGCTCAGGGGAGGCGCTGAATGATAGAAATGCAGCCACAGCAGTGTGCACAAGGACTGTGTTTTATAAAGGGGGGGTTGGTCCAGCGGGTGTTTAGAGAATAACACAAGTGCCACCAGCGAGTGGGAGACGTGGGAAGTCCGGATTTAGTCTCAGTTAGTTGCAGCACATCCTATTATTATCCCCCGGACTGTGCGACAACGCTGACCAGAAGAGACCCTAAACACACACACACACACACACACACACAGTTAGAGTTCTCCCTCTCTCACACAGACACAGGCCAGGCCATTCCCAAGTCTTATTTCTTCTGGAGTTTATGGGAACACTTAAATTTAGCCCTGGCAGGGAGTGCAGGCATAATAATCAAAGCTCTTGTCACCAGGCTCCCAGTGCTAGGTGGTCTGGCTGCCCCCGCCCTATGGAGGGCATGTTTCTCTTACTACTTTTCTTTAGAATGTCTTTGCTAGCGCGTATAATTGACACCTGTAAAGGAAATAGGTCTTAGCTTTTGATGGTGTGCAGCTGGATTGTACTGAACTGGGCTCAAATTTGTTGTGCTAATCAATAACTATTGTGATTATGTCAACAAATAGAACATGGTTTTGTGATGGACCTAATGCAGCTGATGGGTTTTCCAACACTTTCAGGGACTGAGATGATAGACTGCGTTTACATTTACATATAGTTATATGTCAGTTTAATCCACGGTTACACAGACATTGGCGACTTGGGGTTGAGTGCAGGTTGAACTGACAACTTTCTCTTCTGAACCACAGCAGTGCATCTTAAACTGGTACCTATTCCTAAAATACTAGTAATGTATTCACTTTAGTAATAATAAAAAACCTAAAGCAAGATCAATATCGACATCATTATAAATATTCTTGTTATTTACAACAGAAAAAAACAAATATATCCTGTGTAAAATACACTGCATCTGAACATGTAAATTATACACTGATAATTAAGATATCATTTGAGCTCAATGATTAAGGCCAGTGATTTGTGTTTATAGTGCGAGCAGAGTGACAGCTGACTGCAAAGATCAAGTGACTTGTAGCTTGTAAAGTCAAACAGCCACACTTGTAAGCTTATTCCTCACACTCTGCTCTTGTTCTTACGATGCTATAATATTGTTATTCAATGTGTGAAAGCCGCCATGAGGTCAAAGGTGATGAGGTGCTAAGGAGGTCTTTGACACTTGACACACACACACACACACACACACAAAGTCACTACCCTGGCTCCCTACAGAGTGAAACTGTCACCACCTGCAGTGGACGACTAATTAGCCTAAGATTTGTGTCATACACACTTCTAGCGTGAGTGTGTGTAAACACTTGTTCCAACTCCCTTCCAACCAGTCCATTCTCTCTTTGCCATTTTCATGTTGATCATCTGGAATCATCTAATAATATTAATAAAAATAATAATAAATCCGAACAGGTCAGTTTATGTTTTGTCATCCTCTTACCAATGTATTATCAGTATAGTACAGGCCTGGTAGCTCAATGGGTTAAGCGTCAGACTGAGATGCAGAAGGTTGTGGGTTCAAACCCCGTCTGACTCCTAGTCCCTCCCCTACCAGGTGTGTCCCTGAGCCAGACACCCAGCGCTAGCTCCTTGTAAGTCGCTTTGGATAAAAGCGCCTGCCAAGTAAAGTAAAGTAAAGTAAAGTAAAGTAAGTCACATTAGAGGTCAGTTCAACAAAACACAAATACTCACATATACCCACATGGTTTATGTGCACTTTTTACAAACTTCTCCAGCTGCTGCGCATGATTGATAGTATCAATATCATGTTGGTATAGTCATTGGATTGATACTAGCATGCTGTTATCAATATTTTATCTTCTATTTTCAGTGCAAGCGTTCCATCGGAAATGAAACTTCTCTATACAAATACAGCTGACTGAGCAGACACATGCATGTTGTAGTGAATGATGACATATAGAAAGTTATCTATTTTACAGTGATAAGCCGACGACTTTGCTGTGGGACTCGGGTCTCCTGCATCTCCGTCATGAACAGTAAACAGCATTGCTTCCCGTTAAAAGTAGTAGTGTATCATTCATTCACAAATAGCTGTGTAAGTCCTGCTTAAAACATGAACACGAGAACAGCAACTACAAAATAAACGGAGAGAGGAGGAGGAAAATCTTACAGAGAGACCCCTGTTTCACAGAAACAGAGACCCAGAAGCCTGAACACTATCACAGTAATATCAGTAAAATAGATTCTAGAAGCTTTTTGAAAACTGGTCTATAAAGTTGTCTCATAGTTTCGTTTTTCATGTTTAGTTTACTCTACAGTAATTTGAATTAGTATCATTTTTATTTCCCAACTCGAAAGTAAGTGTGTTTAAAGCCTTCACGTCATTGTCCCAGATGACATGATGTCATTTCTGCATATTTACCTTGGGCATGAGCAGGGCTACACTTTCTGTCCGTGCATATAACTTTATTGCACTATTTGTCACTGCCAGCACTTTGGGGTTTTTTTTCTTTCCAAGGTGAAGAGGGATGAATTATGTCCGACAGATTCAGCTTTCTTCATTCTTCCTCTTCTCCCTCTGTTCCGTGAGAAAGTCAGGGAGGATGGAGGGAAGTCAGGCTGCTCATCAATCCTTCCATGGAGAGAGAGTGCGCAATGGAGTTCTGAGGAAGTGAAGGTGTAGGAGGCTTGGTTTAGCCAAGGGGAGTCCCAGCAGGAATACACACACACACACATGCACAGAGGAAGAATAACACTCATATATCTGGCGCGTCAACAACTGGCCTCTGTTTGCTCAGTGCTGACACCAGCACAGCCGAGCTGCTACTGGAGTTTCTTCTCACCTTCGTTTTGCTGTTTTCCTGCGTGTCAGTACGGTTGCTTATAGCCTGCATTTCCATCTGTTTATGTTTTTGCATAAGTACACACGGTTGGGGTCCCCTGTAGTGTGTTTCCTTTTAGCCACGCTCTATCTGAAAGTGCCATCAAAGTGACATTCGTGGTTTTGATTCTTGTACTTGAACTACACACGTTCACACACATTGATTCTTAAAAATTGATAATATGTAATAATACTTAAAATATGTAGGACATCAAACTTTTAAGCTGTTCACTGTTTTGATTTATCACCAATAATTTGCATGATGTGACGTTTGCATCAGAGTACCCTGGTAGCCCAGTGGTTGCAGCACACACCACATGATCTCAGGTTTTAATCCGACTTGGGCCTTGTTGCAACTCAGGCCCTCTCTCTCCCTCCCCGTTTCTCGTCTATCTCTTCCCTACTATTAACTTTATAATAAAGGCCCAGAAATAATCTTTAAATGTTAGCACACACTAAACTAGACACAGACCTGATGGAGTGTGTGAAAGTGGAGGAGTCAAGGTTGCACCTTTCTGAACAGCAGTGAAGAGACTTAACCTTTTTTTCTACGTAGAATAGCAGCAAATCCTTCAGTATGAGGTATGAGGGGAAATCATCCCCTCCAAGGCCGTGAAAAGGAGCTCCCCTGAAAGAAAAAGAAATCACTTAGCTGTGCGTTTGATCTTCTTATGAAATATGCTGTCAGACAGCATTTTATATAATCCTGTGCGTTTCATAGCCAATGGTGATCCTTTTGACAGCTGTAAATTACAAAATGGTCGACATAACTAGAGGAGCGAGAGAAGGAAAAGGGAGGGGAAGGATGGCAGAAACACACTTTGGTAACCTAGCATCGCCCCCACTTTTGCTCAAGCTCCCCATGGGATCAAACAAGAGGGAGGATTTGGACGAGTAAATCATTTCTTTCAAGTGGTGAGCTCCCAGGGCCGGCAAAATGAATCAGACATGTGTGTTCATATCAAGTGGAAGCATCACAGCAACACTTTGCTAGAAATCCTAGCAATTTTTCTCTCACACTCTTGTACAACAGCTGAGAAAGACTTTTAAGTGATGGATGAACGCTGATCTCGATGGGGCAAATGATCTCTTTCCACAAAATATTTATTAATTCCACATGTATTTATTCATTTACATATTATTATATAAAGAAATGTTTACATCTTCAATCGTCCTTTTACTTCCTGCATTCCAGAAGACAAACTGAAAGCATGTAAGTGACAAACTGCATTGTTTAAATCCCTATTTTTCCCTTTGGAGTTTAAGAGATTGTGTGATTTAACATTCTACAGAGATTGTCTGTGATTCACACGAGCTAATATTACCACCTGCCCCTGTGTTTTTTTCTCAGATTGAAAATTGAAAAGTGACATTTATAGCTGTGCTCTGATATTGTTGTACCAGTGTGTTCAGAGGAACCGTCCTGTTTGTCTTCTACAGCTTAGAGCACTCCTTTCGATCATATGAAATTCCTACACGCATGCTTGTGTGTGTGTGTGTGTGTGTGTGTGTGTGTGTGTGTGTGTGTGTCAAACATGGGAATGTTTTATCTATTTATACTGAGTTATCCTTTTTCACTTAATGACTATTCCTCTGGATGCCACAGCCAGACGTTGTGTTAGAGGTGAGTTTCTCTCTTCTGTGGTGTAATGCAATCTAACCTCAGTCAAAGTGCCTGACGGGACTGGAGACACTAGTGTGTGTGTGTGTGTGTGTGAGTGCAAGTAAGACTGTTGCATATCCCCGTGTGTGACTGCCAGTGCTGTGCATGCGTATGTGCCAATATGTGCACATGGCGCGTTCTGTTTTCCTGCTTACCTGTGTGTGTGCTTCTGGTTTGAGGATGTTGTGAGCGCTTGGTGAGAAGAAGCAGAGCCTGGATCTGCTTTTCATCACACTGAGCTGCCCAGGGCCAGAAAAGACCTCAACATCACACACACAAACACGCACACCTATTCATACACAGCAGATTAGACCAGCCAACAGCAAAACACTTGAAAGAGGCAAAACATGACTAAAACCTTCAAAGTTGTACATCTACAACACAAAACATGAACTCCACCTCGCTAAAAATAGATTAGCTGTAATGTTGAGTGTTTAAAGTGAGTCAACCTATAGGCATCTCGTGAAACACTACTACTTCTAGGATTTAGGCATATACATGGCAGCTGATATATGCACAGTTACAGGAACAACAAGTGATTTGATTTTGGTATGTGGTGCACACTCCATGTGTAGCCAGGAGAGACCGGGAATCAAACCACTGACCCTGGGGTTTCTACCCTATCATCTGACACTCCCTAATGTGTGCTAAACAGTTTTGGTCTCAATGAAGGTTTGATTGGTTGTAGCATATTTGAGGGCCTTTGTGAGTCTTTGTGGTGCACAGGAAGTGATGCATTATAATGTTTTGCCGACGTGAACTCATCTCTGAAAATTATTATGAAAAGTAATTTTCTAGATTTTCCAAACAAACCACAAACATAAAACCTTGTTTTCACTCACACACATGCACGTTACTGTAGTGTGTTCAGAACAGTAACAGTAACATGTAGCTGTAGGTTCAGTTTGTGTATTACGTAAGGCATAACGAAACACTGTGAGAGCACTCTGATGTAGTATGAGTAGCACATTATCAGAGTAACAGCAGGGCAGGTCGGCCACACAGTCACTGGTGATGGCATAAAGCCTAGAATTACACTTAAGGTTGTGATTACATATGATATATATAGATATATATATGTGTAATGTATAGCATGACCTGTCATGTGAGCTGCGCAGACACCTGGATTGGTTGAAATAAATGCCACGTTAAAGCTTGCACATTGGTTGGCATAATAGTGGGGAATAATTTCCACTCACAAAAATAGTGTAACTTTACATATTTACACCTAATTAGAGGTCAGGTGATACAGAGCGCTTTACATCTCTTTTATCTGCCTGGGGCACAGCCTTAAATAAGCAGTTGATAGTATTTTGATGTGCTCCACATAGTGCTGATGGCATGTTCAGTAGTTCAACCAACTATAAAACAACAGCCAAATAAAGTTGTGTTGTATCATATGCTGAGTGTGTGTACTAAAACAATATAAGGCCAGTCTTATTTTTATACATAACTTTATTGATTTCAGGGAGAAACAGTTGCCATTCAAGTCATTACTACTTGGGGGTTGAGGATGTTATCCAAGGACACGTCAACATGTGGATTTGAGGACAAGCCATTCTACCAACTGCAGCACTATAGGTCTGCAGGAAATAGAGTCATCAGACAAGTTGAAGGCAGGGTGCTGAGAGCTGAGTCCTGCCCTCTCTCACCAGAATAAGCCTCTGATGGGCGAGTGTGCTCCTTTTCCAATATTTTAGTATATCTGTTGACATTGGTTTGCAGATGATCGCGTAAAATTGTCAGACTTTTTTCACCTTCACGTGTCATAAGAACCATTAATAGCACACTGATCCACACAAGCTGTTCTGCACTCGTCTTGTTCTCTCCAAAGGGCCCTGACATTGGTGTCGAGGCGATACTTCATTTCCACATTTTGGTCTGGATGTGTCTGTCGTTAGCCTCTTTCAGTGCATTGTTGTGTTTCACAGTGAAGGTATATTCCTAACATCAACACACCGTTTGTATCCCAACCCCCACACTCTCATTCTCACCCCTCGTTGCCCCCAGCATGCCCCTGCTATCCTGCTAAACTCATCAGCCCAGCTCTGCTTTGGTGCAGGAGTACAGGGTCCCAGAGGAGGACCAGGCTCTGCTCATCCACCCAGCTTAAGAGGGCAGGGATTGGGTTTAGGCGACAGGTGCCAGAGGGACCAGCCAGTCCCTTCACAACAACACACACACACGCTACCACACACTGAATCTGGCCATGGCTTAATCCCCAGCCAGCTGTTGCAGTTGCTAGCCCAATCAGTCTAAAGTGTCGAGCGCTGGGGAGGCTCGTGTGTGTCAGACGGAGAGAGAAGTGTGTGTGTTGGGGGTAAGGTAGCTTCCATGCATGCCAGTCATCCTAGCAGTCCGGAGAGCTTGAACATGGACCTTGTTCAACCCGAGGATGGGCGGGCACCTGGCCTAATAGATTTATAACACATGTTCCCTTGGCACCGTCAGCACACACACACATTCTCTCATTCATTATCTTTCCCCTGGCTCAGATAGAACCAATCCTATCACAGTCCTCCCCCAAAGGCCAGCAGAGGTGAGCTGGGGCAGACACTCCTCTGTCCCTTGACTGCCCTCGACTCCTCCTTTGAGCCGGCCCATTCCTCTGTGACCCTATAGACACGGGCTAATCCATCAGGAGCGCAGGGCAGGGGTGTGTTGGTAGGGGTTATGCAGGGCGCTGTGTTTGCTGTCAGGGTGTATCGCTGCCAGTTCATGGCTCATGTCATCACTGGGCTTTCTCAACATCCAGCAGATTATTGCTGGATGGTTCGAGGTTATCCCCACACACTCACACAGCCAAAAGCAAAACGTTATAAATGTCCAGGCCAGTATGATACAAACAGGCTAATCTTGGTATTAGCTAAAATGTATAATCCTGAAAATTGTCATCATAAAATAAACCATGTTTGATGCTATTTATGTCAGAAACAGCTTTTATTTCCATTGTGTATTTGCCTCTGAATGAGTTAATATTTTACTATTCAAACTTTGCTTTTGAAGTATCGTGTCAAAAAAAGTGGCCTGGTAGCTCAATGGGTTAAGTGTCAGACTGGAATGCAGAAGGTTGTGGGTTCAAACCCCGTCTGACTCCTAGTCCATTCCCTACCAGGTGTGTCTCTGAGCCAGACACCCAGCGCTAGCTCCCTGTAAGTCGCTTTGGATAAAAGCGTCTGCCAAGCAAAGTAAGGTAAAGTAAAGTAAAACCAAGAACCCCAAGGCAGGTCCTACATTGTCTCTTATCTCTTCTGTGTTCAGTGCGTTACTTTATTCAGTTACATTTTAATATAGATTTTATTTACTGTTCATTTGAATTCAGTTAAATTACTACAAACCAACCTACGTCACAGAAAACTTTATTGCACCTGCTTTGTATTTGTGGTTTAATGCAAATACTATTAAAATAATGTGTTTTTGTACACTAATGCAAGGTCAGGGGAAAAGGGAAGATCATCATTGCCATTGATAATGGCTTTTACCCAAGTAACTACATATTGACAGAACTTACAGATTTTAGTCCTGAAGAAGATTCAGTTCCTCTCTTGTGTTGTGAATGAATCTTTAGTCGTACTTTTAACCAGTTCAGTTTATTTCAATATCGGTCACTTACATTCAGAAGTTATTTATTTTACCACGCACACTCTCTTATTGTGTTCAAAGATTGTCTTAAAATAAAGGATGTTACTATACAGAATACTTTACTGACAAGCTGTCTGTCTGACATGCGGTCAAAAACACCGCCGTAATGAGCTCTTAGCGGCAACAAACAAAAACACCACCAAAGATGGAGAAAAGAAACACAAAATTGCAGATATAGCAGATTAGCACGAGAAGCTGATAACCCCTCTAAACCAATCAGCCGAGCTTCCAAGGGAGACTTGGAGTGTAATCTCACTGGTGTTGGGAAGGGATTTTATTGTGAAAAGAAAACGGTCTTTGTGTTGTTTATGTGCATGGTAACACCATGACTATTAAATAGTTTTTGTTCAGTGCTCATGTTGTGGTCAATGATGCTAATGTGTGTTTAGTGTGTGAACATGTAGAAAGGTGAGGTGTTGGAGGTGAATCTGTTTGATTTGATTTGTTTTACAAAGGGCTGTCTGCCCATTAACCAGTCCTCTCTCAGTGAGTGTCAGTGAAAAGCAAATGCAAGTCTTATGAGGATGATTCTCATAACACGATGATTTCATAATGTCATTAGTCTATTATGTGATCACAAGATGAAACTCTGAGCTACATCACCAGTTCATGAAGCATTTCCACACATCACGCTGTGTATGAATATGATATCTGTTAAAAGCCACATCAATAAGATGTGTTAATATGATCCACTCTGCAGTTACAGTCTATGCATTATCCGGACCCTCCTTTCTCTGTCGATACCACAGCTACAGATGCTCCCCTGATACTGTTTGCTCTAAAAGAGCATAGTAAGCTCATACTGATATTGGAAAAAGAAAAAAAATACACATATACTCAAATGAAGTTGTTCAAATTTCACATTGACTTTTCCTGTCTGTAGTCAGGGGAATTGTGACTTAACTAGCCCCCTCCAGAAGCATGGGTGGATCCTGTATCAGTGCTTTTAACCCATATGGCCAGTCTCCACCTAATCAATGCATTTTGATACTTGAATATTTTAATTTTTTTCCTGAAGATCATCTTTTCCTTTGCTTCAAGAAAAAGGGCGTAAGCAGCGTAAGAGATCTCAGGGCAGCAAGTCACATTTTATTGTTGCAGAAATCCAAACATTATTTATGTCAACATCAACTGGTTTTATAAAGCATCAACACTGAGTCTGTTTTCCAGCAAACTGAAATGTTGGCTTTACGTTTAACCAAACAACATCAGCTAAGATTCAAGTTCAAGTAGTTCAGAAGCTCAGTAAAATTTGGGTTATTTACTCAGTAACTGAGAAATGTTTGGTGGCTAATGTTGCTTCATGCACAACACACTTTTGATCATTGGGTAACTCATCAGTGGGTACATCAGTGGTTTGAGTTAAGTAGAGAATGGATAACACTGCTACAGACTCTGGGTTGGTAGACTGTCCATCATTGTGAACCACCCTTGTGTTCATAGCTTCTCTAAACCTTGGCTCTGTCTTACTGTGTAAGTCAACATGTCACGTTAAAGGGGAGAGGAAGTTTGATGTGGTGTCAGCATTAAATCAGGGAATGGATCCTAGCAGGATGTGGCTTTGACAGAAAGCTAGAGGCATCAATCCTTGGTGGTGATCTCCAAACACACTCTCTGTGCATGTGTAGTCTATAGCCCACTGTGGTTATTGGCCTGTACAGACAAGCCTGTATATAAATGTGTGTGTGTGTGAACTGGAGAGCCCCTGAGTGCTCTTTGTGCTAATAAAACAGCAGCTCTATGGGACACTGGACACCCTGGATCAAACTCCATCACATTACTGAAATATAACACCTCCTCAAGCTGAGAGCCTGCATCCAGTTGATGTGTTTGCATGTTATAGGTGTGTGTGAGTGTGCATCCTCAAGTAGGTGTGTAATGATGCTATGTGTGTTTACCCACGGTGTTGTCAGCAGCTTGACAGTCCCTTCACAATACACTGTGTGCGTCTGCTCTCTAAGTGCTGGCATTCTCATCGATCTCCATCCTGTAGGCAGGAGATTGTAATATGTGAGGGCTTGGTGTCTTTTTGCCACTCTGCCACAGAATACAGCAATGTATACGTCAGTGTATGAAAATGACAACAGTTGAATCGGTGATCAGATGTTATGCCAACCAAAAGACACCTGGAAGACACGTGGATTTAAACCTGGGTCCTCTTTGCAGGGCCAGGTTAAAACAGACACTTAGAATAGGATCCATCTTCAAAAGTCATCACTTTCTCCTTCAGTAACAGGAGAAAAAACCTCTGGAATAACCTTTGCACCAGCACACTGAGCAGAGACACTCATAAGAACAGTGTTTAACATTAACTATGCGTGGGTCTACTATGTATTTGTATATTAGAGAGGAACGCGTGGGAGCAGGGGAGTTTATGGGAAGTGCAGAGATTTAAAGCTCCTCTCAGAGTGCCTCCTCGTAAGGTCGGGACCTCCGTGCTTTGATCTCTCATTAGGGGGCAACCAAAACACGTAAGCCACATTAACCAGTACTATATCACCAACACAGCATCCTAAAGCCTGGATGGACTGACGGAATGAATCAGCATCAAAGTGATGGCAGTAGAAGGAGAAAGAGCAATGGCCACAACAAACGCAGTAGGAACATAATAGGAAAATGTTCATTTTTAGCATGTACTCAAGTAGAACACTTGAGTACAGTTTAGAGCTGCTTTTACTTCACTGGAGTAGTTTCAATATGTGTTTACTTTTACTACAAACCAGCACTTTTACTGCTCTACATTTATTTCAACATTTTTGCTGAATTCCTATATTTATAATAATCTATTTAAATTCTATAAACTTTATTTAAAACTAAATTTGACAATTTGAGGCATATTGAGCAGTATTGCACAAACATAAAACTAAACAGTAGACTGTATTGCAGGCGGTCACAGGTTCAAAACCCCATCTGACTCCTAGTCCATCCCCTAGCAGGTGTGTCCCTGAGCCAGACACACAGCGCTAGCTTCTTGTAAGTCGCTTTAGATAAAAGTGTCTGCTAAACAAAGTAAAATAAAGAATGTGCCCAAGAATCCTATTAGTAAAAGGCGATGTATGGATTCAATTCCTGTCACTCTTTACACTGCGTCACCCTGTCGGTATCATTTGTTAAAACAAATGTGTAAGTCTCCAGTACGTCCCTTCAAAGTTTTGGTGGCTTTGATCTGTGAAGCCCCTGTGCAGGCACAGAGCAAAAACAACAGCAGTGAGCCAAAAACAAAGATTATCACTCCTTACCAGAGGACGAGGGCAACAAGCTGTTGTGAATCAGTAATGATCCAGATTTGTGTCTCAATCCCACCCAGCACTGATGAGGTCGAGGCCTAGCCAGCCGTCACAACACACAAGACACTACAAAATTACACTTATCCCGTGACAGGTACTTAATGTAAAATGGGATTAGATCAAATGTTAATGAATCTCTCAGTGAAATCAGCACATGCTGAGACCAAATGCTAATAGGATTTAAAAGACGAGAGTACTGTGACAGCACAGGTTTCATGTGACAGTTGTGGGTCAGACACAATGGTTCAGACTGGGGTGCAGAATGTTGCAGGTTGGAAACCCCGTCTCACTGCTAGTCCATCCTAGTCCTGTTTACTCCTACCACTACCTCACTGTAAATCGTTTTGGATAAAAGTGTCTGCCAAGTAAATTAAAGTAAAGATCAGTAACTGACTATAGTCGGGAAGTCAGGGTTCAGTTTCATGATATGAGAAATATATATATTTTTTTTAAGAGCAAATTGCAGCAGGTATTACGTTTTAACAGGTTGTATGAATACTGGAAGAGAGACATCTTGCAGCTTGGGGTCATCATAGGGACCACCAGGTGCTATTTATATGACGTGCATTCACAGGCTTTAGCCGCTGTGTAACAAGTCTTGCCGTCTCAAGTCCCAGAAGGTCCGATTGATTATGCAGTGGAAAATAAAACTTGTGAACAAGTGATTGAGTTGATATCCAGAGACATTTTGGATTCCCGGCGGCGCCAGTGGAGGTTATCCGGGTTAAGAATCTTAGCAGGCCATCTAAAGCCTTTTGGAGCGGGTCCTTATTAATCTCTCCCACACCCCCACCAAGACATTAGCACCAGGTTTAGGCCGATTTACCTCGCCTGATAACACTCCTACCAAATCTGTCAAATCACACACATACACCGCAAATCATTTTTCATCTGCAGAAAGAGTCAGGAGTTTGCAGCTTTCCTTTCTCTTTACTTCAGTAAGCATCTGTCTTTCCCTCTGTCTTTTCTTAATGTCAAACAATTCTTTCCCTTCACTTTGAGTGCCTGTTTCCATTTGTTGTTTCCCTGCATTCCTTAATTTTATCCTTAACTAACTTAAGACAAACACACTTAAGAAAGTATGTTTGTAACAAGTATAATATTTAGTTATTTCCTATCTCCCAAAATTAGAAAGTCTGCCTTTTCTATGTTTAGGATGGTTACAAGCATTTCACTCACTTTTGAACCTGCAAACACAGCCACTGCCTGCTTCATCAGCCCGCTGTGACTAACATGGTCCTGAGGGCTGATTAGATACAAGGAGAGAGAGATTTTGGAGTCCCTTTCACACCCTCCCACCCAGTGACACCCTGTGTGTTGGAAGGGTGAGTTAAGACCCCCCAGCTATCCTGGATTATCCTCCATATAAGAGCCTTAACCCAGACCATCGCTACAGGACTACTGTCTGCATCCAGATCAACACACACCGTTCACACACACACACACACATACAAAATGCAATCATATGCTGACCTCAGGGGAAGGGGTAGAGCAACAAGCAAAAGGCTCAGTAAGAAAGTGGGAGTGTAAAACATACTGTAAATCAGTGACTGCACTGCAGAGGGACGGGGGAAGGGTCTCAAAGGTTAATCAATACCATAGTCTATGTTAAATACTGCTTCAGATCATTAAAGGTTCTTTTACACACTGGGTTTCTGCACCAGTTACTTCACAGCTTTTCAAACTCCTTATTGTTGATTGGCTTGTTGGTCGGTGGGAGCCCTAACTCAGCCACTTCCTTCTCCTCTTGCTTCTGTTAAACACCAATAAGACAAGAACCAAAACAACTTGAGTATATCTCAGTAATGAAGAGTTCCTTATTTTGATCCTTTCCCAGCACAGTGTGGATGAGTGCGGGGCCACTGGGATTGTTGTGGATGCTTGCGCTCCTGTCTGTAGGAACAACATTCTAGGCTCAGTTAAGAGAGGACCAGTCACCACCTGTCACCATTCAGGAATAATTTAAACAAAACAAAACAAAAAAATCTAAACTGAATTGTCATCATGTCACATGTTATTGTATGTACATTTTCTTAAGGGTTGGACTTCGCATTTGCCAAATGCCTTTAAGTTTAGTGTACTTATCTATTAAGTGCAGTGAAAGGATTTGTACATGTAAACTGCTGAGTGACCCTACACAGTGCGTATTTTTAACATAGCTCTTAGATTAGTGACAGGTGACAATGAATACTGCCGGACTAGAGCAGCTGTGTTTTGTCTTTTCTCGGGTTAATCAGCCTGATAAAGTGCTCTGATCTCAGTGTAGTAGACAGAGAGAAAAAGAGTCACATTCAGTCTTATGATTAGGAAATATTACCAGTGTTTGTGTGTTTCCTGTAAAATCATCTCCTGCCAGAGAAGGACTTGATATAGGGAAATATCTTGGTCAACCCAGGGTGTTGATGGATTCAAGCTCTTTCTCCCAGGGTGTGGATTTACACAGTGTGTGTATGTGTTTGGGTGGAGAAGGCAGAGATTAAAGGGGCGGGGCAGCGGCAGTGTTTTGGCCAGCGCTATAGAGGCCAGTCCTATAAAGCACTGAGGCCGTGAAATGCATTTTATTGTCGCTTAATCCTCACACTGTGGTGAGTCCCATTTCACACTTGATTCTAGGGGCCTCACTCTGCTTGTGGGTGAGTATGTGCTCACACTCCCTGGGGGCCGTGGCTAATTGGACAAATTTGCACAGCAGGAGTGGAGGCACATGCACAGCAGGAGATTTGATTTATGAGAACTGGGGCTGGATACGCACACATACATGTGAAAAGATAAATATGTATAAATACATATTCTGTTTATATATTTGAGCATCATAAACACACTTGAAAACTATAGCTGGATGCTGTTTAAGTGTACCACTTAAATAATATTTAATCTTTCTTTTCTTGAAATGAATCTGTCACAGCTTGTAGATTTAGGTTTTAACGTAATCATTTATTATTTCCAGTCTATTTTAACAACTGTATTTATGGAATGTCTTTAGTACACACTGTTACAGTTCATACGTACAAAAAAATACAGGTGTAAGTAGAACCACATATGGGCTGCTTTTATTGTATTACTGTGACTCCAGTCTCACAGACACCACAACACGTTTGTCTTCTTCTTTTTCTTTCACATACTTTATTCGAGATGTAACGTGTCTGGTATAGTTTAGTTTTTTAGAGGCACATTTTTTATTTTACTTTTTATCCAGTTCTGGATTCTTTCGGAATTTCTTTCTCATATTTGCCTTCAGTTGTTGGACATTCTCCCTTATGTGGTTTCTCTCCTGGTACTCCAGCTTCCTCCCAGAGTCCCAGACATGCATGTTAGGTTAATTAGTGACTCTGAATTGTCCATAGGTGTGAATGTGAGTGTAAATGTGTGTCTGCCTCTGTATGTCAGAACTGGGATAGACTGACTACCTGTGTGAGGGTACTGCAGCACCTTCATGGCCTTAACTGGCAAAGCCACTGAGATAATAGGTGGATTGATGAATACGAGTCCAGTTGTAGTAATCAGTCCCTCCACTGTACTCGCATTCATCAGAAACAACTACTTTCTGTACTGTCCCTGAATGTCTCACAGCTTGTGCTGAGCACTGCATGCTGCTTTTATTTGGATAATGTAAAAATAAGACGTGAGCTTACTGACCAGAAGAGAAGAGGTCTGACTGTAGGATGATGTGTAACTGTTGTGTGTCCCTGAGGTGGGGAGGTGGGAAGCAGAAAACACTGGAGGGACTGTGCAGGACAATTCCCTGATGCTCCGCACAAAAGTGGTGGTTAACTGCTTTGCACTGTATGCAATGCTGTGGTGTGCCACCCATTTGTGTGTGTTTTACTTGGAACACTGAGAACAGAGAGGTCTATCCTCACTGGAACGTTGACGTTTATTTAGAGTGGATTATACCATACGACGTTGGACGTTTTTTTATTCTCGCTCTCTATTTTATTATCTTTGCAAAAAGACAATAAAATACAGATAAACCCTGCTGCAAAAGTAGTCCATGGAATTGAGAATAATATCCAATAATTTGTTTATAATGTAGAATTGCTTTTTTTAATTGGTGGAAATAAGAGCAGCAGCAGCAGGGAAGATGCAAACAGAGTGCGTGTTGGGTGATTAAAGCATGGTCTGAATGACACATATTCATGTTTACATACATTTATGTCAGGAACTATCTTTCAGGATTATGCTGTTCTTTCAAAATAAAATAATTTTCTGGGTATTTCTCCTGGACAGTGTATGTGTAGCTCACTAACTTTCCAGTTGGGTTTTTACTAGAGAGCGTGTGCAGGACAAATGCTTGCAGAGAGTTGCTGGACGTTTTTGCCATTTCCTGTCTTTTTCTTTCTCTCTCCCCCTCTCCCCCTCTCACTGCTTGATCTGCAGTACCACACACATTGCTTCTGTCACTACACAGTTCAAATTTGTGAGTCATGCGCCCAAGATAAGTCAGAGGTGGAGGAGAATCCGAGAGGAAACTTTCTTCATTAAACACTGTCCTGTTAGCTTCACCACAAACGTGATTAAAGATTAAAAGACATGGTGGTTAGGGATAAAATTAAACCTCATTCCCTGTGTCAAAGTCTGAGCTTGTTGTTAAAACTGATTTCTATTTCATCAGTAATAAAGTTTTCATGACATGGGGAAAAAATGAAAAAGATCAGTTAAGGATGGAGCAGACAAAAAAGCATTTCAGTAGAAGCAGTTTTATTAATGCAGCTGGAGCAGTAGTTGGGGATACACAAGACAAATTGTCTGATGTCCTCACCCCATCATTTCCACCCAAACACACATAGATCATGCTACACAATGCGCCCAGTAACCCACCATCGCACTCACACAACGATTTTGGCCTGGTGTGAGCTGCCTTGTTGACTGGTTTTTCTCTGCTCTCTCATTACGCTGCTTTGATGCTTCCACTGACACTTTGGTCAAAGTTTCCAACACCACAGCCATGTTGTTTAAGGACAACGCTCTGTGTGTGTGTGTGCGTGTGTGTGTGTGTGTATCTCTGTGTGTCACACTGAGATGTGCGTGTGTTTTGTTTGAATGTGCCATAGTAGTTTGGGACAGTGAACCAAACAACATAGTGGCCACACCAGCATCTGGGCTCCAGCCTGTAGAGTCACAGTGTCAGGGCAGTAAACACACACAGACACACACTACAGAGGATCAGTGTCACATTTAGCTTGGCTCTCTCTTCCAGTCCTTCCCTGTCATTTACTGTATTAGCTGTGGTCTTGGTGCTGAAATGGCCCATTATGTGGGTTGTGCGAGTGTGTATGTATATGCGTATGTGAAAATGTGTGTGTGTGTCTGTTTGTATGTATGAATGTGGCTGATTATACTGTAAACCGTATGTGTGCTATTGTGTGTGTGTTAGAGTGAGTCAGAGAATGGTGAGCGAACGAGTGTATATCTGAGTGTGTGTTTGTCTCAGTGTGTGTGTGTGTGTGTGTGTGTGTGTGTGAGAGAGATGTTGTTGTTTGTCTCCCCACACCGCCACAGTTCTGGAACGGCACTGGCCACACATTCTTTGATGTGTATGTCGTGTGTGCGCGCATGTGCGTGTGTCTTGATGTTGTGGCCACAGTGGATGACAAGACGTCCTGCTCTTTCTCAGCAGGATCCTTCCTGCAGCTGCCTGCACACACACACAGTCCATCTGCTCATGGTTACATCACCATGTTGGTCCTTTTTGTCTTCTCTTGTCTCTCCATTGTGTCTTTCTTTCCTGCACCTTCAGCCAGAAAGTGATAAGAGCCCTTCCTCTGATTTCTTTCTCTTAACTTTACACTACAAGTGTCTGTGAAGGTCCTCAGTCATCCAGGTCATGGTTATCTCAAAAGGGTTTTATCCAATAGCACCTGGATTTGTTTGGTTTCTTGACGATGTTTCACTATTCATTCCAGAGGGCTTTCTCAGAATCATGACAAGGTTCATTCAAACATGTCCTAAAATTATGTTTTAACAAAAGATGCTTCTTTGGGAACATTTTGTACTAATTTTCAGTATATTAAATATGTTTCCTTCATATTAAACTATCACAGAGTCATATAAAAATCCAAGCCTCTAGCATTTTCTCCACATACTGTGCTCTTGTCAGGGTGGATTGGCCCTATGAAACACATTTAGACCACCAGTGGACACAAAAAACATAAAACCCAGACTGGTGACTAATGAGTGCATTGAAAACCAGACTAAATGAAATCTGTCTGCATTTGCAACAGTGACCCCTCCAGTACCTGCAAAAAAAAAACACAAGCACGTGTGCCTTTTTTCCATTCATGCTACAAAAACATTTTACATGTGTTTTCCAGAGAAACCACAAACATACCTTTAATGCTGTATTAGACCCGTGGATTTGTTCAAGTCTAAATCCATTGTTGATAACTAATAATGATAAGTGGCAAATTTAATGTGACTGGAATAAAATGTTATTCTGTTCCGTTTTCAGTTTTACAACCTTGGTTGTAAATCTGGCTTTGTCTCAATTTCACATACGGAGCTCAACATATTTCAGTCAGTAGTAATCACTCCCCGTGTGCAGTTGTACTACGTTTACTCAGTGCACCACGCTGAGTATAAATAGAATAAGTAAAGCTGTTAATCATATGGGGTGATGAACATTTTATACATAATACTGTGATTTTCATACAATGATTGTGTACTTTGTTACCCGCTGCAATGTGTGGTGGATGTTAGGTATTTAATGTATAGGTGATGCAGGGACAAGGACTTACAGCACTGTAAATTGGTTATTAGCTGCAATAACTAATAAAAAACATGAAAACTACCACCTCTTCCATATGACGGGGAACAGGAGTGGGCCACCCCATATGAACTGTAATGAAAAAATACAGTGGGTTTGAGTTTGATTATCACTGTAATGTCTTATTGATGAGGCATGACAAGTTTGAGGTTTGAATTAAATGAAGTGAAAGAGCTTGAGTAAAAATGATCTATTACAAATATTTACGAGCCAGGAAGGATGGATAATTAGCATAATTGGATGTTAGTGCTAATCAAGCAACAACAAGTGAAAGCAGGTGTCATTTTTATTACCACATAAAATACTTTAGTTCTATTAATAAAAGTGAATTAAAGCACATATCTAAGAGAAATCACACACAATATAAAATTCTCAATTCGATTCAGTTCAATTCAGCTTTATTTATATAGCACAGATTCGCAATATAAATCTAGAAATGTGTTTATTTTTTG
Organism: Microctenopoma stevenorrisi; assembly: GCA_032270685.1. Taxonomy (NCBI): domain Eukaryota; kingdom Metazoa; phylum Chordata; class Actinopteri; order Anabantiformes; family Anabantidae; genus Microctenopoma; species Microctenopoma stevenorrisi. The sequence continues at coordinate 20,711,895 of JAUMTR010000005.1, read as the reverse complement.
TTGTTTTGTTGTTCAGGTTGGAGTATATCATTAACTATGCACACAGGCATGCTTTGAAAATCTAATTTACATCCAGCACTATTCATACATCCACAGTGTGTTGGGGTTTAATCAGTTCAGATTTATTCTCTGCATACACACAGCTCTGGAAATAATTTCTCTTATTTACCTACGTAAAGATATGTGTTTAAGTCAAATTAACATTTTTATTTATATATAACTTGTATTCTATGAACTACAGCATACAAATATTGTCATTCAGAACATTTATCTGCAGAAAATGAAAGACCAAAATACCAGAAAAGGTCCAGTGTTTTCGGACCTCAATTAATCCAAAATAAATCAAGTTCATAATTTTTATTTAACACATTACTAATGTTTTCACAAATCAATATTTGGTGGAATAATCTGCTTTCGTGCAGTGGTCTCTTCACTTTTAGCAGAGCTGTGTATAGGTGGACTACATGTGACTTAATAACACAATCAGCCTAAATCTAATTGGAATTGCGAGATGAAAACATTCATGCCCATGGTGTTGGGTTATGTGTATGTTTCACTCTATTTAGTGTCTTTGAAGGGAAGTAAAGATCATGAATCTGTCACAGTAGCTGCCTTTTACTCTGATGCTGCCCGTGATAGTGTTGGTGTGTGTCTGTTTTTGTTTGTGCTGCATGTACGTATGTGTGTGCTGCAGTCTCAGGAGAGGCACAGCTCATTGGTTTTCTCAATGGAGGCTGTCAATCTATCTAGTTTCCTTTTCCAGTTTGCTACGCATGCACATGGACAAACATACTTAGGTGTGTGTGTGTGTGCGTGTGTGTGTGCGCGTGTGTGCGCGTGTGCATGCATGCTGCTCCTGCAGGATTTATTGTTGTTCACCACTGTGGCCCAAAGTAAATGGATGACGTATCGGCCTTGTTTTCTCTCCTTCTATTGTCTGTGGGTCATCTGGAAGTGTTTTAGACGCCGATGGCTGCTCAGTGCGGGATGCTCTGAATCATTCAGAGACTGCCCATAACAGTATTTCCATTGTTTATTTGTTTTCTCCTTCTCTGTCTTTTACTCCTCTCTGGTTGGAGGAGGGGATTTTTTGCAGTTAGTTTGAAGAACAATATAAACAAACATATACTAAATCAAACTGATTTCAAGTCACTTTTTTCAGCAAGATGCGTTTGTGTCATTTTTTTGTTTTTTGTTACTCAGTTTGGGATTTTGTACATTTTCATTGAGTTTTCTCTTCACCTTCTCCCTGTTGTGTGACAGAAAAAAGCTAACTTTACTGTGTTAGTTGGTCACTTTGGGAAGTGAGAAGATAAAGTTCCTAATAGAAAATTCGTTTCAACCGATTGCTACTGAGTATTTATCTAGAGACATGTGTAATATAAGAAATGACAGTAAATGAAAAGGAAGGAACATCAGCCGGTCTGTTTGTATCAGTGTGGGTGTAGGTGGATATTGTACTGTATGTGAATCAAGCCATTCTTTTATGTGTCTTTCTGTGTGACTGTTCATCCCACTTTGTGTGTGTGTGTGTTTGTGTGTTTGTGTTGGCTGTGGCCGGCGGAGATCGATGGTCTGTAAAGTGGATTCCTTATTGGCCTGTTTGCTTTGGCAGCTCTTGAAAGAAGCCCACTGATTACACTCCCAGATGTGTCATACACACACACACACACACACACACACCACTGTTCACTGCTGCTTGCTTTCATGTCTGTGTATGTGTATGCTAAGGAGGAGGAGGGAACATAGATATTATCCTTTAACCTTGTGTGCTTTGACAGGTTACATCTTCACAAGATCTCTCTCTCTCTCTCTCTCTCGCACGCAGACACAGACACACACACAGACACAAACTTGAAAGCTTGAAGGCTTGATACCTGTGTGATAATTAGGTCCATCTCAGTGTTTCTGATGTGTTTGTGTGGCCGAGCTTGTTCTTGCTCATGTGTTCAGTGCATCAGTGGAACCGTGGAATTTTCTACATTTGAACTAATTGTACAAAAAAACCTGCAGAGCCTACATTAACAAGAAATATTATTATATATATACAATTAAAAGAATACATAACAATTATTGTGTGACATATATTGATAGTTTTTATCTTAGCGATAAAACCACAGTTTTCAGAGCATTACTAAAGTCTTTGCCTGTTCTATTCTAACCTAGAGTCCTATTTAACAAAGGATGTTAAATAAAGAGAATACCCTTTCACCTAAACAGCTAAAACACTGCTAGTGTTTCTATTCATTTTTTTATTTAGTTTCACTTGGGATTTAATGTTTTGAACATGTCACATTAGATATTATTTAGTTCTATCATATCCTTTTTTTCATTTTAATTGAATTGTCTCACTATTGAGAAGTGGATGTGTATGTAGGAGACATCGTGGCTGTGACAGCATCTATGTGACTAATGCTGTTAGCATGGAGTCCCTGCCTCCCCCCAATGTGTCCTGTCAATATCAATGTAAAGCTGCTGGACTGTTATGGAAGATGGCAGAATAGACAAGGAGTAAAAGGCTTTGATGTGTGTGTGTGTGTTTAGGAGAAAGAGGGTGGGTGTGCATGTGTGTGTGTCTGTGTGTGTGTGTGTGTGTGTGTGTGTGTGGTCCAATTAAATCCTCTCCCCTGACATTTTTACTGCAGGTAAGAGGAGGGTGAATTTATGGTGCTTGTTTGGAGGCTTGGCTGACCACATGCTGGACACGTTCATAGCTGATTCATATTCATACAGTCTGACATGTTCACAGATTCAAAATCCATAGTCACACCACTGAGAAGTAAAAAGATCAACTTCTTTTTTTAAACATTTGTTATAAAAGTCCTAGCTCAAGTAGCTGGAACTGAGGCAAACTGTCACTGCTGTTGCTGTGTCTGGTGGTGTATATGTCAGACACACCTGTCCAGTCAGTAATTTAGTGCTCAACACAACACACCAGAGGCCATGCAAGTACATTGTATCTGTGTGTGAGATCACAGACTCGTGGCTCACAAGCACACTGCGCTTGTTGAGATGAGCAACTTGCTAACTATACAACAAACACTGCAATAAAACGTCACAGCAGAAGGGCACAGAGAAGTTTGAACATGCAGAGCAGGAGTGAGAGGAGGTCTGTCCTATGATGGGCAGAGCAGACAAATGGCTTTGAGGAGGCAAAAACAAGGGCATGAGAGGAAAGAGGAGAGGAGGCCATTCCCAGGTGGCTGGTTGGCTTCCAATATAATTCTCCCCAAACTTGACAAGGAAATGAAATGGGCTTCCCCCTCCCTTTCATCCAATACGATTAATTCCCTGTAAGATGCTTGCTTTTAGACCCAGGAGAGAGACACGATAATGGAGGATTTATTTGCTTAGAATGAAGAGGCTAGTGGAGTAGGGTTGGCTGATTCATAATGCGTTTCTGCTGTTTGTTCTGCTGTCTCTCTCTCTATCTCCCAGGCCTCCTTTGTTTTCCTACCATTTGGCCATTCTGATTCTTGCTGCATGTTGCTGCCATCCTAGAAATCCCACAGTACAGTTGCTTATAGTGCAGCTGGTGAGGTGAAGCAGTTGTCTGGGGTGTTTTAGATGCCAGTAACACCACGGCACATATATCTCTCGTTCTATTCCCTCTGGTGCTCTCCGGGGTGTGATAAGGCCAGCTTAGGGACACATTAGGTGAGGTAGGGTGTTAAGATCAAATAGGATTGTGCAGGATTTACCGGAATACAGGGCTGTGGCTTTGTTGCTGGGAATCCTCCTCGTTTACACCCCTGAGAGAAATCCAGGCACAGTGCAGCATTCATCAGCACCGCTTGCACAGCCCGGCACAGTGTGCAGCACGACACCTCTGTCCAGTTTGACCGGCAGGGTGGGATGAAGGCAAGGGAAAATGAGCAGCAGCCTCCCCATGTCAAAGCTGGGTTTAGTCAGAGAGCTGCGACGGCAGTGTTGTATATGAGTGAGTCTGTTTGGTAAATAACAGTAAGGTATTTATTTGTGCTCCAGTAAACAGTGGACAGAACCAGTTTAGATTTGGATTGGATGACTCTACAGAAAAAATCACAAATGAGAGATTGTGGTGTTGAGATTGAGGTAAGCAACAGGCAGACAGAAGGAAGTGAGCAAATTCTGTGTGATTGATAAAGTCCTGTGACCCTTTCACACAAGATGACTGGGCGTGTATACACACTCCCTGTTTCTCACTCACACAGCCATATATATATATATATACACAGCCAGTGACACACACAAACCCTGTAATTGAATATGGTGCAGAAAGCAAACATTCTCTTGTAAACATATCATCTGTCACCTCTATAGCTTAATCCATATCCTTTATGGCGAACGGAGGAACGTGCGGGCGCGCACACACCCCTGCAGCCTGTCAAACAAACAAATGAGGCCGGAGTCCCTGTGAAAGTCATCACCATGACCATCCCAGCTTCATCATCACGTTAGCCTGCTCCATTACACAGCAACACGATCCAGCCTGAAATCAATTAGCTGGCCATGCTAGCACCGTGAAGTGTACACTCCCCAATCTGTGTTTTGGTTTGAGGGAAAACAATGTCTAGCACCCAGAAGGGAGTTTTAGTTATGTGGGCGCCACGTTTCTGACCAGATGAAAGATGCTGTGTGCCAGTTCAGTGATCAATCTCTGTTTGTTTATTGGCGTTATAGTTTTAGAAATGCATTAAACAAATACCCAAATAACAAATGATTTAGATATGGATGCTCCAATGCAGATATTAGATCATATTTAAGTATTCTACAGTCATTAAAAAGGTATTCTAAAGAATAGCTTTTAAACTGAAACGTTTGCCAATGTAGCTCAGAACAAAATAATGAAGCAGTTCCATGACTTTCCGAGTGTGGAAAAAAAACTTCTACACACTATAAAATTTGACTTACAATTACCTAAATAATATTTCTAAAAGATTAGTTTGTCATAAAAAAAATTTTTTTTATTGTATATACTAGACTGGTTCCGCTAAATATAAAGCTTGTAATCTGTACCTTTGCTTTAAGGGAGAGATTTGCTGTAAAAAAAAAATATGTACGATAAATAATAGAAAATTCTGATATTGGAGGAGATTTCTCACATAGTCGTGAATCTAATGTATATATTATTTTTAGACAGCGAGTCATTTAGAGGCACACAGGAAATATCGGAAGGTAACAAGTGGGTTTAAGATGGCGCAAAAAGGTCCTTGCCAAAGTTAGTACATTTGACTAACCGAATATTGTCAGCTGACATCATTTGAGTGAACATATAGTTGTTTGAAGAGTCTGCTGGGGGAGGACGGGAACATGTATTGTGTTCACTCAGTAGTGATTTGGAATACAGTTACAAATGTCAAGCAAAGATCCCAATAACTCCAAAAAGTTCTTCTTCACCTCAGATCTTTGTCATGCTTGACAAATGTGTGTGTGATTTTCAAACTGGGATTATAAGCATCTAAAATGGCGAGAGAGGTTTGTGGTATGTGGCTGAAGTGAATTGGCAGTGGTGCTGCCAACCAAATGCATATATCTTGACATGAATGTCGTGATTCATGTGCACAAAAACATGCAACCCTCAAAAGGATCATACATATGTCACACTTGTACAAATATAGGTCACACATACAGGCTGTCAGTGCACGCCTGCTCATTTGTCAGCAAACACACCCTTTCAGGGGTCTGCTTAGTGTTAAAAATATGACCTTCCTCTAATCAGTGCTTGCTTGAGCTCATTATTAATGCCCTCTGGAAACCAACACCAGGACCAGAAAGAGGTCTTTTTCAAGGTAACTTTAATTTCCTATGTTCTTTTCACCTCCATGCCCTCCTTTCCTTTAACATTCATTAGTGTAGCAGAACCATCAAAGACATCTAGAGCTAGTACAAGCCATGCCAAAATCGCCAGTAGCCTGCTGACTTTGGCATAAGAGTCTTTACAGATGGGCCTAAATGGTTAAGAAGTACCAGCGCCCGGTTTACTCTGTCATTGTCAAAACAAGCATGTTGATACATTAAGTTCCCTAATCAGTGTCAGCTGCTTTTTATCGCCATATTGAGTTACTTTCCTTCACTGCTACTGTGTGAATTAGCAGTCGGAATGAGTGATGGTCTTTCTTAACCAAGGCTATCTAAAATAAAAAAGCCAATGTAACAGACTTTTCAGTAGGATCCGATTTCTTTTATTGGTGAAGATGACTGTATGTTTCTGCTTATTACTGAATACAACTCAGTCAGTCTAAGAATGTGGCCTCAACAGTGCAGCTGTAAATACTAAACTGCCATTCTGTTGAATTTGTTAAAATGGTCATCTGAGATCTTGTTTGGCCAGAAGACATATTTCCATCCTTTAGAACAACCAATCTTTCTGTTGTCTATATGGACTTTCCAGGATTCAGCACAGCACCCAAGTACTCATTTAGCTTGCTGTTGTGGTCCCCATATAGGTTAGATTTCCAGAGACAGTGATTTTTTGCATGTGGCTTCTCAGGTTTTGGTGTGTCTTCAATTCAATTCAACTTTATTTATATAGTGCCAATTCACAACATAAGTTATCTTAAGGCACTTTACAGTGTAAGGTTTAAGACTTACACATTATATCACTATATACAGAAACATTGAGAAAACCAAACAGTCCCACTTAAGCATGCATTGAGGCGAAGGCGGAGAGAAGGAAACCTTCAGCAGAACCAGGCTCAGGGTGGACAGCCATCTCCCTTTTTAAGGAGTTACTGGAACATCCTATCAGTAATGAGTTACAGTAGTCAAGTCTAGAGGTAACAAACGCATGGACTAGTTTCACGGCATCACAGGATGCTCCTAATCTTAGCAATATTCCTAAGGTGGAAGAAGGACGTCCTAGATATTTTTTTTACGTAGGAAGTAAATGATAAACCTTAATCAAAGATTACTCCAACATTCCTCACAGTAGTACTTGAGGCTAGTGTAAAATCATCTAGTGTAGTGATCTGACCAGATATCGTGTCTCTAAGATTTTTGGGTCCAAATATCATAACCTTTTGTCTAAGTTAATGAATAGAAAATTACAGGACATCCCGGCCTTTATGTCTTTGAAACAAACATTAAGTTTCCCTAAATGATTGGTTTCATATGGTTTTACATCCATATTTCAATGGACATTAGCAGTGCCTCCAGGAATGCAGTAAAATCCAGTGTATAGTCTCTCTATAAGATAAAGATTGTTGTCAACAGCTTTAGTTGACTATCAAATGATGCAACAGCAGCTGGAAGGCAGTGGCGACCGGTGAAATTTTTTATTTTTTGGTGGGTGCACTTTTGCAAGTTTGTTTTCTGATACAATCTGACCACATGTCAATAGTATAAACAAAAGCACAATTATCATGCATCACGCTGCTTTAAAATATTCAATTAACATGAAAATACACAGTCTGTGTTTGAAGTCATTTACTTTTTACTAGTACTAGTACATTTAACCTTTCATCTCCATCAACTGAGAACATGCAGTCAAACTCTTTATTCTTCAAAACAGCAACGTAGTTTTAAAATAATCCTCTCTCTGCTGTGTAGCTGACAGTGATACACTGACTCAACAGAACAAACAAACTCTACATCTACCTTAATTTACATAACACAGAAGGGTTTGATTTACTAACACATTTGTCACACATTTATTAAATTGATGAATGCAAAGAAATTGTATAACTGGTTTCAGTTTTACTAATTACTGTATGGCTTAGCCCTTAGCATTTTTCATGTATCTGCTAGTCTGTGCGTCTTTCTGCTCAAAGCCTGTTCACATGAGGAAAGTTTATTAAACCCATATTAACTGTCTGAATGCAGATTTGCATTGTCCTCCCTCAACGTTGTCACTTAGATTGTCTGATTTGGAAACATTTGTTATTTTACTCTTGGAAGACAATGTGGTTTTCAACAGTGATTCTCTGCCACAAAACGGCAGATTGATCCCCGGTTGCTACACTTTTTGAAGGATGTAGGTTTAGTTAAGGTGATAATCTGTAATGCAGGCTATGCTGAATCCTTGTGATAAAGAGGGAACTTATCTGGGAGGCACACTTTCAATTTAACCATCAATCTGTGTTTTTCATCAAGTATGCTAATGAACCGTGGTTCCTTCTGTACAGAGCTTGAGCACATTTTTAGTGTAAGTTGGTGTAAGACTATAAGAACAGAGGTGCCAATAGTCACTTAAATAATGCTGGATGCAGGAAAACAACATTTTTTTTGTCTGTAATAGATGAAAGTTTAGGGAACCTTTTGTTTGTATACATGCGAAAGAGTGTAATTATGCGTGATGCATGTGATACGATGGCGAGATGCATGCAGGCCATGTCTTGGTAAAGTGTTAAGCCTAATAGTGAGCAAAGCCCTGCTGCTGTCTGACACAACAGCAATTACACCTGCTGGCAAGTGTGTGCTCTTTTTCTGTTTCTGTGTGTTGGGGTAGTTTGTAGACTTGTCTGCAATTAAATGTGTACAGGTTAATGCATCCAAACATCTAAATGCCATATGTTTTGTGTGTGTGAGCAGTAGTGAATAAAGTGCCTTGAGGCAGACCCGAGTATTGATGGGGATTACTAACACTTAGCCGACACTACTAAGACGGCGAAAGGAGTAAATGATTTAGAAACACTGGCCTTAATGTAATGAAAGAAAGGCCCAGGCTGTCAAGAACCCACACACACACGCATGCCTCCATAGTGGTGATAATCCTGTGAGCTTACATCTCCATTAACACTAACCCTGCACCACAAACCTTACTCCACCAGCTAGCTAGCACTCTTAGTGTTTCCCTGAGGATATCAGAGACACACTCTTTTGCTCTCTGTTTCCCTGACACACACATACAGACACACAGAGCCTAAAGGGACGTCAATATCGGTTCACAGCACAGTCATAGATTTGTGTATGTGAGTGAAAGTAAAAAGTAAAAAGAGTGTTCTTGTTAAGTTTTCTATCTAACAAATGAATGGCTTCATTGTACTTGTTTGTTAAGTGTTCTGCTAAAACATACATATAGCACAGCAGTGATGTTCAGTACACTGAGGTGTATAAGGCCGTGTTACTGCTTCTTATGATGGATGGTTGCTCCGTGTCCACGCCTGCCTAAAAACAGGCTGAAGGTCAACCGAAGTTTACATCGCCATTGTCAACCTGGTGACCGGTGTGAGACCAACAGGATTTCATGCTTGCTGATCTACATGCATGTGCAAAAAATAACTTAGGGACTGTGCTGGAACAAACTAAACAAACCATGCTATATCAGTACCAGTGGTCTAAAACTCCCCAGGGTACACGGCTGCTGGTATAGCTATTGTAATGGATTACATTACATTTTAAATGTGTGTCTAATAAACGTATAAACCTAATAGAGTTCATGTAGTTCCCACCTGAAGTACTGTACCTGATTTATGATCTGTTTGTTAGGCACAGACTGTTCCAGTTTTCCCAGTGCCTGATTTCCCAGTAACACCACTCGAGTATGCTCTGTCGTACACACACACGCACCATTACATATTATATAGCACCTATAATAAAGGAATTTGTTCAATCAGCTCCCCCGCACTAAAGCCTAATTGAATTAGCCCTAACCAGGCATTCATGTCTTAAGTGCATAGGTAACCCAGAAACTGTGGTATGAGGCCTCAGAACACCATATTCTGCTGGTGGATACACAGCCACTAGTTCAGATTTGGTAGGAAATGTGCAGCAATCTCAGGCAAAAAAGTAACCTGTCATAGATATACAGCTAGACGTACTGGATGTAGATATGGGTCACTGATATATTGACTTTGCAACAGGACTCTCCAGAGCTCTCCCACTTTTTTTCTGAACAAACCTCCGAAATGTGTTTCAAGTTGGATTCATCAAACTCTCTTAACCACACAAACGTCTTGTAAATAGCTCCTATTACTTGATGAATGCCATCTGTTCATTAGTAAGTTCTTCTATGTGTAAGCATTTACAGCATTTGATTGTTATAATAAATACCTACAAGTGTGAAAAAAAAGAAAAAGAGGAACATTGCACAGCAGAGGTACAAGTCCGGAAACAACAAATTTATCAAAGTCAGTTGTGGCTTCAGAAAAGCCAGATTAGGTCAAAGCATATTAATGGGTCTGCCAAGTATGTGTCACCAAAGCAATCTGTTTTAAAGTTATGAATGTAGTCTCTCTAATAATTACGTTACTGTTTCTGAAATAAAGCACTGATTTAGAGAGGAGGTGGTCAAAGATGTGTTGATCTCTAGTACTACTACTACTACTACTTCTAACCTGTCCAGCAGTTTTAGTTTGCTACATATGGTATTGTTCTATTAAGGAAGAAGTATAATATACCATATTTTATAGCACAGATGCTTGTATGTGTGTTGGAGAGGTTAGTGATGTGTATTCAGTTCCCACTGTGCCACTCTAAGCCCTGGCTGTATAGGTATGTACACACACACACACACACACAAACACACACAAACACACACACACGCGTGCGCCGTTGTAGTGTGATTAAATCTTAAAGGAGAGTAGCACGAACTGGAGGGATAAGTAGGGCCAGTATGAGGGGGCTAACAGCTGGGTGGAGAGTGGCTTTTAATCCTGCCGGGTTTTAACATGATGGAGGGAAAAACAACAGTCCAGGCCATGTGCTTTGAGTCCTCCTTTTGCTGCCACACATCCTCACATTTCCAAAGATTTAAAGACAGAAAATCAAAAGAAAAAAGGCACACATGTCCCTACACATCAAATGAATAGACTGATTTACCATATACCCATTTATTGCTCCTTGTTAATGAACCATTTCAATTATTTATTTTAGGAATTGCGTGTCTGCACAGCGAAAGCATCAAGTGAGCAGAGCAGCAGTAGCTTCAGACAGGACAGGTGATCATCCTCGAGCCGCATCACTTGGAACCCAACATGCAATTGCTGTTGCTACATGCCTAAACCAGAATTAACTAGACTTTTAATGCATATGGTACAACATAGACTAGCCAGAAAGACTGTATAGTAATCTAAAGAAACCCATACATCCATTAATGTGGTGGCAGTTGGTTCACCAGGGTAGTCCAGGCACACATCTCATCTCTAGCCTGTCTAGACATGAACTGGTTCTCATTCCCAACCAGAAGGAAGCAAACAACTGATTCCTTCATGTCATCTGACCTAGAGGTGACTTAGAGGTGGTCGCTCTCATCCCAGCTGAACCACAAAACCACCAACAGATCCACATCATCTGCAAAAATTAAAAGCAGTTCTGAGGTCCCCAAATCCTCTGTTGCTGCACCCTGAGATCTTCTCCATGCAAATTACTAACATAGGACAACATTGGTGAAGGCCAACACCGACTGGAGACAAGTTTGACTTCTTGCAGACTGTACTGATAGAGCTCTCACTACAGCCCAAGCAAACCACACTCTTACATCATGATTTGTATTTTTCCAGGCTTTCAGTAAAGTTGTGTTGTCACCCATGAGCTAAATGCTGTGTCAGCTTTACATCAAGACAACTTCAAAATTTGAATGGAACCAGTATTATAAAGCAAATTTCAAAATGCTGAACATTCTGACTGGCTATCAGAACACAATAGTTTTAGTTTAAAGCTATCGGTATCAGCCTTCATGGTCTGATAAACCCAAAGCCCTTACTAACCTGCTGCCAAGCTCTTATCATCCAAAAAAGCCACTGCAGTCAAAACCTTTGATCTGCCTGTCTTGCTGGCTATCAGGGGGCAGACTACTGTGTGTGCATGTGTGTGTGTGCGTGTGGTGTGGATACACTCAGAAGTCTGGCCAATCTCAGCTCTGCTGTAGGCCAGTGACAGGTGCTAATGCTGGGGCGAGAGGCTGCACGGGCCTCCATGCTCCCTACTGTGATAACACTGACCGACCTCGAAAAGCACAAAAACACGCGCATGCATTCACTCTCACACACACTGTGTCTTAGCCTCCTGATAACTTTGCTGCACTTCAGAAGCAGTCTGTGTGTATGTTGGATAGATTTTTCAAAGGATTCCCCTGTAGTGCCAGCAGGCACTTCCATCAAAGCTGACCGTGAGAGCCTGGTGAGTGTGTGTGTGAGAGAAACAATAACTGTGTTTTTCCTTAGAGGTGATATACTATTATGTCCTGCATAGTGGTTGATTAAATGCTAGATAACTGTGGTTTGTGTGTGTGTCTCTTTGTAAAGTTGAATTGAATTTTGCAGCTGTAAAGGTCCATCTGGACAACACAGCTTAGTGTTACTGGGTGAAGTGTGGCTCATAGCTTATAAAGGTACAACCTGCTAAATCCTCCACCTGACCATTTGCAGAGGTTTTGCATGCCTGTATATTAAAAAATGTCATTAAAGCAACCCTTTCCAAGCTGATTGCACAAGTCTTAGTGTGTGGGTAGAGGATTTAAGTACACGGTGTGTGGGCCTCTGGGTATTCATTGCAAAAATTAAGTTAGATTATGTTCAATTTAAAATAAATCAAATATTCACATTAAATGTGTCTTTGCAGTAGATAAATATGTGAGTCGGTATATCACTTCTATTCCATCCATGTTCTCTGGACTGTACTTCCAGCATGTATGCAGAGACAAACACACTGTGCACATTGGTGCTGGTCTTTCCAGGACAGGAAGATTCTTTGATGTCATCCTGCCTGTGTTCTCTCTGAGGGTTTTGCTGATACCGAGACCAGAGAAACATTCCTTAGGAGATGTAGTTCCACTGAGGAATGTATAGAAAAGGGGGGTGAGGGGAGTCATCTACACACTTATACAGAATACAGAATTACTACAAAATGAGTTTGATTTAGAGAAGTTGACAAAGGCAAGTGGCATGAGGCTGTTCACAAAGTCTTCTAATACAGTAGCAGAATTTTATTTCAGATATTTAATCCCATATTTCAAATGTCTGGGTCCTAAATATAGAATTAGGTGTTAGATTTGATTTAATGTGCACATGCACGGCGTGCCCATGCTCCTGTTCCTATTAATGGCACTTGTCAGGAAGTGCACACAGAAAAAAGGATGATGATAACTCTGACAGTTTTTTTTTTATCGTTGTACAGTGTCTGTTCTTATTATTGTACAATGCTGACCATTTAAGTTTCCCCCATGGGGGATTCATACCATTAAAGTTAAAGTCAACAAGAAGAAGCAGCTTTGCTTAGTAAGAAATATATCACAATACTTGCTATTGCTTAACAATAATGGTTTTAAAGCTGAACTCTATTTCTACAGGATTAAAACTATGAATGAAAATATTTCCTCCTTCAAACCAATAGAAATAACTTTGGTTACACGCTTGCTCCCCCGGAATCCAACAGATCAGCTGCTTCAGACAAACTCCCACACCTAACACATAATTTCTCAAAATCTCAACGCAGTGCTCGCCGCACCTATCAAACTCAATCCACCCAGGCCGACTCTGCACCTTAATCTTTTCTCCTTTCTGTCTGCCATAATTTCTGCAATCAGAAAGATCTTGCTCTTTGGAGCCATAGAGTCTGCAACCTGTTTCTCTCTCGCTCTCTATCTATCTGTGTGTGTGTGTGTGTGTTTGTCAAGCCAGTCAACTATACAAAGAAAACGCTAAAGCAACCATTTTCTGCTCTTAGCATGTTCATTTTGACTCTCTCACGGTGCCTGCCAGCACTGAGACGTGATAATCTGCTGGTGATCTTAGTAAAGTGCTCCTGTGACTCAGCACGACAAAAGGTGCAAAATCAGAGCTTCGGTTTTAGTGTATGATCAGTTCCTTTCTGTGAGCCAGCCCCAGCAGCAGCAGTATGTCACAGACACTAAAAATATAAATAACCGATAATATTGATTCTATTGTTGCTGCATGAAATTGTTCTTGTGCAGTTTTTCAGTTTCTCTTCTGACTTCATTAAGATTGCTTTAATTATATCCATGACTTATGGATCAGTGATGTACTGTCACACCTACTCCTACTCACTTCTGTTCTCAGGGTCATTTAAATGCTGCTTGGTGACTTTCAATCACCACAGTGCAGGCAGGAAATCCTTACATGTTATGAGGCAAACATTTAAAAAGAAATTTTCACTTGTGTGTTTGCAGGTCCGTTTGATGGGCGTGGTGTGACCCTGCTTGAGGTATGCGGTAGCTGGCCAGAAAGCTTCAGCGTGCCACGACATAACATAGGATCAGCAGACGCCAGCGACGAAGGCCTGCGAGAGAGACTGGCAGACGCCATGTCTGAGTCTCCCTCCAGGGATATAGTAGGATCTGCTACAGGTCAGTGGACAATGGACACAGCACCAGCACACTCACCTAATCTTAAACACAGTTGTTTAATCTGTTTGCTTTTTACTGATTGAAGAAGTATATCAATATATCACTGTGATTCTGTAATGTACGTCATTTTGAGTATCCTTAATGAGAAATGTAGATGTTGAACAACAATGTGAGTAGTCAAAAGTCTAATTTCAGATATCTACAACTGAATTTGGACTAGTCATATCATACTTGAGACATCGAAAAAGATAAATTAAGATAAAAAGATCTCTTCTAAATGTCTTTAATTAGAGATATCTAAGTTGAATTATGACTAGTCGGAACTCAATTGTAGAAATCTGTAATGAGAGTTTTGACTAGTTGAAATGAAGTTCAAGATATCTAGAATTTAACATTGAGGATTGTCAAAATGACGTAGTAGGTATCCTAAAGTCGACTTCTGACTAGGCAAAATGACGTTGCAGATATCTGAAATGATGCTTTTGACTAGCAGGACAGACATTTCCTGTATACTAAATGTTAAAAGTGCTTGTCATAGTATGGTGACGCTTTCCCTCACTCTTTCCGCTCTTTATTGGCCATCTGGATCATTGTTTGTTCCCATTCATTTGAAATCCCATTAGAAATGTGACCATTGCTGCCAAGTGTCCTGTTAGGTAGTTTGACTTCCTTCCTTACTGTGGCACTGCAGAGCGCGCAGCTCTGCCAGATCAAGGACTAGTGATGGATTAACTCACCACTAGTAGGATGTTCTGGTGGTCTGTCTGTGCGTGTCTGTGTGCTAGGTGCATATCTGCACACGCCATGCTTTACTTTAGGCCTTCCGGCCTCCGCGCGTGTGCTCGTGTGTGTGCACATGCGCAGCAGATATGCCGTTGGCCCTGACAGTCCAAATGGTTAACTCATTTAGGAAGCGGCAGTGCTCTCCCCTCTTTAAGTGAACAAGAGTTCCTTTGATTTAAATGTGTGTGGTGGAGGGTGGGGAGGAAGAGTGGGGCAGCCACAGGGGTGGGTGCAGTAGGGGAGTAGGGGGGTCACAAGCTTCTAATGGATTTAGCATTGACTATCACCCACCCAAACCATCCCCAGCCATATCCATGCTCTTCCTCCTCCCCTCTCTGTTAGGACCTAACCTTATTTGTAGCCTCCGTCTCTCCCTCTCTCTCTCTTTTTTCTTCTCATCACTCTTTTTTTACTGCCCCCCTTCCTCCTTCCCTCTCTGTTTCTTCATTAGATTACAGGTTGGACAGAGGCTTCCAGACACCAGTAGTCAGTCACCCCTTTCCCCCTCCCTCCCCCCCTAACATCACAATGCATCTCGACCCCCATTTCCCCTCCCCACTGCTTTAATGCAACACAAAATTGATTACTGATCACATTACATCAAAATATACTCATGATACACGCGCACAAGCGCACACTCTTTTCTGCGCCTTGAGCTGTGCTGAAGACATCATCCACAGGGAATGTGACGGGCGCTCTGGTTCATCCATCCATTCATACGGACAGAGGGGCTTCAGTATGTGCAGGCTAATCTAATAGCACAGCACTTCTTCACTGTAACATGTAGGAAATGTCACCGTGTCTGCTGGAAGGAGCAGAGTGATCCACAGAGTCAACAGTGAGAACAAACACACACACACAGCCTTAATACATCAGGTTCCCATTAGTAAGTTTGACAGTGATGGCACCAGACCATAGACCATTCTTTTTATTGTTTTCAGCTTATCTCTATTCAGGGTCTTCTGCTCTGCACTATGCTCTGCACTGCTCCTGATGATCTTAGTTGTAGCAGTTGCAGTTGATATTTCTGTCTCACAAACGAAGTTCCATTCAGCTCCATTGTTTTAGTTTGAAGGGGGAAATCACAGACACACAAACCTTTCCATGACTAGATGCCTAAAGGTGATTTTTTCTTTTGTAAATGAGGAGATGATGATTCTCATCTTATAATGTCCTTCCTGAATAAAAACCTCAACTAACACTAACGGCATTCATTGTGAAAAACGATTATCAAGAGACAAAAGTGAAGTGTATTGACAAATTGAAAAGTGCGAATCGTCACGTGAGTTTGGCGCTGGTGGTTTGACTAATGTGGTACCTGAGAACAAGTAAACATAAAGCACTTTTAAAACATCATGCATGAATTATGTCTCAACTCGAGTGAAACGTTACACAAAAAGTGAACACACAGGAACTGCAAGGAACAAATGGATGTTTCCACTTGGTTTGCCTTTAGAGTCTGCATTGTCACACAGGCAACATGTCTGCAACGCCAAAGAATCTAAGCTGAACTCTAAACATGCCATAATAGGAATTCATACATCACAATTACTATTTGATAAAAGCCATATCAAATCCATGCCTTGTCTACACGAGGACCCCATCCATCTTCAGAGCCCAGACCTCACGCTACAGATGAATGAAGCACACAGGAATGTGGAGCAGCAGGCTTTTCATTCACTGTGCTGCTTGTGCACAAGCTTCACAAATAATGTTTAAAAGATCTGATTTCCTTTTGCTTTCTATTGGAACAAGGCAACAGTCAACATGTCGTCCTGTCCACATATGATCCACACATGATACGCTCCCCCCGGGGTTTTTTTGTGGCATTCAGTGAATTATTAACAGTTGCTAGGATTTCCACATTAATGTATGTGCACTCAAAGTGCGTCTGTGGATGGTGTGTTTAAAGACCCTGTGAATGTCTGTGTGTCTTGTTCGGAGACTTAGATGGGCAGAGGCAGATGGTATCTTGTATAGTGTCTCCATTTGCTGGGTGCCGTGGCCCCAGCGCTTAGACACGCACACAGCAGAGTGAAGCTGCGAACAGAGACCTTGAACCTGATTGCAAACACACTCACACTTACACTTACACACTTACCTCACCTATACACACAGTCCCCTCATCTGTTTGTCTGTCAGGCGTTTCCATTCAACTGTTAAGTGACTTTTTAAACTTTTAATAGACACATCATTTGAACTGCATTTGATTTCTACCATTATTCATGCATTTCTGCTACTTTCTCACATTTTCTTTCATCTACTAAATCTATTTGCCATTTGATGAGTCACAAAATAGATTTTGAATCAGACTCAGCAACATTTTCGCTCACTACATTTCTCCTGACAACTGAGAGGATCTCAGAGCTGATACGCTTGCTGATGTAACAAATCACTGTCTCACATTCTCCTTTGGCGAACACACACACACAAACACACACACCCACACCCTCTCTGTCTCTCTTGCACAGATTCACAGGGAAAACAAAGCCTCCAGTCAGTGTAATGGGGCTCTCACGCTAAGGCCGAGACCCAGTGTCGCCAGCGCGGAGGGCAGGTGACACTCACATATAGTCATGGACAGATAGAAGGGAGAGCAAGAGAACAAGATGAAGAAGAGTAAGCGAGAGAGAAAGATCCACTGAGGACTAAAACACACCAGGGTTGAAATTAAATTTGGCCCTAATGATATAATGTCGCTAAGTAGATTTGGCTTATTGGTGCCTGCCCAACATAAATTCCATTGAAGCCATATGGAGAGTGGACTGCTGCCCGACGCGACCCGCTGTGTCTCAGCTGAGAGCAGCTCTAGCACATGAACAATGGCACTTTTTGTTTCTGTTTACTTACGTCATGTCATTTCAAAATGAAACACAATGTTGTTTAAGTGGTGGGCTATTTCTTTGTGTCTGTGACTTTGTTGCACAAAATGTAAGGCGTTGATATCCAGCTGGATTGCTGTGGTGTTTTATCTGTATGGGTTGTTGTCTAGCAGTAATCCAGTGTTGGTGCGTAAAAACATCCAGCCAGTGTCTTTTTGTTTTCATTCAGTTTTACTATTAACAAATAGTCTGAAATTGACCCAGAACATGGTGTGTGTCTGATGTCTGAGGATCGCCCTGATAAGTCAACAGTATACTTGTGCGGTGAAACTAGTTTAGTTGAATGTCCTGTGCTCACGGTGCCAACAGTGCTGCATTTGTATTTCATCAAACTGTGCTGCTGTGTGTGTGTGGTGTGTTTGGTTTGCTTGATTAATGAGGTGAGGGTGCAGAGGACCACACACAACCACTGAGTCATAACTAGCTCTTGGATCCCAGCTCAAAGAAAATGGGAGTAATAGTAATAATAATAAAAATAGCAATACTATTATTCCTATTATTATTATTAAGTCTGTCTGAGCAACACAGAACTCTATGAACGCCCGACTCAACACAAATATTTAGAGGAGCCTTATCAGCACCGACAGGCTATGAGCACCCCCAACCCGCCGCTGTGGATGTACTGGTGTGTGTGTATCTATCAACTGCCTTCAAAATGCTGTATGAGGGTTAGCATCTGATTGTAGATTCGTATGAAGTTGAAGTTAGGCTTTGGTATTTGTTTGCCAATATTTCTTGTCACACAGATGGGCTTCCTCACAGTCAGTGTAGTTGGTTGTACCCATGTGACCAGCCCTATACTTCCTTGTAGCATGCTCTTATTATTTATGAGCTTGCAGGCGCTCGCCCAAACCAGCATCCTGACTTAATAATTGGTCGTTGGTCCTGTGGAGCCTTGGCTGTAGGCTTCTGGCTTGGTGACACACTGTATGTAGTCTTTGGAAGAGTTCCACTGTATTTCTGATGTTATCACTTCAGAGAAAACATTAGCTCTGCAGCCATATGCTGTGCTTGTGTGTGTGTATGTAAAGTATGAAAGATAAATAAAGCTAGAGATAAGAAGTATCTGTTGATGTAATTGTTGGTGTAGATTGAGGGTTTCCTCTTGAACACATGTAGTCGTATATTTGTGCATTATGATTTTGACACTTGGCCTATTTCAAAGAAACAGAACAATGTTACACATCTTCTTCAACCCATTTACTAATCAATGTAACACTAGACATTGCACTTTAATAGCGTGCTGTTTTTCCATTTGGACCAAGCATTCTTTTTCCCTTTGATGGATGTGCAGCGTATATTACAACAACCTATCAAGTGTAATGCCGTATTGTTTTAATGCCACTGGCAACTGCTAAGAGCCAGTAATCTACCATATGCATCTAACCGGTGTTTGGCTCCTGACTGGAAAAATGCAATACATTACTCATTGCTGTTACTCATTTCTAGAGCACCATAATTGCTTTAGTTATTACTCCTTCTGAGCAGTAACTGGTTCATCTACTTATTTTTTTACTGTTGATTGTTCAGGTTTGGGACTTGTCTTCGAAAGAACCTGGAGAATTTCTCCCAATATATTTAGCATCTGTGTGAATGAGCAGAAAATGATTCTTGATCGGTTGCTTCATTACTGATTAGAGAACACTTAATTAAGACTTAAGACAATATCTAGCTTCTGGTGTTAGTTAAATATAAATAACATATTAGCCTAGCTTTGAAATGAATAGTAATTCGTTG
The DNA here is from genome assembly GCA_032270685.1 of Microctenopoma stevenorrisi. NCBI lineage: Eukaryota > Metazoa > Chordata > Actinopteri > Anabantiformes > Anabantidae > Microctenopoma > Microctenopoma stevenorrisi. The sequence continues at coordinate 20,692,269 of JAUMTR010000005.1, read as the reverse complement.
CATTACTATTCATTTTTTGATTTATGGTGGACTCTCTGCCTTACCCTATAAGGCAGGAGTGATGCGAGGATTCAGAGGACGCCACTTGTCCACATTTGTACAGCTGCTTTACCATGGTGATAAGTTAAGAGCTACTTTTTATAGCCTGACATCACACTACCAAGTGTGGCAGTCAGGTATTCAAACAAAGACACAATGTTGAAGAACAGTTTCTATGTGGACGTAATGCCACATGTTATACGAATGACCACATGCAAGTACACACTTCAGCATCATGTATCTGTACTTTAGTGGAATACAAACAAAAAAACGTAGACTTTATGTTGGCAGAATTTTTCATAGCTAATTAAAAATTGCTTATTTATACAGAAAAACAGAAAGAAACAAAGCCTCACAGTCTTCCAGCTTTGACTTTTGAATTATCTGGAAATAATACACACCCTTCAGCCAATCAAAATCAAACATTCTTTGTAGTTATGGTACAATACACATACTGTATATTGTACAGTCAAACTCACAGTGAAGGATCAAGCTCACACGTGGGCTAGATATTTATCCAACACATTCAGAGGAATGCTGGAAATACTACGACAAGAACAATGTGAGATTCAGGTAACGTACAGCAGTAAACTGCTGCACAGCATCATAAAATGAATCCTGTAGTGTAGGAGTATCTACTGGCGTCAGTGATACTCCTACACATAGATCACAATCAGCAGTGTGTCCTTGTTCAGAGTAAGAAGGGTAAGCAATGATCAAAGTGATAATCTGGAAGTTGAGTCATGATAACTGGATGTGAAATGTTTTACAAAAACAATGAAGTCCAGTCATCTTCCAGATTACTTCAGCTGGATAACTGATAATCTTCATCCACCTCCTGTTATTAAATGAAATATGTTATGATAAACCTACTAATGATGAAGCTTTTTAGAGGTGGCTGTCAGTAGCATTATCAACAAGTTTCTCTCTCTGCATTATATTAGCTGATCTGTGTCTAAGAGTTGTCTCAAAGTCTCAAGTGATGCAACAAACTACACAGTAAAAAGAGCATTTTTTTCTGTTTTGTAAAAATGAGTTGCCTTTTAAGTTTTGTTATTGCATTAATCATTCAATAATTGGTCTGCTAAGGAAACTAGACTGCACGCCTGTTCAGGCAGCTGCGGGACTTAATGGTTGTACAATATATCCTGTATTTGAATTGGCCACATACTCCAATCGCACAAAGCCACGCTATTATCCTGCCGAATCGCTGGTTTTTGTGCTATTCAGCCGTGTTTTAGTACACTGATAGAAATCATAAGAGCAACAACACACAAAGATGTGTGGAGGGGTGGGAGTGGTGCACGGGCTTGTAGGTCCTTCTTTTCCTATCCATCAATACAGACATCTGCTGGCTTCAGTTCTACGCATACACAACAACCGTGTAATCACACACACCCCGGCAAGATCGGCATTCATTTACACGTGGCTAAACGCGTGTGCAGAGAATTACGTTCCCCCACACAAAGAGAGAAAACAATGCTCATCCCATGTTTTCTGTTCCATAGACCTCTAAGCCATGACCTTTGATTCAGATGGAGCTCATTGTGCAGTGTGCTCCTAAATAATACTTCTTATTTCAGCAAGGTTCAAGATGCAGCAAAGCAACACCATAAATGAACCTCCTCTATAGTTTCTGATGCTGATGTGCACTCAAAAAGCCCTTTTCAAAGGACGGCACTGAGATTCTCCAGATTCCAGATCCTTTATTTGTCATATACTTAATGTTCAACATTAAACAATGAGTGGTGTTAGTTGTTCAGATGTGTGAGGAGAACAATAGAAACTCCTCCTGCGTCTCTCAGTCCTGTTCATGATTCTTCAGGGTCTCTTCTCTGATTCTATTTTGTATTTGCAGTGTTATTATTACGCTCCCTGCTCTCACAATCCAGAGATCTAACTATCAGAACTAGTTTAGTTTTCCACAGGTCAGAAAAGCTAGTTCACTGCATTCACTTCAGTTTACTTTTATCTACAGTTCTGCTCAGAGATTGGTTACAAAGCTGCATGACGGGACTTTGTCTGAAACTCCATCCTGCTTTCATTGTGTGCATCCTTTTAAACAGATTGAACTTTGAGTCAAACTTTAGGTTTTATTTGTCTGTTAACCTTGATTATTTTGAACTATTACATCTACTACTTTTTACCTTCTAAATATGTTTCCACATACTTTTTATCCAAAGCCAGTGCTGTGTGTCTGGCCCAGGGACACACCTGCTAGGGGATGGACTAGGAGTCAGACAGGGATGTGAACCTCTGACCTTCTGTGTGACATTGTTGTTCAGAAAAGGTTATGGTTTAGACCTTCTGCTAGTATCACATACTGGTGGCTGTTTAGCATATGATTGTGATTGTCACATTTCTTCTATCTGAATTGAATCAGCTGTATGTTGAAAACACATGGTACCACCCGTTTGCACATGAGATTTGGTCTAGCTTTGACTTCTCACTGATTCTCGTTTGGATTCTACCTCTCCTGCAGACACAACTCCACAGGGCTTGTATGATCTTGGTTGTGGAACTGTTCTAAGGTCGCGACCTGCCACTTGTAGACATAAATTACCAGGACATCTGTGAGAAATACTGGCCAGTGGACAGGAGGAAAGCATTGGAGAACTGATTGTGTCTGCTTTTGGTTTCCTCAAGAGAAGTGAATGTAATAGTTTTTGGGTTTTGAATTTGTCACTCCTATGCCTACTGCTGCCCCGTATAGTACAGCTGTATATGTGCATAACTGTAACTGTGAGCTCAGGAGTCGGTCTAAGGTGCAGACCGAGGTACTCATGTAATGGACCACACACGCGCGCAAACACACACACACACACACACACACACACACACCATTTGGATACTTGACTAACTATTAGTTAATCATTTTGTGACATGACCAGAGGGCCATGTTGTCCCTTTGCTTTAACCAAAGTGAGAGAGAGAGAGAGCGAGTGAGCAAATGAGTGCACTCTCTCCCTGAAAGCTACTCCATGCCGTGACAGACAGAAAGAACAAACGCAAGGAGGAAGAGAGGGGGCACAAAGACGTCAGGGATGGAGTGAAAGAGCCCAAAATGGGAATGTGAAGCTGGCCGAGGCCGGAGAGTATGTTGCTGCGAGAAGAGACGGCGAGTGTGAAAGCAGAGTGTGGTCATTATAGTTGCCCTTCAGCACACCCCATCCCACCTCCGACCCCATCCCCACCTCTCTCTCTCTCACTCTCTCTCCTTTCTCATTCTCTCTGCACATTGCCAAGTAAGACTTTGAGGGTAATGTGGGGCGACAGTGTGAGACGATGAAGAATAATTCCTGTATTCAGAGTTGCCACCGCTTGCCCCTCCTCCTCCTCATCCTCCCCTTCATCCTCTCTCTCAACTCCACTGACAAGTCAGGCCTGGATATCATTGTATCATTTATCTCAGCCTCGCTTCTGCCACTCTGCCTTGTTTGCCCAGAGGGAAGTGTGAAAAGTGTGTGTGTTTGTGTGTGTACAAGTGTGAGAGTATGTGTCTACATGTGTGAGGGTCTCAGTGTGTGAATGTATTTGTGTGTATACGTCTCTGTGTGTGTTAGTGTCACTCCATAGTGTTGTGTGACGCTCTAGCTGACTGCAAATGGGCTTTTGTGGAGTCTTTTGGAGACTGCACTTAACAGCTCGCTCAAGGGAGACACACACACACACACACACACACACACAGAGCTGCAAGGCTTCTCAGAAAAGGAGGACGAGTGAGAGCAGAGTGAGAGAGAATTAGGGCGAGAAAAGAGTAAGAGGGAAATGGTGAGAGTGGTGGGAAGCACTTTGTAAAGCTCCGCTCCTGTGTCTGTTTTGGGCCGTTCAGACAACAAGAGGGCTGGAGAAACACTTTGTGAAGAGCAACAGAAATGGACTCGTGGCTGAGGGCGATCCACTTCACCCAATCTGCTGCACCACCGTCGGCGGCGGCTGCTGCACACAGTAAAACACTTGTTGTCGCAGCTTCTGTCGCTCTGCTGACTTGAGCAATGAACTTGCCGTGATCTGTGACCCGTCACTCAAACTGCACCCAGGCCACTTTCTCCAAACTGTCACTCCAGCTGATACTAGTGACTTCCATCGCGTGATGCTTGAGCTTAAACAGAGAATTGTAAAACTAATCAAACACAATCTTTGATTATGTGCATTGCACTACTTAGTTATTTGCACTACTGGGTTTTTGTCCAGTAATTTGTTCAAACAGAACCTTGTGCAGCTTATAATAGGTATAAGCAGTTAAAGATCATCTGCCTCTCCAGCTACTCTTCAGACATCTAGTGACATCGTGGCTACAGACACTAGCTTGGGTCAGGCCTGTTTAGCACTTGGTTGGCTTCCTTAAGTAAGGTGGCTTTTTAAAAGTCTTACTCTACATACACAAGCAAATTCTATTTTTATATTTGAGTGTGACTGTATATATGTGAAACACATCTGTGCACAGCCAGTCGAGGGCCTACAGAAACACATGGGTTTACTTGTCTTGGGAGCATAGAAGAAACGTAATGAAGCATAAAACAAACTTGATGTGCATCACATATACATTTCATGCTAAAAAGATACAAGTTGTTTAAGAGCAAACCCACAGTGAAAACGTATGTAAACTATATTTAGACTGTCATGGCGACATGATTCTGCCATGTTGTCTGATTTAGGTCAGATCAAAATATCCCAGGGACCAGCTGGGTAGTTCAGTTGGGCAATTGTCTCAAGAAATTTAAATATTTATTCCAATGGGCTATGTTCAGTTCATTTGCTATTGTTTAGATCATGAAATGTTGTTTGGTCAGTATTGTGCTATTGGAAACACATCTCTGAGTGACTGAAATGATGTCAGCTTCTTCCCTAGTGGGAAATCAAAGTGACAGCCTACTCTCAAATACAGCCTTCAGGGGGAAACTGGATTTTGTGAAGTGGTTCCATTCATCAGTTTTACTCTAACTACACTACCAGTCAAAAGTTCAAATTCCAATTTTATTTGTCACATACATAGTTACAGAGTGTTCAACACGCAGTGAAATGCGTCCCTCTGCATTTAACCCATCCCCCTGGGGGGAGCAGTTTGGACACCCTTAGGCTTTACCGTCTTTTCCATGAAAGGATACATGTCTTCAGCTGTTACCATCAGTACAAACCATATCACATCTAGCTGATCAGTGACACATGCAGGCTTTGTACATATTATTTCCGACGTAGTAGCAGGCAGTGCACGCAGTCTAGGCGCATGCTGCAGTCACACCTCAAACAGATTGTGTGTTTTCATCAGTGCATACACTCAACATACATATATACACACATGCTGCAACTCCCTGTCACACTCATGTGTGTATACACATCTTACAATTACACAATCTTTCCTAAGATGACCCTGCATGCTTTGTGTATGTGTGTGTGTGTGTATCAATCAAATATGGTGGTATAAATAAGTGATAGGATACATAATGGAGACGCATCTGAGCTGAGCCTAGCAAGCTTTCCATAACACTAGACCCTGCTGAGTTTGTGCATGTACTGTATGTATATGTGTACATGTATATTAGTCCTGCTTCTAGGAATGTGCTTGAAGAGAAACAAGCAGGGGAAGATCTGGTCATCATTGGGGTTAAATATAGGAATGTAAAATATCGTAGTTCATGCCTCTAAGGCAACCACAGTCAGGTAATCAGACTTTAGGATTTAACAATAATGTAGCAGTAATGAACTGCTTAATGAAAGCAGTACAGTAGATAATAGAGAGTTGTAGTTACTCTTTTATGCAGTTGCGTTATTGAGAAACAGTTTTGAGGCATCATCTGACCTTTACATTCAGCACCTCAGCACAAAATAATAACTCTTTCTATACTTTAAATGTGACTAGTTGTATCTTTTTAGTGTTTAGTGTATAAAACTGCTTTTACACGTCTCTGCTCTTTGAGACTTCGCGACAGGTAAGTTGACAGTACTGAAAGTTAAAATTTTAGTGTCAGTCAATCTGGACCTTGACCAACTGGAGCACGAATACAGGATGACAGTTCTGTCATCTGTGGGTCTATACTCCAACACAAACTGATATCATTATGTGGCCCAATGTGCACTTGGGATCTGTGCATCCACCTGTCTAAGATGAAAGCTCTGCCATGATTATGCCACATTAAAACAATTAGAGCTGATGTATGAAAAGCACCTGCTCCATGTTGATGCTATAGAGATAATGTTATCTCCCTTTTCCACTCCATGTCACTCAAACGCAAACAAAAGCAATACAAGAACGTCTAATTCAGTAATTAGGAAATGAGCCAAAATGATCCTAATGATGAGCACAGATGGGCAGTAATTCAAGAGGAAGATTACACAAGATAGCAAGAGCTTCCTTTTGCATTTGCATCTATTTCAAGCAGCTGATTGGTTTGTGCATGTGTTTTCATGTTAAGAGCTTAGAATGAAGTTTAAGAAGCAAGAAAATCCTTTGAATAGGCTGATGAAGTGGATTCAATTATTAAAGTCTTCAGTTCAAACTGATTCTCATTTGATCATTACCTCAACTCACTGTGGTTTAGAATAGTTGAGCTGGGTTTTAAAGATGACACGTGATGTACATTTACTGTGACTTTTCTGCATTATTCAAAATGATAAGTCAACATGAACAACAGAGAGCTACGGGAGAAAGAAATCAAGAAAGAAACCTCTGGTGTACTGAGCATCATACAGTATCTGAAAGCCAGGTTGGATGAGGTACAGGGTTTCAGACTCGCAAAGTCAATCACACACACACCATTACAGACATGCTGTATATTAAAAAACAAAATCTTTGTGCCCACCTTTAAGCCCTTTGTTAGTCGCTTTACTTGTGCCTTTACAAGTAAAGGTGGATATGACACAACAACAAGTGATTCAATTCCCTTTTGACCTTATTGCAAACTGTTGGTTGGCTGTGTGTGTCTGGATCCACAGTACAGTCGTGTTTGTCTTCCTACTAGCTATGTAGTCCTACACGGGTTTGCTTTCATTTGCTGCTGTTTTCCATTCACACTTTTTTCATGAAAAGCAGCGCAGAGACCAGTGAATCTGTGTGTAAGTGTGTTTTACTACAGATTGTGCTACCGTTTCTAGATTTACCCAGAGAATTGCTAAACACAATTTAGTAATATCATTTTCACAGTATTGCAGATCCAATTATTATCCTTGCCACACTCACTTTCCCAGACACCGCACTTTATTTATGCATTGAACATGCAATGTACTGTACAGCCATAGTAAAATTACCCTTATGTTCTGTATTATGTGCCACTGTGGTGCCCTTAAGCAAGGCCTTCAACCCCTCTGTCTGTGGCTGTACTAGGCAGCAGGTGTAAATATTTACTTGTGAATGTGATTAGCGCAATGCTAAAAAAAAGAAACCGAGCAGGAATCTCACCTTTATTTCTCTGAATGAATTAAAAAGATCTCACGCAAATCTTAGCACGGCATGACTGTGGGGCAGGTCAGACATGTGATGTGATGATATGTGAGTGACAGCCTCCTGACGCTGCCTTCTCCATCCATTTCCTCAGCTCACACAAACACCAGCAACCTCTTTCAGCTGAGACCAGTCCCCCCTGTCCAAACCCATTGACAGGTGTCTCCCAACATGCCTGTCAAAAGGCATCCGACCGAATGTATGTGAGTGTGAGTGAGTGCATGTGTTTAGGTTAGGATCTTTCAGTGCTCTGTTTTCCAACACAGACAGATTGTTTGCGAAGTGCTTACACATAAGTATTTAAATGTGCTTACTCGAAGCTTGATGCCTTTTAAAAATGCTTATGTGAGCCATGTGTACTGTAGTTAGGACAAACCTCAACCTGTGTCATCAGAGGTAAAAGAAGTAGAACCTAGTTCTCCTACACGTGGGTGACAAATATAAGTTCCTCTTTGCTCCCTAAACTCTACACGCCTCTGGCTCTGGCTGTGACGCTCTACTGAAGGAGTGAACAACAGACAGAGTAATTATGAAAATAGGATGTAAGTCATAAAAGTGAATTTGTCTAGTTTGAATCAAAGCTCCAAAAGATCCGAAAATTGTTTTAACAAAGGAAATGTCTTTACCCAACTATTCACCAATATCTTTGTAAGTTTTTCTAAAATTTGTTCTAAGGAAAATTCTGCATCTGATTTATGTTCTTAAACCGCTGCTTCTATGCGTACAAATGTAAAAGAGCACGAATCGCCAGAATCCACTGTAATCCGGAGGGCCGTGTGTGCACCCCGGGGTGGGTAGTGGGTCACTTCAGAGTTCTGAAGCAGAGACAACGATGCACAAAGTGAACAGCAAATGAGCCTCGTATTGTAAAGCATCTGTGGTGAATGTAAAATTCCAGACATACAACTGATAAATTAAAAAAAAAGATCTCAAATCTGGGGAAAGAAAATCTCTTCTTTGCCGAGCTGCTGCCCGCTGTAGTGTTTAATAATTAGAAAAGCACCATCATATTTAGTGAAAGACAATAAAAACATGTTTGTTTTTTAAATCTGTAGAATCAAATAAAGTTAATTTGCACAATCCTATCAGCACTGCAGTTAGTGTGGGGAGAACTGGTTCTTACCTGAGAACAAAACTTTAAGTGGACTTTATGAAGGAATTTCTACTTAAGGGTGCTTTTTGAATTCCTGTCTTGTGAAGTGTATCAACCACAGTAACTGCTGCAGTGATGCTTCTTAGATTAGTCTCTTCTCTTCTCTTCTCTTCTCTTGTCTTTTTAGGTATATTCCGGCCTGTGGCATGAAAAGAAAACCCAAGTTGTAGTATCCTGTGCATGTCCCTGTCCTCACAATCTCTTAGTTGTATTTCTCTAGGTGTTGAATCTACAAATTGGGCTGAAAATATTCAACATTTACTTGAATATGGTCTGTTTATGTTACTCATTTGAATGAACAGCCAGGGTATGTTGTTGTTCTCTTTTGACCCACGTTTCAGAGCAGCAGCAGCAGCCTATAGAAGCAGTTCCATAGTGCCCAGTGTTGAGGCGGCTGTCAGTCTGCTCTGAGTAAGTAGCCAGTCAAATCCTGGGTCACCACTAGGTTTTCATTAGAGGCCTAATTCAAAGCGGCCCACATAGAGTGTCAGGAGTGTCCCAGCATGTTGTTGGCACCCCTATAACACACTCTAATGAGCAGCCGCTGGGAAAGCTGTGGTCAGCTGTGTATATGGAGCTGATGCAGCTTAGAATATATGGTCAGAGGAGACGAAGAGAAAGTCCACACTCAAGGGCCTGAATTAGCCCCATGAATCACCTACTTTCTTTTTCATTTGTTCCTTAATCACACAACCTGTTGAGTATTGTGATTAATGGGAGTAGCTGCTGGCTGTGGTTCACTCTGTGGAGTTCAAGCATGAGGCCGACATTCTCAGTGGACTTGCCAGTGTATGGGCTGGACCCAGTTAGTGAGTTTTTAAGAAAGATGTAGTCTGATGGATCATCGGCCAAGCTGCTGAATATTAACCTTAACACCAGTGCTTTTTGTCAACTGGCAAATATAAGTGAATACCAGCATGAGCGATTTGTAAGGCCCTACTCAACGGTTTGAATAGAGCAGTACATGAACTGGAAAGGTTGGACCATCCAGCACATACTGGCACATAGCATCTGTCCTGATTTACTGTATGTGGTGCATCTCCCACTCTGGTAATGTGTGCCATCCTTCAGACAGCAGGGTGTGTTAAGCCTGGCTTTTCACAGTCCATCAGGATCATCTCCAGTAGATGGTAATGAGCTTTCCAACTAATGTGGGCTCAACTGGATTGCTTTCAAAGGATTGTGCAGCACGAGTTCACACACTGATGATGACATGCTCTCACATGTAAAACATCTGTAAGTCCTTTTTATTTATGGTATTTTGCTTGAATTGTGAGTTTAGGTGAACTTATATTAACTACTGTATATGGATGATAAAGAATATTTAGTATTTAGATTTACTGAAGACGTCTGGCTAGGGCAGGGAAAACGAGCAGGACAGTTCGGGTGTGGGAACCTCTAATATATCATCATCATAGATGATGATAGACAAATCACTGGACCAGTCGCCTCTGACTTTGTGTATTATTTATTGCATACTGCAGTGACTACATCAGCAGACAAACAGGCTGTTCTGGGTTAACGTTCTCAAATTTGCTCCATCATTTTTCACATAGGCACGTGTGTATCTACTTCTATGTAAGCGTGTGTGAGACTGTTGAGGTTGGAATGTGACGTGAGAGCACTAATCAGAGGCAGCTGGGCCAACGGTGAGATTAAAGTTAAAACACGAAAACAATCAGCTAGGATAAGTATACCATCACTATGGGTTACAGCCCCCATCCCGAGTTCTCAGGGGATGGATGGGTTGATGGATGTGTGGGTGGATGAGTAGGTTTGTGGATGCAGAGACAGGACTCTCACCCAGCCTGGCTGGCACAGACCCTTTGATTAACAGGTCCCGTGTGTTCTCTTTGATCCCTTCCTGCACATCACACACTGCTCCAAACTCACAGTCAGGGCCACAGGAAGCCCTGTGTTTACACTGTGTAGCTATATGTATGTGTCTCTTCCTGTTTATCTCAACTTCAAATGTGGGATATGATGATGGTCAAGGTAAAGATTACAGTTGGATTAAGAATTAAGATCATTCTAAATAAGTAAATAAATACATTTTAGCTCAAGATTGACTTTCATCGGCGCTCCCTGAGTCATTTCTCTCTGTGTTTTGTTTGTATTTGTATCGTACAAAAGTGCATTTTTACACTTTATGTGTCGAGCTCTGGATGCTCCCAAAGCATAAGTGACCTACTCTCAGTACTGTGCCTGAGCACATCCTGTGTGTATACGAATGGATCACACTCCTGTTTAACTTCCTACAATAGTATCACTGTCTGTAAAAGTCTCTAAAACACCAAAAAAATTGAACAAATCAGAATTTCCCTGTTAAGTTCGGGAGATGATGACGTGCTTAAGAGTTTCTAGCTACAACTACAGTTTGTAATTTGCATTTGAAAGTAGATTTAGCCTGTGTTTGTATGAAAATGAAAGTGTGTATGCTGCAGCGTGTGTGTGTGTGTGTGTTTGTGTGAGAGTATAAGAGGATTAAGGCCTGTTCACAGCTGAGGGTGCAGACTGGACCACGTCTGACATTCCCTCTGTATGTCCGATTGGCTGATGAGGTATTAACCTGCCTCTGTGTTGTTATATGTGACTCAGACCGTGTGAGAACTCATCTCAAAAGACAGCAACATTTTCCTCTCTGTTAACAGGAACTACTCCAGCCTCTCTACCTCCCCCCTCCAACCCTGGCCTGAAAACTCTTCCCCTGTTATCTCCAGCTGTGGCATCCGCTGCTGTTTCACTGATAGCTTTTTCAACTCTGTATCTTGTGTTGACTCGCACTCTCGTTTGAAGTCTGGCCACTGGTGTCGTCTCAGAATGCAACTCCAGCTGCTACAGCCACAGTCACTGCCAGCGACAAAATGGCTTCCCAGATTTGGCCATACACGTGCTGATAACTGGTGTAAAAGCTTTCATGGTCAGGAAAAAGTTATGTAAAGGTCAAAATGCTGAGAAGGAGAAAGCCTCTCAGAAAGCTGCAGACCACGTCCCACAAGTTCCACCTAACATTCTAATATCACGTTTTAAATTGTAAATATGAATCGCTGTTGGCTTTAAAATGTTTTGTTTGAAGATAAGTCACTATATATTAGTACAAACTATATTTCAGCTACCTCAGATCAAACGTCATTCAGAAGGCCATATCATCCATCCCAACAGTGGTTTGTGTTTCTTCCATGGCCCTCCTCCAGAACAGCATTATCTGCTCATCAACTTGGACAAAAACACCTTGTAAATAACCATATTACTTTACCTAGTGACATCAGCCCCAGAGGAAAAGAGCCCCAGCGTTAGCGCGCTAGGGGACTGTGCTGGGGGCGTGAGAGGTTAAGACTTGTTGAATAGCTGGTAGACGTCACACAATGAGGTGGATTAGGCAGCACTAGAAAGGGCCTTTAGGGCTTTACTGGGGTGTTCAGCAGATTACAGCGCCTACAATAACTAGCTGGGGTTGGCAAAAAGGCTTGCTGTGGGGGGGTAGGGGATGGGGGCAAGTGGCTGCTTAGAAAACCCGACTTTGGTAACAGGGAGTTATTGTGTTTAATTTTAGTCCGTGGAATTATTAATGGCTAAAAAGAAGCATGGCAGCATATTGCTTAAGATAAACCTGGGTCCTCTGAGTGACCCATGGGTGTCACAGTAAGATCCAGTGGCACTGAGGCAAAGAGCTGGCAAACATGAGCAGTCCAGGGCTGCAGTCACAAGATGAGGTTCAGTGTCAGAGGCTCCAACGCTTGTCTCTGCTTGCCTGGAGCCGGGGCTGGTGATATGAAATCATTACAGATGACCCATATTCTTACAGATAAAACTGAGCGTGTGTGTGTGTGTGTGTGTGTTGTGATACCTTATGAACATGTGTGTTTAAAATACATGGCCATAGATGTGCTACAACACAGTATCATCTTATACTGTAGATCATGTCTCTTCACTCTGGACAGCTTGCCACCATTTCAGAACCACCTTCATCACTTACCTCCCCACCCCTCATACTAAAATAGAGAAAAACAGGAGATTCAAATCATTTTTGAGTGAAGTACTTTCTCACCTCAGCCTCTCTGCTCGAAGTCGCGCCAGCTCAATAACGAGAAGCTTTGCTGGGGAGGAATAACGGCAGAGTGGCACATTGCATGTGAGCCCGGATAATAACAGTGTGGTTTGTATTAGGTTTCCTGGGCTAAAGTAAGACTCTCCCACTTCCTGCGTGCCCTCAGCGAATAAGATGAAACACATGCTGTTGTTGGGTGCAGTGTGATTTTAAAAGTTAATTAGGACTCCTGTTCATCTTAAGGTCACTGATGTGTCCTGCTGATGGTTCCTGACAGACAGCAGTGTGCAACGTCACCTCAAACAGCAGAAAGAATTCCTAGCATGAGACTCTGGCACTGTAAAAACTCCAGCACTGGAAACAGTTTTAAGAAAGTGAAGGTCACAGCTGCAGAGAACCTCTCAGCTTTCATCCTGGTTCTGTGTTTACACTGGGGTTTAATGTTGGTGCAGGCCGCTGTGTCAGTAGCTGCTCTTACATTTTGAGGTGATTCCACAAATATTCAACTATCTCCTTTGGTTTCTCCTGACACTGAAAAACACCATATAATGTATGTATTTATTCAATTAGTGGGATATGGGATTGAGAAAAGCGGTTCCTAACCAACATTAGCGTTACGTTCACATCACTTAAACCACTACTCACATGTATGCAGATTTTCCAACAATACTAATGGATTATTTCAGCACATTCACCTCCCAGATCAGCACTCCGACCTCTGCAAAGATATTGTGGTATCTATGGTATATATGTGTAGACCCAAGGTTCACAAAGGTGCCAACACACACACACACACACACACACACACCTACAGTGTGTTGAACAAGCTGATTTGTTGGTCCCGTGCAGGTGTGTGTGGTGTGTTCATGTTTTTCGTTTAAAGGTCACATAGCTCAATAAAGAGGACCACGACTACCATAAATAGACAATAAAATGAACCACAAATAGTTGAAAAATCACCAGAAAGACATACAATGATCAAATAGAGATAAAACAGCCCCTAAACATAGACATTAAATGACCACAAAATGTTGGAAAATAACCAAAAGCAGACAAAAAAATACTAAATAGTCAAAATATCACCACAAACTTGTTAAAAATGTTTTAATAAAACATGTTAAACAACCAAAAAGTGACCATAAAACAATTACAATTGACGTGACACGGTCATTTGTAGTCGATTAATCTGTCTGTGCCGTGAGGGTCTTTGTTTCATAATCTATTCCTGGCTAGTAGAGAATAAAATAAAACAAAACAGCCGCAAATGATCCCTTTATGTGGAAGAGCACATTCCATCCTTTAGTCAGACCAATGTGTAGCTGAAGGTCTGCTGGATGACAACGTTTGATGATCCGTATTTTACAAATTTACATGAACATGAATAGTAACCATGTGTACTTTTGCTCTCACGTGCGAGTCCTGCTCTCAGTCTGTCGACGAGCCCCGCTGCAGTGCGCTCGCAGGGCGTTGACCACTGTCAGCAGAGCAGCTAGGAAGCAGGAGCAGATTAAATGCAGCTAGACGCCTGATGGCTGTCACAATACACTACATGCATCACAGTCTTAATACTGCGCTGCCATTCTGTCCACATCTCCATGGATATGGTTTACAGCATGTAATAACGCTAATGCGTTCCTTATGGAGAGATCCTCACCAGAGCAGCTTGAGGCCTGACGAAGAGCTGAAGGACTGTGGAGAAGAGAAAGACTTTGTGTCACCCAGAGAATGCAGCGAGAGGCCGTCCGTCTGGTTACCTGCCAAAGTAATTAGCTTCCACTGATGCTGTGGACTTCACTGGTCTGATGAGTTTCATGGCAGAACCACAGGAGGAGGGCTGGTACTGTCTGTCAAATCCAGGGATGATACTGTATGACACCAGGTTTACGACTAAACCATAGCTGAGGGTGAAGGGTGAAGTCTATAAGATACATTTATTAGCTAAACTCTTCTTTTCCTGTGCTCATTCAACAAACCCAAAACCTTACACGCATGAATGGAGACGCTGGATCAGAGAACATGCAGACAGGACACGGCAGAGCATTTAGTGGGACATTTGGTACAGTTTGAACTGTTTTTAACGTTTGATGGACATGTTTCAGTCAGCTCTCATACTTCATTAGTCAGTCCTAAGGTAGTAAGGCAAAAACGTCATCCTTCTGTCTGTGTCTCTCTCCCCGCAGAGCTGCAGAGGGAGGGCAGTATCGAGACCCTCAGCAACAGTTCGGGTTCCACCAGCGGCAGCATCCCACGCAACTTCGAGGGCTACCGCTCCCCCCTGCCCACCAACGAGAGCCAGCCACTCAGCCTCTTCCCCACCAACTTCCCCTAGAGTGCCATCTCTCCTCTGGGAGAAGCCACCACCACACAGCCCACCTAAACTCCTCCCTGCCTCCCACACGCCTCTCCACCCCGGCATCTCACACTGATGAACTGACCAACATTGTGTTTTCTCCTCTGCTTTATTTAGTGTGAACTTTTTATTCACTTTCAATTTGACCATTTTAAAACCAAAATCATTCCAAATGCAAAACTGCTTGTGTAGCCCCTCAAATTGTATTAGTGTCAGCGGGAAGACAACACATTGAAGATCTGCATGTGATTTGACTTGTTGCTAAATGTAACTTGCAGGAAACAGAAAGTGCAGGCGATGCAGCAGCTCAACAAATGAACCGGTCCTGCTCGTTACCTTTCTGCTGTGTTGAATCTAGAGCCAGTCGCAGACCGAGCGTCCTCTCCTCTCCTTAGCTGATGTCTGCTGGTTCTGTGTGTGTGTTTGAAGTTTTACGGCGTGCCTGTCTTCCGAAGGAGCCATAAGAAACGCAGCACCAACAAAAGAAAAATGTTGTAGTGGCTCCTTTTCTCTGTGTGTGTGTGTGTGTTTGGCTGCTCTCATGGCCTCTGGCTCTGTTTCTCGATTCAATTTGGTCCTTTCATGCCTTTAATTTTCATGTAATTCCATTCGACAAAAGATGCAGTAATTACATAACACTATTGCTACATGGCTGAAGTCCTTTAGATGTTTACAGCCTAATGGAGATTTGTTCATTTCATATATTTCTGCGCTCGGCTTGGCTCGTCCTGATGGAATACACTAGAGGCTCATGTAGCCTTCATGCTGTATTTTGTACTATAGCAACTTTTGACCAAACTCTTTGTCCTGCCTTTAGTTCTAGATCTCCACAAATGTCTTTTCTTTAAATGTGCTCTGCCTATAGCAACGATTGACTTTGATTATCAGTAATTCTCTCTCTGTCTGCTGGTCTTGACTTACGACAGTGATGTGCACTAGTTACTGTCACTGTGTAGTGAACAGTAGTGTGCAACAACTGAAGGACTGCATGTTGTGATGGCTGGGCTCGCTCACTGCTTCCTTCAGCTCCTTGATTTATCAAACCCCGACTCCCTTTTTTCAGCGTCCGTGCAAGTGGAAACAGAATAAAACTGGAAGCAAATGAAACTGTCTGTCTTTTTTGTTTCCCTCCCCTCTGATTGCGCCTAATTGTGTCGTTCACATTTCAACCACGGCGGTGACCATCAGCACACAGTACCACTAGTAATTAGTACCATATTTTTTAACAGGCAGTAAAGTTGTTGTTAAAGGGACGTTTTATGGGCGACTCTGGCTGTTTGTTCTGAGAGCGAGCGGAGAAACCAGAGAGCGCCTTTGTTTCTCTGCTAATCAGCACAAAACAAAACATTCTCAAAAACTCTTGTACACTTTTTATTTAAATGTAGTAAAATGCTGAAGGCGTCTGAAGTCACTGAAATTAGATTAGCACCAGATTATTCCTCATATGCCTTATTTCATCTCACTGATGTGTTCATAAGCTGCTAGTCGTAAAATGCAGAAATGGATCGAGCTCGGCTGTAATAGAAGGAACTAGGTGTGATGGCCAGAAAGCTCCACTCTGAGTGGGGTTCACTCAGCTCTGAGAAAGCTGGCTCACAAGTAGAAGAAGAAAACGGAGGTTCGTGTTTCAAACGTTTTATTAATTAACTCCAACATGTTGTTACAAACATTTCACATGATTGGACATCTTCACGTGTGCACAGTAGAAATGTGGAGGCCGGGTTTAATGGGAGTAAATATGGTTTGTGTTTACCAGGAAAAAACCTGGAGCCTGACGCATGGTGTGTCTGTTTAAAATGAATGTGTATATTTCATATATTTACAACAAGCACACGTTGGAATGACACCAAACAGAGAGAAACCTGAGCTCTGCTATTTCATGTCTAATGTTTCAGAAAGGATCACTGAGTACCAGCAAATCCCTACTCACTGATTCAAGTACCTCTGACACATGGAATCGACTCCCTGAAATTGAAACCAAGCAAACCTTGCAGCTTCCAGGTGACATCCAGCCTGACACGGATCGGATCGGTGCTGAGGCCACTCAGTCAGCTTTCAAGCAGAGATGATGGCAGCAGAGTGAAGCAGGAGGGCTGTTTATAGTTTATTTATTCTTTATTGTTTTTCATTTGTTGGCCAACATGAAACACACACATTCAGCACTGTTTGAATTATGTTATACAAGCGTTTCGATGTAGCTGGGGGGGGGTTAAAGTGCAGTAACAAACACTTCATGTGATTAGATGTGTGCTGCTTGCAAATCGTATCTGAAGGTTATAGTTATGCAAATCTGAGAGATCACATGTAGCCAGTTTCTTTTTCTTTCTGCAACTAAACACAGCTTGAGAATATGTGAAGACTGGTTCTGAAAAAGCTTTTCCTTACTTACAAGACCCGGCCTTACTGTATCCATATGGAATAATTTGCCATGTAACCAACAAACTAGAGTCATTACTTTACTTTTTATTTCGGGGGTGCTCTACATGGGAGGAACAGCTGCTTGTAGGAACAGAGATGTCATATTTATAATAGACAAATGTCGGCAGCTCTACACAAATGTTCACTCACTCACTCGCTGACATTTGCTTAAACAAATAGAATCCAGAGAGTCACACACAACACAAGTCCTCCTTAACATTTCCTTGCTGTGTATTTTCCCACTTTGATGATTTTAAACTTGCAGCTCATGAATTCACACCGTGTGGTACTTACCTCTGGATGATGCCTCCGTGTTTGACCGTCACGCTGTCTTCACACTGAATCCCTTCAAGGCCGCCCTTCGTGCCTAGTGAGTGGGATGTCTGCGTGGAATCACTGTAACAGTGAGAGCAAGAGCGTCTCAGGTGGGTTCACGGGGCCTGGACCTCCAGCACATTAGAAAACATGAAGTATCAAAGTGCTGGGTTCAGTTTAGATGAAGTTCATATTACATACAGGGCTGTGTGAGCTCATGTCACTCAGACAGCTGATCTCAGTGCTCTCTGGCAGGAGGCGTTGCTGAAAACTTACACATTTTCACATGGATCTCGTCCACGTCACAGAAACATAAATCCTGAAACACGTGCCCTAATAAACTGCACATAGATTACAGCATACCTGCTGAGACATTTTTACTTCACTTATTGTTGGACTGTACAACAACACAAATCTGTAACTGATGGTGAAACTAAACAGCTGCATCGTTCTTGTCAGACCAGGTTGGCAGAGACACTGTGTTGTCACCACCGAAGCTGGACATGTACGTTTGTCCAGGATAAAGCTGGAGATGTCTCACTAATCTGAGCCCACCGTGCTGCTGCTGCTGCTGTCAGGTTAGATGGAGATTAGGTGTGAATGAGAACCATGAGCAGGATTTTCTCAGGATCAGCTTCAGTTTCATGCGCCATATTTCTCCTTTCAGAAAAAAGCCTTCCTTCTCACTGTCAGAGCTGAGGCTTGGTCTCAGGCAGCTCTTTAAGTAAAGTTAATTAACAGGAAGCAGAATCTAAGCTGTCCTCAAATTTCATGTTCACTTTTAATGAATTCATATTAATTCATAACGTGATTAGAATGTGAAATGTGCATCTTATCTTTGTGCCCCTGTTGTTAGTTACTGTCATCATATGACTTTATTCATTCCATAACATAACAGATTATTATGTATTATTACTGAGCTCGGTGAAAATAATCAGCTCCGAGTTCTCGCGACATTTGGTTACGCGACACTCATTAAAACATTTTTCTAATGAGGTATTTGTAATTACTGTTTTATTTTTGGTTATCACGTTCTATTCTCGCGGTGTTTGAACGAAAATCACAAATGACGCCTTCAGATATTTGTTGAAATCGAAACTGAAATCTCGTTTGAACTTTTGTCAGCAGTCTTGAAAAGTAGTCGATATCTAGCGGATGTGGTTGCGTTTCCTGTTAAGGCGTAAGACTGTGATGCGTTTTATTTGTGTGGCTGTGTGAGAATAAAGCGCAGGTAGCTCCTCTGTGCTCCAGCTTCAGTTAGTCCACACCATAAATACATCTGCAAAACACACACACACACATTTATTTTGCCGCTTTAAATAGTGGCAAGGAATGTAAAATGTTCAAATAATTATGAGCTAGGCTAGAGCTGCTCTCCTCCCTTCAAAACAGCGCAGGTGGATTTTATGTTTACAGGTCCGCGGCCTGCGCACACGCAAAAAAACGTTAAAATAAATTGTTTTGCGGAAATTCAATCAGTCAATTTTCAACATAAGAAGTGATCCATGCAGAAAATTATTATTACATTATATAAGGACAAGCTGGATGAATGCGAAAATAATCCTGTGTTAATATTCGGCAGGTACAGAGGCCTTCTTCGTTCTGCAGGTGTCACGGTGAGTGTCGGAGTCGGAGTCGCCGCCTTTAAAACAACTCGTTCAGAAACGACTCGTAGATGGAATTTAATACGATCATATCGAGGTTATATGTTTTTTTTTCCGTTTCATTTTTTGTATATGTTTCAATGATGTCGTCACACTAAAAACAACACAGTAACATGTCTGCTGGTGCTTTTAAAAAGCAGCGCACAGCAGCCCGACACTTCCTAATATTATAGCAACAAACTGAAATGGGGGAACTTTGATATGCTGGTGATGTTTGTGTTCTATATTATCACTGTGTAAATACACTCGTCCTGATCTCACATGTGGAGACTGATTCTGCCCATTAGCGGCTCACAAAGCAGGATTCAGAACGAGTTTTCCTATGATAAAAATAACTGTGATTCCGGTTTTATTGTGTGTGTAAAATATCAAGTTCCAGTAAATGAAGTCTTCATCAGTGTGCGCTAAATATGAGTGTGTGTAAGTGTTGGCTGCGGTGACGCCTGTGGATGTGACCGCTCTGTCCCCGTCCTCTGGCTCCTCGCCCCCTACACCACATTAGCGCCCCCACCTGGTGGTCTACCTGTCGGTCAGACGTTTCTGCAGCTACCATAATAAAACCCCGATGTGTGGCTGCAAGGTAAATTGATCCGAGCGCGTGTAGTTTAGTAGTGGTGAAGTTTGTCATGAAGTCATGTCTAGTAGTGATCACGGTGATACACCAGGTATTAGTCTAGTCCCCAAAAGTTCTTTCAATTATGTAGCAGGGTTCTGGGTGTACTGTGTGTGTGTGTGTGTGTGTGTGTGTGGGAGACACAGAGTTGGGAAGGAGTTGAGGAAACATTTTTGCTTTTCCTGCAAGTGAGAACTGATATGTTTAATTTAGGAGAGTGAACTGGAGGAGCTGGAGGAGGTGAAGGAAAGGAGGAGGAGGGCTGCTGGTGGTGGCAGGAGGAGGAGGAAAATAGAAAGGAAGGAGGAGGAGAAGAAGAGGAGGAGGAGGAGAAGGCCGCTGGTCGCTGGGTTTCCATGTGACAAGGGGAAATATGAGGGACTTTGACAGGTCTTAAACGGTCTGGCGCCAAGGCCCCAGTCTAGCCGCTAAATATAGCTGGAGAGATGATGCAGAGAGATGGGAGGAGAAGATGGAGAGATGAAAGGAAGAAAGGAACAATGTAGAAAGGGAGGAAGAAAATAACAATTCTCGATTGTAGACGAATGTGGCGAAAAACTGTCCCGTTGTGTAGTAATTAGAGCTCGTATCAGGCGCACTGAAGACGCTTCTTCCGCACTTCTTCACTGTGTTGTATTGAGCGGACGCATCAAAGACACAGAAAAAGCTTTAGTCGACTTATGGAAAACGTCACGCAAGCACTGAATTCACTGCAAATACAATCCCAGCAGCACATCAAATATCTCAAATTTAAGCTTTAAACTCGGTTTATTTTTCGATTTAATCCCGGGAATATGATGCTAATTGTTTCAATATCATGTTATATATTTATCAAATATCTATCTCCCTCTCTCTTTCTCTCTCTCTCTCTCGAAATATATATATATATATATTTAATGCTGATGATGATCTAGGCCTCGTTAAATATGAATATTATCAAAGTTGCGAAACGTTTTGAGGTGATTTAGCGCGTTTTCTCCACATTCCTGTTGGCACGCGGGTCACTGTGTGTTGAACACAGAGTATATGTTATCTATCAGCCCCTCCATACATGTAAATGTACCAACAGCTCAGAGCAGTCCACCCTCCACTTAATGACTTTTAAATCGCGCGTAATGGAGATTCCTGTGCCGTTGACGGCACAGAGCAAATAAATAGTGACTAATTTGCACAAGCATTGTTGATACAATTATCCATTTGAGAAAAACCGTTATCCTCCTCCATATGCTGCTAATCTTGTTTTTCCGCCAGCAAAGCTCCTGCCAAGCCGCCGCTGCTGCTTCCACGGCCTTCCTACATCTCCGAGGTGCCCTGGACGTGAAGGTTGAGCGCTCCAAACAAATGAGAACACAAACACTAACTGTGGGCTAAACGTGGAACACGTTCTTGGTTATTTTACATTCTCGTGTAAAGCTCTTTTTGTTTCCAGCACTTGACTGGCTGAAATCCTCTCTACGCACTAGCTGCTGTGGAGCAGCTTATGCTCCAGGGAACTGTGTCTGCTCTGATGTGTTTCCTGGGCTTGCAGAAACTGGCTTCAATCAGGTACAGTGCGCTCTGTTGTGCTGGGGCTGCTCCCGTCTGACCTGCCGGTTCTTTACGCATGGTTGTGTCAATCTGGTGGAAGCCGAGCAACAAGTGTAACGTAGCGGAGATGTGCAAACATTTCTTAAATCCCTTAAAATGCTGAGTGCGGCGTGCTGGAAGTCAGTGTTTTTAAAACACTTAGTTTGTTTGGATTGTTTTATTGCTCCGTGTTAAATGCACAATATATATGCTACGTTTTTTTTACAAATATTATTAGTAAGTTTATGAGAAATCTGTCTGGCTGTCAGAGACGCCGCAGAGAAGCGGAGAAGGTCCAGGGTTTAATAGGAAATGCGCAGTTCTGTGTTACACGGTGGTTCAGAAGGATTCTCACTTTTTGTTTCAGCTTTTATCGAAGTGACGCCTGTGGCCCACATCACGATCCACGCGGCCCAGAGAGCAGCTGTTTACCCCCCACCCCCCAATAAAAAACTCACATCTGACTCCGAGTCATGACCGAGGCAGGGAAGTAGAGTGGAGCCGCAGATGAGGCTGCTGAGGGGCTCGCACATGCACGACTTGAGGGTAAATATGAAGAGACAGGAGATTGTTCTTATTGTGGCGCATCAGCCGACTGGCGCCGAGCGGCTCTTTAACAAACTGAGTCCAAGTTAATCAAGAGCTGCGGTGCTGGACTTTTCTAAAGGAGCTCAGCAAAGCAGGGAGGAGGGAGGAGGAGGGAGGCCGGAGGGGGGCCCCCTGTGGCTCCCGGAGTCCCGCACTGTCCTTGGTTTGACAAAATACAACCTGTCGGAGATTACACGCTACCACGGCCTGGCCTCAGCTGAGCACTAAATCATCTCATCGCCGCCGCTGTTTGATGTGGAAAGGAGAAAAACTCTGCGCGACGTCAAACAGCAGGAGAGTTTCAGCCGCAGTGACACTTCTATGATCTAACCTCTCTTCAAAATATCCCAACGTGCCAAGCAGCGTCCGACGCGTGAAACTTTGTTTGGAAGAGTTAAAGTAGAGTAGTGTGCACTCACCGCTCTGCTTCTCCGAATTCATTCATCACCACTCATCTGGTTTCCTCTTTTCTCTCCACGCAGCATCTGGGTTTGTCTTTTCCAGCCTCGTGTCTTTATTGCGCCGCTGCGCCTGCTGCCGCCTTCCCGTCAGCTCGACCAGGAAACTGGCTCTCGCGTTGTGGAGGCTGAAGCCAGTGTGCACGCAGCTAACACGGGCTAGTGTGAGGCAGATCCAGCCTGGCCGCGAGAGCAGCCGCTACCAGGGAATAATTACGACTGTTTACTTGTAGAACAGCAGATCTTCAGAGGAATGAGTCCGGAGCGCGCAGCGGGAGCTTTTACTGGGGTGACTTGTTCTAAAGCGACAGTGGTAAACGTGCAGAAGTGGAGCTGCTCCTCTGTATAAAGGTGAGTATTAAGACAGGGAGTGTGGACGGGTTGCTTTCACCGAAGGCGGCATTGTGCAAACGCAAGCCGAGAGAGGTGATGCCTCCACCGGCCAAGAACTGGGCGCTGACCCCGTGTTGGCTTGGAAATGGGGGTGGGATTTCCCGAGCTTTCCTGTCATTGGTTAATATTTTATTCTGTTGACATGTTTTCTTACTGCTAATGCTTCCGACACCTTCTTGTCCCCCCTCCTCTCCTAGAGTCTGGCCGGAGCTGTCAGAACCACGCCTATAGGGGCCCACAATTGGTCCAGAAAGCGTAAAATCAGCAATCAAAGGGGCTTGGTTCATTAGTGTTGGGGATGGAGGCAGGAAGGACATGTGAGATAGTCACAGATCTGCAGTGAACGGGGCCACATCTCTGCAGTCAGTGTGGGATGACTACAGCAGAGAAACTGCTTATTTCTCTGAGAGGCACACAGCGCAGCCAGGCTCTGCTTTCACGGCGCCGCTTCTGCTGAAGGACTCGGCGGAGAAACCAAAGGAAAAGCACACCAGCAACAACTCTGGCTTTTTTCTGCTCAGCCTGTAACGCGCTGTGCGTTTGACAAGGCGCTCTAATCTTCTGTACCGCTCTACACAAACTAACTGCTCGCGAAGCGCGGAGCTATTTGCTCAAGGTCTGGGGGAAATACCACTACAATATCCATTATTTCACTTCGCTTTTTGTGGATGCACCGATGAGAGATCCAGTTTTTACAGGGACTGCAATGGCTTATCACCCTTTCCACGCACACCGGCCGACTGACTTCCCCATGTCCGCCTTCCTAGCGGCCGCGCAGCCTTCCTTCTTCCCGGCGCTCAGCCTGCCTCCCGGGGCGCTCACCAAGCCCATCCCGGACCACGGCCTGGCAGGGGCGGCGGAGGCTGGGCTTCACCCGGCCCTCAGCCACCATCAGGCGGCTCATCTCCGCAGCATGAAAAGCCTGGAACCCGAGGAGGAAGTAGACGACGACCCCAAAGTTACACTGGAAGCCAAGGATCTTTGGGACCAATTTCATAAGCTCGGGACGGAGATGGTTATTACCAAGTCAGGAAGGTAAGAACTCCTCTCAGCTAATATTCCTCCCTGTGGATAAAGCGAGAATAATTCATTTCTAATAAAAGCTCCGCCGGCTGCTTGGAGACACGCGCACAACGAGCCGCAGCTCCGAAGTTTCGAGCAGCCGTTTCTCCAGCTCCTTAAAGGTCAGGCCTGTGCTGCTCGGCCTGTATCGGCACATTAAAAGACCAAACGAAACGTCCTAATAGCACAGGAATACACACTAAATGTCATATTTTTAAACTGGAGTTCCAGACTGCCAGCTGTGTCAGTGACTGAGTCAAACGCCGATTATTTCTCACGTGAAATCTCTGAGCAGAAGCTCGTTTTATTTGGAAATCTTCCGTCCTATAATTTCTATCACAGCACATATTTAGAATATTTTTGAGAGGAGGGGGACGTGGCCTTAAACCTTAAACCCTGCTGTTTTTTATCTCGCAAACACCGTGCGAAGCAGCACAGCTCCTGGATTTTATAAACAGGCTGTCACTTCAAAAAGGGTTAGGGTTAACGTACAGTGCTGGGCTCACACACACACACACACACACACACACCGCCCGCGCACGATTCTCTGTAAAACATCTCTTTTTTATCTTTGCCCCGGTTTGGTCATGTCGTGTTGACTCTGTGTGTCTCTGTGCAGGAGGATGTTCCCTCCGTTCAAAGTGCGGATAAACGGGCTTGATAAAAAAGCCAAATACATCCTGCTGATGGACATCGTGGCGGCGGACGACTGCCGCTACAAGTTCCACAACTCCCGCTGGATGGTGGCGGGCAAGGCCGACCCGGAGATGCCTAAGAGGATGTACATCCACCCGGACAGCCCGGCCACCGGCGAGCAGTGGATGGCCAAGCCTGTTGCTTTCCATAAACTCAAGCTGACCAACAACATCTCAGATAAACATGGATTTGTAAGTACACACAGTTTGTTGTTCTTCTCCTCTGAGCACACTTTTTATTTCTATATACAGCCTGTATTTCACACGAGCTGCTGGAGTTAAGATATTTTTTATGAAGGGGTCGCAGCAGCAACTAAAAATCTTCTGTCGTCTGATTATAGAAATAGTGTGCAGGAGAAATGCATAAAAATAAAATTAAAGAAAATAACGGGTGTTATTAGTGTGAGCGCGTGTGAGCGTGTGTTTCCTCGCTGCTGCGTTTTTCCCTCACGCTCGCTTCCAAACAGAAATTCCCAAACCGAGCTCCCGCTCCCGCTCTGTGCAGCAGGTACGGCGGCTGCCCCCCGGCCCCCTCCTCCCTCTTTCTGAACCCAGCTTGTATGAGGGGTTCCAATAAAAAATCGAACATCAGATTTGAGCAGAATGTTTGCAGCGTGAAGATTAAATGGTGGATGGAAAAATATGGGTCACAGAGAAATGACGTGGAAGCAGTTTGAAGTGTCTGACATCCCCGCAGCCTGTGACTCACTCTATGTTAGTGTAGTACAGTAGAGTACAGTGCAGTATAGTATATTACTGTGTGTGTGTGTGTGTGTGTTGTGTTTTGGGTTGCTGCACATCTTGCCATGTGTTTCTCAGGATATTTACCTGTGTTATAATATGCAGGAAAGTCAAAAACTACGAGACTGTGTGTGTCTCCGGCTGGAAACAAATTCAACATTTACATGTCAGTCGTGAAAAACGAAATTAGTCGTTAGTGTTTTTATGTGCACTGAATGCGGTGTTAATACTCCAGAATCATCTTTGTCTGTATTTGTGTATGTACAACAGTGCTGTCTTGCTTTTTTATTATTATTATTACTATTATTATGGGATTTAAAAATGCAGAGTGCATTTGAAACGAATGAACGACTGTGTGCTCCGTTGTTTTTATTGTTGTTGTCTTTTTGCTGTGAGCCTCGTGACAACATGTGTGGCCTGGTCAGGTCTAATTACAGACGAGTCTGCTTACACACTAATTATAACAGCATCAATAACGACAAGCTGCGTGAAACGGCATATTCACTGTGGCGCTGTGTGTGTGTTTGTGTGTGTTGGTCCAGACCATTCTGAACTCCATGCACAAGTACCAGCCCAGGTTCCACATCGTGCGGGCCAACGACATCCTGAAGCTCCCGTACAGCACCTTCAGAACCTACGTGTTCCCGGAGACCGAGTTCGTGGCTGTGACTGCGTATCAGAACGACAAGGTGAGTCACCCCGCACTTTAATATGGCTGCTATACTTTGCATAATAAATGTCCTACATGCGGCCCCCTCCCCCGCGACACCGCCAAGCCCCGAAGACTTAATCTGATTTTGTAGGTCGCCTAATTTCCCTGCAGAGGACTCGCATGTCCCACTTGATTTTTTTAATTGCTGCTGGAGTTTAGTGTTGTCTGCTGCGCATGAGCTGTTACCGTGAGCACAAGTGACAGCGCCGAGACGCTGCGTCAAACGTCCTGACACTGCTCACAGTGTGATATATGTGATACATGCATGTGTGAATATGTTTGATGGCGTTATTATTAGGCTCACTCTGTATCCTCCTCCTCCCCCTCCTAATTGAAGCTTGTGTTTAGACGGGAGAGGGGGGGGGGGCTTGTTGTAAAAGTTTATGGCAGAGTCACCATCGATTAGAGGGCATTTAAAACACTGGTCCTCCTGCAGCCTCTCTGTAGCGTCTCCTTTTTGTCACGGGCCACGGAGGGCCTCTAGGAGCCCAGAAGCTTCACGCAGGCCTTTCTTCCGGGCCCGTGGCAGTAGAAGCCTGCGTGAAGCCACTGGCCTCTTCTACATCCAGGAGATCTCGAGAAGCAGCAGTGATACAAAACCGCGTTATTAATTATTGACATGATAGTCATCTGTTGAAGTGTTTCCCCCTCTGCCTTTTTTATTTCTCGGGCGGGGGAGGCTTGTGTGGCCCCAAAGAGAAATTTCGTGGCAGAATGTCCCTCCAGGGGCCTATGAGAATTACGCCCCATCGTTACGCTTTTATTAATAATGCAAATCCGAGGCCCGCAGTGGCTCCTGTCCAGCACGCTGGTTTCTCTCCGTGTTAATCCCACCAAACATCTTTTACTCTGAATATCCCAGGTGCTTCTCCGTGTTTACATTCTCTGTATGTCTGTGTGTGTGTGTCTTCCGCAGATAACACAACTGAAGATTGATAACAACCCGTTTGCCAAAGGATTCAGAGACACGGGGAATGGCAGGAGGGAGAAAAGGTGCAGACAGACACCCGCTAGAAATGTCGTATTATTGGTATTATTGTCGTTGTTAATATAATAATATATCATTGCAGAAAGCAGCTGACCATGCCGTCGCTGCGCATGTATGAGGATCAATGTAAGGCGGACCGGGAGGGCGCGGACTCGGACGCCTCTTCCAGTGAGCCTCCGACTACCAGAGACGCTGTCCACTCCCCACTGGGAGCCGGAACCAGTCCGCTGAGGTTCAGCAGACCCAGTCGAGGTGAGCTCTATTAGCTCGTGTTTGTTTTTGCTGGACTGTGGGATTATGGGTCCAGCTCCTCGCAGTCGCAGGGAAACATGGACAATTTAAAGTGTATTAAAGTGATTAAAATGTGAGTGCGCTTTGGTTAGCTGAGAAAAATCAATTTGACCCGTTTCATGAAGAAATTACAGTAGTTTTTCTTCATAATTAATAATGATCCCGTGTGATAATGTGAGTTCAGCGCTAATCACGCGTCAGGGTGGTGACGCACACTGACGCGCAACATGTTTGCGTCTTTATTAAGTGTTTCATGCAGAGAGCACCTGACATATCAGCCACTGTCCGCTTCATTTCATTCACCTCTGCTGAAACCGAAAAAGTTACTGATGCAGGGACAGCAGTGTGTGTGTGTGTGTGTGTGTGTGTGTGTGTGTGTGTGTGTGTGTGTGTGTGTGTGTGTGTGTGGTGGGTTCTGTCTTTTCACATTTGCATGTAAATAATGTAAATTTCAAGAGTTTCAAGAGTTTAAAACTCTTCTTGTGGTTATTGATATTTGACTGATTTTCTTTACCTCATTCATTAAACAAAGTCTAGCTGCTCTGGACTAACATTAATGAGCTGTATCGATCTAGCTACTGTTTGCACATTAAGTTTTATTCATGTGGAGAAATCATAATAATAATAGTCAAACAATAAGTCTACTTTTAAGTTGCAGTCATTTCCTGACTTTTATGTGTGTGTGTGTGTGCTGTTGTATCCTGGGATGGAAATGATTCGACAGCCATCTTATACTCGGTGTGATTCCTGTGTTGTAGATGAGAAAACATGCAGTGACAGTGAGCAGGAGCTGGAGCATCACGATGAGCACTGCACAGGCTCCAACAGCCCAGGACCTGAACCCGTGTCCCCCTACAGCTCCAGGTGTGAGGAGCGCATGCGGGACAGGCCCAGTCTAGAAAAGAAGGACGACTCCTTATTCAGTATAAGGAACCTTGAGAAAGACAAAGTGGAGAGCAGACACAGGAAAGACAACATGGACGCATTGACAAAGGACCCAGAGTCTGGGGGAGGCATCAGTGCCAGTAAGGATGCCTTCTCCCCTCTCGTGGTCCAGACTGAGAGCCCCTCACACTTCAGCCCAGGCCACTTACAAAGCCTGGCTCTGTCCGGACTGCACAGTCAGCAGTTCTTTAACCCTCTGAACACCGGATCACCGCTGTTGTTTCACCCCGGGCAATTTGCCATGACGCCCGGAGCCTTTTCTGCTATGGGCATGGGGCATCTATTGGCCTCTGTATCTGGAGCAAGCAGCTTAGAGAATGGCAACCTCTCCGCCCAGGGCACAGGAGGATCAGTCAACCCGTTCCCGTTCCATCTGTCCCAGCACATGCTCGCCTCTCAGGTAAAAAGACCATAATGTCAGAACATTAAAAAAGTTGCACGGTGCACCTGTAGCACAGAGCTGATGTCAGCAAGGCAGGAGAGGTGGGAGTGAGAGTCCAGACAAGACTGGGTGTCAGACCATAACTGTTCATACCAAAACCAGCATAGTAGTTATTCTTGCATGAATCAGAGCTGGAGGTGAAAGAAGTGCTGAAGGTAAATCTGAGTAAAGTGTATTTACTGTGTGCAAACAGGTGTGTTCGTAATAATATAGGATTTAATAAAAACACATTATTATTTAAACATCAGGGAAAATAAGAATTTAGTTAGGAATAATATTATGCTAATTGTTTGGAATTACTGATGCTTATTTTCTTGTCTTTCATATTTCAGGGCATACCAATGCCTCCATTTGGAGGTCTGTTCCCGTACCCCTACACCTACATGGCAGCGGCTGCAGCGGCGGCCTCGGCCTCAGCCCTCCCCACCACCAGCACCTCCAGCCCTCTGTCCAGGAACCCCTTCCTGGGCTCATCCCGGCCTCGGCTCCGCTTCAACCCGTACCAGCTCCCTGTGTCGCTGCCACAGAGCTCCAGCCTTCTCACCACCAGCCTACAAGGCGGCCTCAACCTGGGCTCCGAATCATCCAAACCAGGCAGCAGGGAGACCAGCCCGGCCCCAGAGCACCACAGCAACCACAAGACAGGAGGGTCAAGCGGGAGGGACACTTCTCCCAAAACCTCCGTAAAGGACTCAGTGAATGAGCTGCAAAGTATTCAGAGACTGGTGAGTGGCCTGGAGGGCCAGAGGGAGCCCTCCCCAGCTGCAGACTCTCCCAAGTGATGAAGACTGGGATCTGGGAAGAAGTCTTGGCTTGAATACCAGATGACTTTAAGTGCATATGTCCTGTACAGCACATTACAGAGACTGGGATTAGGGTCGACCGATAAGGATCAGTGAAGGCCGATAACTGAAGCTGCAGACTGACTGATTTTGTCCAATTACATTTGACACTGATGAGTTATGAAGAAAGGACGTTGGACAACATTTTAACTATTATCAGACACTAAAACATTTCCTTGACTTCCCCACGAAACATTCTTTATCGATAAAATAAACAAATAAATGAAATATGCAAAAGAGAAGGAAAAAACACATGGGAACAATTTAGATAATAAAACATGAAATTATTATTCAAACATAAACTACAATAAACTACAAAAAAACAGCATTAAAGAAAGTGATGCTGAGTCTATTTTCTTGTAGACCTTTATTATATGGCCCTTCTATCAGCTGTGGACGGTATCGGCCCCGGTATCGGTGAAAGCTGTGTGAGAGGCTGCAGCGGCGCAGACAGAGCGGCGCACGGTGGAGTGTGCGTGTTCACTGTGGTTCACTTGAAGCATCCAGCCTCATCACGCAGACCGGCAGGTCACGCTGCATCCACATTTTTTTTTCTTCCAAGACTGATTATTTCAAAAGGGATGGAAGCGGCGAATGTTCCGTCTGCCAGAGAAAGAGAGAAAGAAAGAAAGAAAGAAAGAGAAAGACAGGAGCGCGTATTATTTCATGCCAGAAAAAATGTTTTTCAACTATTTATGTAATTAAGAATAAGAAGAAAAATCTGTAAATAAAGCTAAGATCCAAGAATATGCAATTGGTATTAATTTATTCAAGCTGTATATTAGCGTGTATATATATTTCGAATTTAACTTGTTGCTTTTTTCTCTTCTCTCCACATTTTACATCAACATATACTGTAAAGTTGTTTAGCGCTTGTTGGTTTGACAAATTGTGTATGAAGCATCGCAGATTTTTGTTTTGGTTTGGTTTTTGGAGGCATGTGTGCCATGTTTTCGTCTGCATCCACCGACACATACAGAGGAACAAACCTCAGGTTACTTCACTCCAGCCAGGAGACGTTCAAACAATTCATCCAACGGACGCACCATTCATATCTATCCAGAAATATATTTAAAGATGAAAGTATCTTCTTTATGCTGGTTGTCCGGGTATTTTTTTTTTTTTTTTTGATTGTCTCACAATTTCAATAAAAAATCGTTGTGCTTAAAGCTCGCAGTATGCTTCTTATTATTGTTGTTGTATGCATCATTTTATTGTTATTATTGTTATAATAATTTAATTAGAATATTTTGTGGCATATACTATAAAGTCATCAATGTCACACACACACACACACACACACACACACACATATGCGGGACAGGAGCGCCCTCTGTGGGACAGCTGCTGACAGGCAAAGGTTCCATTTCACATGATGCACAGTTAAAACAGGGAAATATGAATTGTGTTGTTATATTCAGATTTGACAGTTATGCCAGCAGCAGCAGCAGCAGCAGCAGCAGCAGAACCTTCTGTTAGGTCGGGCGTGTCTCCTGCAGCTCTGTTTAGAGCAGGTCCAGCAGCGTTTCCTCCGCCACAGTGTGAACGGCTGTATTTTTAGAAAGAGTGGAGTATTTATAGGAAGAACTTTCTCTCTGTTCTCCTGTTGCAGCTGCCATAGGTCTGAGCTCTGAATGTGTTGTGGGGATGAGCCGAGCAACAACTAATCATTGTTAACGTGAAATGGAAGTGGAGTTCTCTGAAAATCATTTGTGCATTGTTTCCCAACGGGAACCGGTGTGTGCGTGCGTGTGTGTGTGTGTGTGTGTGTGTGTGTGTGTGTGTGTCTCGGTTTAAAGGGTTAAGCAGGGGGAGTTTAGGGCAGCAGACAGCCTTTTGTCCGGGACCCGGCGCCTGTCGCCTGCCTGCCGGCCACAGCCTCCACACCGCCCGCTTCCTAATTAGAGCGTCCCCCCTCCTCTTTGCACCCCCCCCCCCCATCTTCATTTTCTTTTCTTTCTGCAGCGATAATCACAAAACTCTCATTCTATTACGCGGGCCATTGTTGCGCCTCTGTTATCTTCAATTAACACAGAGAGCGCCTCGACCTCGCACTCTGGGAGAAAAAAGTATTTGTCTGAATCAATCAGTCAATGACTGATCAATAGGCTCCTGTGGAGGCCCCGTGGATCATAACTAATGGCTGGTGACGGCGTGGGGTAAAAAGGCCAAGATTATTCACAACTTGGTGAAATGATCAGCGCAGGTCTGTGAGGCTGCTGAAGCACATTACCTGATGTTTGCTGTGTGTCCTCTCCTCATCTCCAGGAGCACAGAGCCGGGCCTGCTCCACATCACACATGCGCACACTGTCCACTCTGCCTGTATGGAGGCTGCTCGTTACATGTGCTGAATTAGTCTGATATTTTTAGCTGTAAATGTGTGAATTTTAACAAAACATTTTGGTAAAGAAAAACAAACACATTAATTCAAATATTATTGATGCAGAGTTTTGTACATTTTCTTAATATTTCTATTTTGTGAAACTTTATTCTTATTTCACTTTATTAAAAAAAACCTATTGGACACCTGCCACCAGCTTCTAACATACAAACCCTGACTCGACTAATTTACTGCTCAGTGTTAAGTTAGTTTGATTTAACACCAACATGGAATCAATATTCCAATTTCTATTATTAAAACATCATTTTCGAACTTTGTATTTGTACTCACGTTACTCAGTGTGATTAATTTAAATAGGACCAAATGTTGTATGTGATCTATTACATATTGTTGTAATGTTTTTGTGAAGCAGGCATGTGTTACACAAACCGGCTGTTGTTGTGTGATTTGTGAGATTATAATAACTCATAGGACGGGGAGTCCTGATGACCCTCCTCTGACCCTTCAATGATTTAAGTATTAAAAGTTGCAGAGTGATGTTTTCTACACAATATTTGCCAACATTAGATATTAAAAATATCACATGCTTGGTTTTGTCCAGTTGCTAAATAATAATTCTGCCTTATACTGTGTAGAGGCAGACTCTGTGTGAATGGAGGGCCAGTATCAGAACTGTAGATCGGTCTGAACATGCTGGGAAACAACCCACAGACCTGTGTGCTGTCTACACAGTGCACATTGTTGTACTGCAGCTCCGCAGGCTGCTCCTCCACTGACAGTGCCGGCACCCCATTGGCTGCTGGGCTCAGGTGCAGCTCTCGCACTGGTCCCACAGCTGTCCAATCACAGGCCGCTGCCCTCCTTCAGGGGGAAGGCACTGGAGAGGTGGGGAGAAAACACACACAGGCTCCTAACTCACTGCAACACCCTCACAAGCCATGCACGCAGAGGTGGAAATGTTTAAAAAAAACACAGCTTGGTCATAATATGCACCTGATCACGATGTGGAAGTCCAACGAAAGCGGAATAATGTGGCATACAATCATTCAATCACATGTTAAAGTTTAGAATAATATGTGTGCAAAGCCGTTTCAATGTGTCATTGGCTCTTATCAGTGTGATCATCATGCTGCTGTGTTAATAAGCAAAAGGACAACTGAGTGTGCGTGTGTGTGTGTGTGTGTGGGCCTTCAGCAAGGCAGCACGCAGGGGCCCGTCGCCCCCTCCTGGACAGTGAGGAAGCAAAACAGAGGATAGATAGGTAGCAGAGAGCCTGACAAGACTTTACTGTGGGATTACTAACACGTACAGTATCTTTCACTAGGATGATCTCATGATTCCTCCTGCCATCACAGGAGCACTTCCTCAAACATGGCTGCTGGTTGCTAAGCTCTGAAACTCACACTGG
The DNA here is from genome assembly GCA_032270685.1 of Microctenopoma stevenorrisi. Taxonomy (NCBI): domain Eukaryota; kingdom Metazoa; phylum Chordata; class Actinopteri; order Anabantiformes; family Anabantidae; genus Microctenopoma; species Microctenopoma stevenorrisi. Next base: position 20,658,757 of record JAUMTR010000005.1, on the reverse strand, counting down.
ACACGAGTGTTTGTCCATTTGTGTTTCCTTTTTCCTTTTCCTGTGTTTTTCTATGTAACATGATCTGACAGCTGAACACAAGCACGAACACATTTCATTCTTCAGTATTAATAAAGACTCATTATGCATTTTCAAGCTTAAAGTACTGTTCTTTTGACGTGCGTCCTCTTAACGTGACTTCACTACATTTATTTGATTATTTCAGATCCTTTTTACAATCAGATAAAAAATACAAAACACACTATAATCAATATAACAAAGCCTTTATGGAGCTCTGGTGTGAAATTCACTAAACAAATCAAAGTATTTGGTTTAGAAGGTGTTAAAAAAGAGCTCAACATTAATTATAATCCTATTTGATAATGTATATAAAGCTATACGGTGAGTTAACTTAAAAAACATTTTGAAAGCAGGAACTGTACTGATAGCAGAGTATTTGTACACTGTGGTATTTGAAACTATGAGTTCCAAAACAAACAGCCACTAGGTGTCATACTAACTTACTGTACAAGGGTCATTGCTGCATACTGCTCTGTTCAATGTACAACTATAAGATGTACTGAGGAAGGAAAAACTGTGGTATTGCATTACTATTACAGTCTGTGCGCAGTTACAGATACATTTAAATTTGAAATATCCAGCTAAAAATGCTGAATATCTGCATCACAGGAACTAAAAAGGTAAAACATGGACATATAGAAACTATAAAATAAAAAGTCTAAAGAAGGAAATGTTTACAAACAAGTAAGCGGATGAAAAAGTCGCATTTTGCCAGTTCTGATGTTTAAAAAGAATCATCACTTTTTGGATGACTGATCACTTATTATACTACTGAAATCATTTCTTAACCAATTTGATTCTTCCTGTTCAGAGGATCCACAAATGAAACATTATTGATGTGGGTTTTATTCACACTTATTTATTATAATACTTTCATAAGTAAGTAATGGACAGGAGCTGCAGGCACGAGCTTAGAGGAGCAGGTCTCTTTGTCACTTAAAGTCAGAACATGCAACACTGCTGCAGACTGTTAACAGGTGGAATCTGAGAGCCACAAAACAGGTTCATGCAATAAGGCATAAAACCTGCAGTCAAACACGGTGGTGGAGACACTGAGGTGTGGGGATGTTTTGCCTATTGATGGGTTGGTCATTTTCACAGACTGAATGATGCACTGAGCATGTGCAGCAGAGAACAGGCACCTCTTCTAGTTTAGTGGTTTAGTAGAGTTGTGTGGAAGGGGAATACTGTACATCAAAGCTCTGCCAGGTGTGTTCAGGTCTAAGACATGATAATGAGTGCTGAGCAGCGTGGCTTCCATTCAGACCTCAGCCCCAATGAACCTGTTTGTGAAGGCTTGAGAAGGGAAAATGTACATTTTTTAGGAAGGGAGGAATAATGTGGAATCTTAGATTTGATCCAAAGCAGAGTGTAAACAGACATGTATGAGAGGAAAGGTGGGAACGAAGACGGTACACATGTAAATACTGCACGAACTCTTAGTTTTTCTTCCATGACAATATATTCAGTAAATGTAACAGATAAACAAGAGCTCCGTATAAAGACTGTGACGCGGTACATCCTCCTGCAGGTCGCTGCTCTTGAGACAAATTACAAACTGAAAGATGTCGAATGGAAAAGCCGTAAATCAGAGCAAAGCCAAACACTGCAGGGTAGCTAATGAAGAGGCTGGCGAAGGCCGCGCCGGGCAGCCTCCATCTTGTCACTCATTAGTGATGAAGGAAACACTGGAAGCTCTCAGTTTCCCTGTCCTAGATCAAACAGGAGCAAGAACCTGCACCCACCCGTGCTCCAGCCCAGATTGCAAACACAATATGAGCCTGCTGCATATATAGGCCTTTGTGAAAGTGAACTTTTGATCAAGTCGAGTCCTCGAGAACATGTTTAGAGAGGACAGGCGAAAGGAACTATGTGGGATGTGTGTAGTTGTGAGCCCAGAGAAATCGTTTGCTCCAGTGGCACTAAGAGGTCTGGCCTCCACACAGTGAGATCAACACAGGAGATTAGCAAAGACTAACAGTCTCTGTCACGATGAGCAGATGCCTGGGCCGAGTCACGACGGTGAGACTAAACCCGCCAGCTCTTCTAAAAACATACAAGCCCCCCCCAACACTTGTCCAAGCTCCACCGCATATAAAATGCACCCACGACTGCTTAGATAAACTCTGAGCTGCTCTACAGACATGCAGTGTACTCACACTGGAGTCTGACTGATGAGGCTGCTTCTTGAGAAACAGTATTTATAAGTGTTTATGGATAAATGACATGTTAGCCAGTTGTAAATATGACAACTTTGGAATTACCTGAAGAGCTTTTAGTGTGTGATGCTCTTACTCTGGCTTTAACAGTTTAGCCAACATCAAGCTGGTGACCAAAGCAGAGCTAAAAGATAGAGAATGTCAGTAGGACAATATGATCATAGCGTCCAAAATTAATGATACAATATGATGCAAATATGTCAACGTTTTGGTAGTAAGTACCATAGTCAGTATTTTACATTCCTCTGTGCAGTGGTGCTGAGAAAGTGTTTTTATGAGTGGGTCTTCCTTTTTTTCTCTTGTGCACACGCATTCACAATAAACAGAACATTTCAAAATTAGAAAAACATTTCGAAATTGTAACAACATTTTCTATGCATTTCTCTGAGAAAAATATATTTTAGTTAGATATACTTATTGCCAACAGGGAAGTGTGGGCACTGAGTAATACTGTAGATCAAAAGCTCTATGTGCACTGTTTATAAGGATGAATTCATATGAAATGATCAAACCTACAGGCATTCACAAACACGCACACACACTTATAGTGATAATGTAATTATAAATATTTTAATCAGGATTTTATGTTTTAATATATAATATTGTAACGATCTGAGGAAAACCATCTTTAATTTCATTAACCCACTGTATCAACATGAATTTGAATTGAATGTGGCTCACAGGTCACAATAGGGTTCTCTTTCGTTCGAGACTGTCTCTCCACCCTGTTCCACGGGGATAATAACCCCTCGTGTCAGGGCGCTTGGAGACTTCTTTAAAGAACACTGGATCTCCCGGTCATGCCTCCTGCGTGAGGTATATAACCTTCGTGGAGACGTGAGCCCAGTGACATAGTTTGATTAGAACCCGACACCGGATGGAATAAGCCTATTTCCTGTGTCTTAACCGCAGAAACCTATTTGCAGGTCACAGTCAAACACTGCTGAAGCACAGGTGACTCTAACAGTTAACCTCCACCTCATGGACTGCCCTGTAAAATCTGAAGAAGAGGTCAGGACAGAGGCTCTCCCAGCTAGCAGGTTAGCGTGTTTGAACAACAGAGAATTTCAAGTTTATGCTCAGGCCACCTGAGTCAGGTGTAGTTCATGTGTATGATTCACCATGCCCTGTCCACCACAACATTAACATTACAATAGTTTGAATCTGGCAGCTGGGCTTCCTGTGCCCATACACATCACAGATGATCTTGACAGACAGAGGTGATCTGAACATGCGTGATAATAGTGAAGGACCAAATCTATCTGTTGATAGTAAAATCCATTCCTGCATGTCGATGTATTGGGCATGTTCCGGTTCATATTAGTGGATCATACGATCTTTGAGTCTGAACAGAGGTGTGTAAATAAATTTACTGTATACAGAAAAAACCACACTGACGACATCATCGCGTGTTTACTCTCTGCTCTCCAGTACTGACAGAATTTTTTTTCAATGAGAACAAAGGATGAGCCCCCCCCTAAATAAACCTCTTGCACTTCAGATGGCTGCTGAGAAGTCACTCACACCCAATAAAAGCAGAGATATAGTGAAGTGCAGCAAGACATATGTCCACCAAGCTTTTACCGCCAGCAGCAGACTAAAGCTGGCAAAGTCCAGCAGGGAGGATGGGGGACACAACCTAGATCCTAAAATCCCTGGGTCCCATTTCATTTTAATGACGCACACCAAGCAATGGAGAAGAATTCAGACGAGCTTGTCTTTGTCACAAGTGTCTTTACTTTATGGGTTTGTCACAGGCGCAAAGACACGCATGTTTTCCATTTAGCTCAGACTGTGGTACAGTGACAGAGGTCTGACGACAGGGGGAGTGTAGACAACACCAGAACACGAGCATCTCAGTGAAGAGTGCAGAAAGTCATTAATGATATGATGTTAATAATGTTAAGATGCATGCTCTAACATAAGCATGCATGGCCAACACCCACAGATTACAAGTGATGAAGACTATTAACCAAACTTACTTCCAACTGGTTCTGCTTCCTCCTGACCTACTGAAGTCTTTGGTTTAATGCAGTATGTGTGAGTCCAAAAAAAGAGACACAGATGCTGAGATCCACATCTGCTATTAGAAAGCCACAGAAAAGGCACCAGGGAAAGTTTAAATGCATCATTTCCACATTCTGTGCACATGGAAAAGTCATTTCTTCTAAAACACAGACGTACGTTTCAGCATTTGGATGATTCGTGAGTAGGACAAAGACAATGGGGGACAACTTGGCCTTCATCATGGGAGGTCTAAGCAATGATTTTCACCATTCTGGGCTCAAGCCTGTGAAGTCTGCAGGATAACCAGGTCCCATGTCTGCCCTGTCACATGTTCGGGGATCAGAAGAAGCAGGGGAGCTGGAGTGGGTATGTGAGTGTAAGTAAGACTATGGGTTTGACCAGATCTTAAACCGAGCAGCACATGATGCCCACGTACTGCCAGCCAGGCAGCTTCTAAAGTTCAGCTGAAATCAGCAATTGACCCTGACACTAATATCATCAAGCTGCACTCCAAATTAAATGGTCACAGTGCAAACATGGCGCCCACTTCAAAGGCTTCAGGGGCTTACCTCTGAAAAACAAAGGGCATGACACTGTTTAAATACAAGCACTGCAGAACTAGTGAGACGCCAGAGCTTATGAGGTGGAGCAGTGAGAAAGAGGCCAGATAAACAGCAGCAGTTTTATAGCAGCTGTAACCCTGATAGTCTGCTTTTAGACCACTTCGGCACAGATTCATTGTAAAAGATCAAACTCTCCTTCTTGCTTAGCTTCATTCATCCAGGAATTTAAAAAACTCCTGAGTAATATCATAATATTACTTATTTTAATGTTTCTAAAATACAGATCACTCCCATGTAACACGATGTAAAAACAATATAGAATCATATGCTCAGCAAGTTCAACCTGAACTTGATCCCCGCTATTAAGCCAAAAAGAAATTCATGTCACTTCATGCAGGATTCATTCTGTCCGGGATCACAGACATATTCACATCCCAGCACATATTTGCTGATAAAAAAGCAAAAATCATGTTAAATTACCCTGACTCTAGCACAGAGATTAATACGCTCATCACTGATGTATAAGGCAAATAGAATTTTTATATATTTTAGATTTCGATTTTAGTATTTCTACAACATTTTTTTACATTCAATGTTTTTACTTCATGACAATTTACTTCACAAATATAAGACTAAGGGAACTAGAAATCCCTGCTGTATACCTGGACGTTGAATCATGTTAGGTTGTAGCTTTACGTTGACTCAGAAGCTTCACCAACATATTCCCATATATTTTTGGTTAATAGAAAACAGTTAATTACTAATGACCTATGCTGTGGGACATGAACTAAGATTTTCACATATTCACCACTTGAGGCACAGATTCACTGAGTTCCCCACGCTGCAGGAGCAAACATCCAGCCAACCTCCAAATGTGTCAAATCACACTTTGTAACTAAATTTAGAGGCTTTTGCAGAAAGCCAAACCGCTGCTCTTCCATTAATTGGCCACAGAGGATTAAGGGCTCAATCTGATGTGACCGCACAGCTTAATCCTTCCACATAATGAAGACATCCTCTGTAACATATTGCAAACAACACTACAGCACACACGTGAAGCTAAGCTTCACACAAATAACAAATGGAAGCTATTTCTTTAGGGCGGTACTCGATTACAGCCAGTGAAAGTCTTTCCTGTTTAAACCGAACCACCTTCAGAAGTAGACGTTTCTGTCTTAAATTCCAGTTGATGAAGACGGTGTGATGTTTTTAGCTGAGAGTATAAAAAACTAGTAAGTGTGGATTTTTGGTCCAATGTGTTTCTGGGTTCTATCACAGTCTATAAATACTCATTTAAGGTTCACTCATAATGCTGAAGCATTATTTCTGCATGCTTTCTTCAACAATGCAGTATAATATCAGTATATGTTGCATAATGTCCATATCACATCATAATTAACAGCTGGTGTTTCGTTTATTTTGTTTACCTTATAAAAATTTCCCGGGACACTGCACAAGTGTGGTCAGGAGGTAGAGCAGGCGCCTGCCAATCGGAAGATTGGTGGTTCGATTCCCCACCGCCTTCAGTCATATGTCAAAGTGTCCTTGGGCAAAACACTGAACCCCAAGTTGCCTCCGGTGTGTCAGGTCTGCTCTGCCATCAGTGTATGAGTGTGTGTGAGAATGGGTGAATGAGAAGCAGTGTAAAGCGCTTTGAGTACCAGTCTAAGTAGAAAAGTGCAGACCAGTTACCATTTACAATAACATAATGTATTTAATTACTGCATGTGATCAGAAAACCCACACACAAGATGGCGACTGCAGACACACAACAGCACAAACAGCTTTCCATAACTGTGTGGAATGTGCAGTGCAAAACAGATATAACATAATATAAAATCACTCAGTCTGGTGTGTGTGAAACGCACAGTGAGCTCGGTGGGACAGATTGATGGGTACAGTGTATTTTTAGAACAGCAACTGGACAAGACAGTTTTTTCACTGCAATTTAAGAAGCTACTGTTCCAAAAAAATGACACTTTCATCACAGTGAACTGTTTGTGTAGGTGAGGACATATCTGATGAAACTGCTCATTTTCAAACACAATGCTGATATATATCATATCATAAAGTCCAGTGTTCCCTCTCCTTTTGAACTTCATCTGTTCATTAGCTGCTGAATGCTCCACTAACCAAAATAACAACTAGAAGAAGGAAGAATTCCTGGATTTATCTTACACAAAAAACAGCCCTCAGTGAATCAGACAATAAACCTAAATACTGAACAATTCCATCGTAACATGTGCTAAAGCGTGTTTGTGCGATGCACTGGAGTGAGTAATACAGTGGAGGCCTGAGCAGGGAGAGCTGAGAGGGAAATCTCCACCTTGTCTGTGGCGCACTGCGGCCACTTAGTTCGGATCATTGGCCCGGAGGAGAGAAATGACCAATCAGTGATCAGAAACGAGGCAGCGTGGAGAATGAGGAAGGGGGAGGAGGACGGACACTGTATCTGGCTAATAAGAAAGGAGCCTCCTCCGCCATTTTGACTGTGAAAGAAACAAGGAGACCAGACGGAGGAAGAAATGTGGCGCTGTGCATTAGATCCCACCTCCTCCCAATTACACAAGAAAATGTGTAACCATCTGACACCCCCACCCTCACTTTAAATGTACTCAATACCCTCAATTAAACCTCAACACCAAGAGAAACGCAGCTTTAAATGAGTGAAATCAAAGAGACTTTCCTCAACACTACTTTTGAGATTAAAACTCGGAGAGGCATGCGAGATGTGCAGCCTGCAGCACGGACATCACACGGGGAGATGGGCATGAATCAAAACCCTGCAACCAACATTCCATCAACAGCACGAACTTTACTTCATTAGCAAAAAAATACGAGCACAACATCTGTTTGTGTGTGTGACAAAAGATTTTTAGTGATGCAAAATGTCAATTCCCAAACCTGAAATAGTTCTGAAGCAGGAAAATGTGGCTTTCAACTGGGTGGTCATCACGGTTCTTTTACACATAGTTTCATATACATTACATTTATTTTTTTATTAGATGAATTATTTTACATTCAGTATTAATGTTTTCATACATGATAAAAGTTTTACATAGCCAGTGTTTTAGTAACTAAGCTTTGAAACTATTTCTATTATTCCTGTTTATAAGGTTGGGGAAACCTGCAGTCAGTTGAGACTTGGATAAGATTCAAAATATTTTTCCCACTTAAAAACTGGGTCCAGATGAACACAATCACATTTCTAGGACATGCTTTAAAACGTTTTATTCATGCTGGGATGAAAAATATACCTACAGAGAATGGAATTAGACATTTTAAGAGTGTGTGGGTTTGTCGTCCTCTCTGTGATCACCAAATGGAAGTCATATTTCCCAGTCCGACACTGGTGTCAGGCTGACTGCAGCTGAAACCTCCTCCTGCTCCAACCACGTGATTGTGGGAGTGTGTGGAGGTTCAATTCCCTTCCAGAACCTCTGCTCAATTCTGCTGCTATAAAAAAAATCTAACTTTTTGATTGCAGCAGATATTTCCAAAGGTGCTGCACGAGTCTGGCACAGTGAGGACTGGCGTTCCCCCCTCAGCGCACAACAGACTGAAGGAGCACAGGGGTCAGGCCCGGCTGAGAGCAAAGCAGGAGGTAAGAACAGAGAGCTACTCAGGAGTTTTCTTTGTTAAAATGCTTCTTTTTGCTGTGGAGAATGGTGCATGACTGTCAGCCTAGACTCTGTCAAAACGAAAAATACAATACACAATATTTAATTTGAGTAGGAAGCACTTTATGTTATTTATTATTATTTGGCTTTTTGGGTGCTTTGGACAAACAGACACACCAGCAGCCAGAGTTGGTGATGTGCAGCATGGAGAGATCCATTTATGTCATGAACTGCACAGTAAGAGCAGAGTGAACCTTTCTCGCAACAACATGTACTTGAAGCTACTAATTGGACTGATTGTTTAATTGGCTGTGAGGAAGTGAGGGCGTCTGCTGAGACAAACGCAGCCACATTGCAGCACAAAGAGCACGTTGGCGCACACAGCGTGTGGCGACACGCAAACTTTGCTGAGCGCAGGTATCGATCCAACAAGAACGTTTAACATATTCAGTTATGGGCTGATTGAACGACTTCTGGTGTGTGTGTGTGTGTGTGTGTGTGTGTGTGTGGAGAGTTAATAGTTTGAGGTCGGAGAATAACGCAACAGATCAATCTCCACTTCTCAGCAGTTGGGGGAAGTAGCAGTAGAGCGTCTGTCAGCGGCTTGGAGAGGCAGCGGAGCAGGGCTCAAAAACACACACACACACACACACACGTGCGGCCCAGTGACAAACGGTGGCGGTTCATTCGCTAGTGTCACCAACAGACATATGTCACCTGATTTATAGACGCGCTGCAGCCTCACGCTTCGTTTAGCGTCAGACCGCAGGCGCGCGTTTCACCTGGAAGCTCAGCGCGGCCCGCGAGAGCTGTACTGTACACACACACACACACACACACACACACACACTAAAGTCATCTTATTTCCACGCAGCGTCACAGGCCCGAGGAGGTCGTTTCCAGTTTTTTAGAACAAACCAGTATAGCAGTTTACAATTCTGCTTTTCTGGAGCTGCGCATTTCTTTTTAAACGAAAGAGGATCCGAAGTCAAAGCCGCGGGACAGAGGAGAATAACTGCAGGCTGTATTTTAAACATATAATAATAATAATAATAATAATATATATCAGTATGATTGCGCTCACTCGGTGTGTTGTTGGTAACATGTTAATAAAGTGTCAAACTTTCGAAACAGGTGTGGAATGAAGTGTGCTGCAGGCCTCACACCACTTTTTATTTTCTACAACCCAATATTCCGTGTTGGTTTACACGCCTTTACATGAAATGTGAGTTTGCTGCATGGGAGCTTTTGGGTGCAGCTGCTGCGTATTAACGCACTGATGCTGTAAAGAAGTGTTGTTTGGCAGCATCACTTGTCCAGTGTTCAAACAGTGTCTTCTCGTGAGGACAGGTACAGCCCAGCCTGCTGACCTGCTGCTGTCTGCGTCCTCCACGTCCTCAAGCTCAAACACAAACTGTGGCATGTGTGTTAAACACACACTGAGCCACAGTGTCGATGGAGTTGATGGTGGGAGCGGTGCTGTCCACTGACTGGAAGTTACCGAGGTTCAAAGGAGGCAGAGTCCGCCTGCGAGGCACCGCTGCCCCGCCGCAGCGTCTGTGCCACATCGGAGAGAACAGCGGGGGGACACGGTCCTCTCTCCCCGCTCTTCTCTGTGTGTGTGTGTGTGTGTGTGTGTGTGCGTGTGCGAGCGTGATTCGAGGAAAACAGCCCACTGACCCCCCAGCCCCACACCCAGAGCTCAGAGCGAGCAGCGCACAGGCGCAGAACGCGGCTCGGTGCTGGAGAAGCTGGAAGGCACTACGGCAGCCGGAGCCGCACACCGACACTTTCCAGCGGACAAGGCGCCTCCAGAGCCCTGCAGGAGAAGAGGCCCACGTGTAGACCGCGCTGCTTCCAGGCGCACAGGGATGGATTTAAGCAGATGATAGGTGACTGCGTGAGGTACAGTGGAGACATGTCTGTGCTGCTGATTAGCTGCTCTCTAAATTGATTATCTGCTGATGAGCTGCTTGCTTGTAAACAGCGCTGTCTACTTCAGGAGTATTAAAGAGACGTTGTCAGAGGATAGGAAGGCTTAAAAACCCAGAGTGATCCTCTGTAAGGAGAATTAGACCACTCAACGTCCTCTGCACGACAAGCTGAACCTGGAAGATTTGAATGTGACAGTGACGAGACCGGGTGGAGGGACACAGCCGCCACAATGCTTGTCTTCACTGTTACAACAGGAAAAATTAAATACCGCAAAAAGCAGATTTATTTACAAATGTAGGCGAGATTTATTCGTCTTAGTTTTAAATTACATTAATCTATTACTTACAAAACAACTGATACAAATTATAGAATAAAATAAGATACTAATCATAATATTAAAATGAATAAATAAATACGATGAATTCAACAGATAAACGTATAATAATGAAATATTTGCGGCAATATTTGAAATGTGATTTTAATGAGCAGGATGGTGTGTGAGGGGGGTTTACCTTCATTTTTCCTCGTAAATAATTCGGCTTTTCTACAAAGGTGCAGAACAACCTTTAAGCAGTGTAACAGTCTGAGTGATCTTTCCAGACTGTGAAACAAACTTTGTCATGTTGAATTAAACACGAGGCCTCTGCCTTCATTTATTCCTCATACAACTTAGGTGGCAGCTCTAGTGAAGTGCTGTGTGTAAATGTTGGAAAATGTTTCTTAGGGCTATATTCATATATTTATTCTCTAATATCATTTATTTGTTAGTCCATGTTATGCCCAGGATTTCTTTTAGAAGAGATGCAGATACAAAAGGGCGACAGACTGAAAGGTTTTTGTAATTTTAGCTTTCTTTCTGTCTTATGCACACACACACACTCCGACCTATGCACATACTGGTGGTGTCCGCACCGTGAGACCTTTCTCACCCTGCATTCAATTGTGTTTTTCGGAACTTTTTCACAACATGTCACAATAATGATTTTTTAAATGATCGTCCTGTATATTTTTCTGACGGTCCGCGTGTGTGTGTCGGTTCCCTTGAACAGCAGGAAGGAACCAGACTACCTTGAGAATTTGACATTTTACATAGAAGCAGTGAACACTTTTATCTGAGTGTTGATATGCTGTGGTGTGTTTGTGAGTGTGGTGCTCTGAATAGTTTTCTGATTGAATGTCCACAGTTAAACGTCACCAGTGAATGAACCAGGCTGGTTGTTTCTCTCAGTCCTTATCTTTATTAGCTTTCACAAACGTCACCATCAGTTTACACTGGACGCTGCCTCTCCACTTTCATGGCTGAGAGAGTGGCTGCTGTGAGCTTACAATGCCCGAGGACTGAGCCACGCTGGGCCTGTGGCACAGAGACTTGGTTTGGGCAGCTCTGCCTTGTTTCCTACTGAGATTTGTAGTTCAGATTAATTGAGAATGCTATAAAGTTTTAGGAGAGTCATGAGAACGTGGAGCCAGTCTGAAACACAGTAGCTCAAACAGCCTACAGAGGGAATATGAAATATGTCTGTTGTGTTGCTGTGACTTTAGGTGTGATCAAATAAATGAAATCAGCCAGTAACCAGAGGACCAAGCTTTACATAGGAAATGGTGACTGCAGGGCGGCTGTGGGGGTGGGGGGCAGCCGAGGAGTGAGGCCTGGAGCAACAGTAGGTGGAAGACAGACACATTCACTGCCTCCACTCACACTGAATGAATCTCACTTGTTTTGTTTGATTCTCTCCGGCTTTGTTCTTTAAAGACTAAATTCATCTTTTTCTCACCTACTCTGTTAAGAACAAGGCTGTGCTTTGATTCTAGCTCTACGCGGGCTGACATTCACATGAGCTGATTGTTCAGAGCTGGGGTTCTCGAGGAGAATTTCCAGGAAAGTGTTGGGACTTCACACTGAACATTTTAAGGAGCAAAAAAATAGATGTGAAGGGAAATGAAGGGAGTGAGATGCTGTTTAACCTGTGAGTGAGTAAATGTTTCTAGCAAACTGTCTGTACGTTCGGAAGGCCCTAAAACATTTGAGTTCTGAATAGTAACCAGGACTGAGGCTGAGAAATGTAGTCCTTACATAAAGTCACATAAACTGCATGTTTATAAGCCTCTATGAACCTTCTCGCTTCAAAATAACACAACAGCAACTGCTGGCGGGGCATTCAGTCCCAGTCCCAGCGAGCTGCTTCTCACCATATTACAAACACATGGTGATGTAGCCGAGGCCGATTCTTTAATCTGAAGTTTACATGTTGGTTGTTCTAAACCTATATTCTGTGGAAAATCATATTTGTGATTTTCTTAAATCACAAATCACACATGTGTAGCACACGGATATAAATACCTGTGTGCTACACATGTGTAACCATGGCAAGGAAAATGAGACAGCATTATTTAGTAGCTTTCATTTAAGTCTGAAAATCAAATATTACATTTTAGAAGTGTTTCAGGGAAACATAGATGTAAAATGATCCCGCAGAGATTATTAAATGATGTCAGTCAACTAAATGTTCATTTTGCATTCAAACAACATCGTGCTTTCTATTTATTTCATTTTATGAAGAATTTATTTGATTCTCTGAGTCCAATGGATAAAGATGAAAGTAAGAATGCAGCATGCTTACAATCCTGATCCAGAGCTAATCGTGCCTCGCGGTGTGTGAAAAACATACTGTGGACAGCACACCACACACACACAGCAGCAGGATTTGAATTGTGAATGAAATAATTACTGTATATGTACAGCTTCAGTGAGAACATGGGAATATAAACATGTATTAATTAGATAATGTGTGTATGGGAAAAGTGTCACATGCTCTCACAGCTACTCCTTGATAAGTCAGACAGCTGAGTATTTGTCTAACCCTGCAGAGATGCTGCAGGAGAAGTCTTCAGCTGTGACGGATGACTGTATGAGCCGGGTCCAGGCCAGCGTGGAGACAGATCTCCTTCCAGCCCAGTCACGGCTGGGCCTGTCCACAGCTCCTGCCATTCCCAGCTCCAGTGAACCTGAACAGGTACACACAGATGCCCAATGTACAAACACACGCAGTTACTTCTTCTGATGGCAGACTGTTGAATTAAAGGAGTATTCCCTGATAAATGATGAATCAAACTAATGTTTCTTTTGTTTTATGTGTAACACTGTTTTCCACTCTTCTTCTCAGAACATTGAGAACATCAAGGTGGTCCTTCACGAGAGGGAACTTTGGAAGAAGTTCAATGAGTCCGGCACAGAGATGATCATAACTAAAGCAGGCAGGTTAGTAGAGCAGCGAACACGCCCTGTGTTGCAATCCAGACACACAGATGGAAAAATTATTACAAAAGATAAAAACCTACCTTTGATGTTATTGTTGTATCACAAACTTACATCTCACTTTTTAATGTATCTTTCATTAAAATATATTAGAAATAATTACTGCTGAAATCATTCAGACCTTCTATTTATACCCTGTAAAAATACATTACAAGAAGCAAAAATGTATCGAGCAACAAGTACTATTAAAGTAACATTAGTGACATGGTTATCAAAGTATTGCTTATTCTGAGTACTTTTTGTACAAGCTATGAAATGCATTACTTTCTGTTAATAATTGTAATATGCAATATGTAGTAGTCAGATAAATGTAGTGAAGTAAATGTTCAATGACTCGCAATGTAATAAGTGAGAATTTAAAGAACAAATTATAAAAACATAAAAAGTTATTCAGTAATAGTAGTAGTGAACTGTGTCTCATTAAACGAGCAGTTTAATTACATACCACTGAAGTAAGTTAAAAATATATTAGAGGTAGTATTAATTAGGAGTCATTAGTTATTGCTCTTTATCAAATGTTCCGGGAACTTGTTGCTATTTTACAAGTTACCTGGCTAAGTGAACGATCCTGCTCAGTGTGAGTACCGCTGTCAGTCAGACACAAGGAATCTAGTTTCTGGAGTCTTTACAAATCCATTGCTGCTCTTAAAGTGAGGGCTGTGTTGCAAAGCTGGACGTTCAAAGTACCTTCACCAACACAGAGTGCATGTATACATTACATATGTCACACACTGCAAAATGTGGCATCTATTCGGTGCTCCAAACATCATCATTAAATAATGGATTCATTTCGAATGAAGGAGTTTCATACCTTTCCATGTTCGGACAACTAAAAGGAACATATAGCAGTTCTAATGTTGTCTTTCAGGAGCAGACAAAGTTCCTGCGGTAGTGGCTACATAATTGGAAACACAAATGACTGCTTGGCTTGTTGGATTTAATGCGACCTGAGGATTAGATAGTGAGGCCTTTGGACATTAACCAGAGAATCAGTACACTCTCAAAACAACCCCCACCTCTCATTCTTCAGGGAAGTTTTTGTCTAGCAAAAAAATGTAAAAGGTCACCATATTTTTTCTTTAATGCTGCATATCTGTAAGAGATGGGCTTTCCCTTGTCCTGTTGATAAAGTGGGCTCGGAATTCTTAAAGCCCTTTGAAGGGCTGTGAGGTTGAGTCATGCAGCTGTGTGTAGTAACCCGTCTACAGCATGTCTGCCGCAAAGTCACATAAAAACTGGCTTTATTCTACAGGAAGAGCAACTCTACAACACAACATTTTTACTATGAAAAGTACTGTACTGTACATATATAAACATCTTTCAGTTTTAAATAAAAAATTCCAGTTATTTCATATAATAATCCCAGACCACACAAGAATACTAGAACACTGTAGGTTCAACATCAGCCATAACTGAGCATAGTTTATATTCATTTACTGTAATACTGTCAAATTTCTGACAACAATGCATGTCCTGTTGTCTTTCTCTTATAACAGACTTAAATGCAATTAAGTCACATATTCAAAACAAAAAACAAGCGCTGCAGTTAATCATGCCTTAACATTTTAGATTAGATTTTACTAAGAGGCTAAAGCTACATTAGTTTTTTCAAGCATTATATTAAAGTCCCCAAAAGACAAACTTAAAGTGAAGATGAAGGAAAGATGAGGTGATCATCTAAAAATCACTACTTTATGAGTAGTGGTAGTAGAGCAATGTTGTCACAAATATGTTGATATAGAAGGTATCAGATGCCATTCTAGTCTTGCAATCAAATATCTGATCTTGATTGCAAGTACAACTGTAAGGCGGCTTTCCTTCTTTACATTTACCTAAACTGGTCTTTCCCAAAGTTAACTAACATGCTGGTCGAGTGATTGCTTGCACCGACTATACATTCCACTATAGTTCAAATTGTGGATTTGAGGAATCATTAAAAAACTGTGGTGTGCTGTGAACTGAGCCCTGCGTGGTTCTGCTTGGAAATTAGAGGTCAAAGGATCTGCAGGGTGCTGAGTGTATCAGAAACAGACAGTTCATAGCCATGTCAAAATGTTAAGTGTTATGTGTATCATTTTAAACATGCGTGATGAATAGACTGTCAGCTTAAACTGCAGGTTTAACTTTGTTTTATGATGTTTTTCAGCAGCGCCTGAAAGCACCTCAAATTTGGCTGAACCTTTTGCATGTGGGATGTCTTTCTGAGAACATCAAAAGTATTTGGACAGAAAGATGAATTTTACTGTATATACATATACACACACACATACATATATACGTAGTTATAGTTTTGTAAGTAACTGAGGAAGGAACAGAGGTGGCAGGAGAAGAAATACAGATGCAAATCAACCAGGCTGTCACACAGTGGATCCCATATTTTTCCGCCGGTTCAGTCCACTCCTGTGCTGCACGTTATGGAGCCTCCAAGAGTTGTTATTGTGAGTGTCATTGCCCAGGCGTAATACTCCCTCTCCAAAGCACCCTGTGCAGCTCTTGCCTCACTCTCCCTCTTTGTACACAGCCCGTCAAGAGAGCAGTGGCGAGTTGATAAGAGGAATCTGGCGCCCACAATAGGCAGAGTCTGCTAGGTTGTAGCACTTTATCATCCCCCCTCCTTCCAAGCAATGCTCCTTTTGATCTCACCGTGGTACTGGAGGTTCCCAGAGAGGGAATGGATCACTAGAGGGCCTAAACATGTGGGATTGTTAAGAGAAACAGCTGGCAGTGCACAGAAACCCACACACTCTGACACTGATATCATACATACACCCTCTGACTTTCATTTCTCATGAGCTACCTTAAACTCACTCTGTATGTTTATGTTTGACTTTTTGGTTTGTGTCTTTGGAAATGAGTCGTCCTGAGTTGCAATACCTATGTTTTGTAATGTGGCATTTACACAGTTCCAGGATATGGAATACTATGTCTTATGCATGTATCTATGAAGTGAGACACAAAAAGACAAAGAGGCAACAAAATACTAAAAGTGATGCAACATTTCTGTCATTTTGTCAGCATGAAGTGAATTTATAGGAGGGATCCTTCAGCTCATAATCTGTCTACACTGTGTTACTGTGATAGGATCAGTAGGAAGTGCCACCAGTTAGACAGCGAACTGCTTTTTGGAAGCCCAGCCACTCATTACGATGCTTATCCTCTGCCTGCTTCCGAGATTCACTTCAGATCTTGGAAGTCTCCCTGTTTCTCTTCCAGTGTATGCTTTATAATACAGTAATCAAACATCAGTACTTAGTTCATCAGCCACTGTTGTCCATTTGTCTCCTACACAACATACCATACACGCTGCCTGTGTGTTCTGTTTGCACTGCAGTGGGAGTTATTCCTAGAATACATTTAGCTATCTGACCTATTGCCTTGTACGGCTGCAAATGCAAAACTTAAGAATAATGGTGCTAATGCTAACAAAGAAAATGCTTCATCATGTAAACAAGCATGATGGATTTTTATTAAAACTACAACTACACTCATTTTACAGTGTCCTACAGGACCTTTTGTCCACTGGGTGAGGATGACTCTTAAAGGCACCTTAGGTGAAGGGTTGTGTTTTTTATACAAATCCGAGGGCCACATGTGCCAACACAGACGTCCATATGCTCTGTCTGTACAGTGTGAGTGGAGCCGGAGATGAGCAGAGGTCTGTTTTGAATGTTCCTCCTGGATTAACCCATCTTTCAGTGAGGATGATACTAGGACTGATCTCTTCTTCTGATTGGATTTGAAGCCTAAGAGAGAGATTTAAATTACCAAGTCTTCTCTCTCTCTCTCTCTCTCTCTCTTGCATGAGGGAGTATTTACAGTAACATGATCAGATGGTGTCAGGTTCTGCAAGTCTTTGAAGATGGGCATTTGCACCGATCAAACCAACAAGTATGAAGATAGGCCATCCTCCCTGAAAGCATGCAGGGCTTTCACAAGTGGTGCGCTCCAGTGTTTTGAATAAAGTTGCCATGGGCAGCACCGACAGATAAACTACAGGCCTTTTTGACTGCAGCCTCTTGAGCAATGTCTAAAAATTCAGCTGTCTAAATTGTTGTCCAATCTGGGATGCCATTAAAAACCACTTAGGGCTTTTTAAGGGGGCGTAAAGCCCTTTGCAAAGTTTCCTTTGGTGCACATGAGATGAAAACATTTCTGGTTTCCCAGAAGAGGTCATGAAAGGCATCTCCCCTCGTGTGTTTTTATAGCACGTCTGCTATATTAGCATATTCTGTCTTTTAGTTTCAAGCCATTTAAAAGATGAGAGCGCGCGTTCTTATACCTTTATGGCATCCCAGTAAGTATCAGAGAATTCCTGTCTACTTCCAAATAAATGTCTGCAGGGATACAAATTATTTCCAGGCCTGAAATGTTAAAGGTATGAAAGCAAGGAGAATATTGGAAAAGAAAAGCTTTGTAATGCTGTTAGAACAGTAATCTTTGTAGAAGTAGGTTTCATCCACTTAACGCTCAGGAAAAGGTTATTTCAGGGGACATCACACCCTACTCGTCTGTCAGTCCCATGATCTTTGTGAGACCTTGCTCATCCCAATCTCTTAAGAACCTTAATGAACTGCAGTCACTGAGCTAATCGGAGCTTCATCTGAACTATCTGTGACAATATTACACTTATCCTACACACACAAGTGTTTCCACAGGATCCTGTCTTAAGCAGATGACCTGTGAATACACTAAGCAGAGCTTTGCTTTTGTTTGACCTTGGAAATTGCTGCATATAATTATAGTTTAATAGAAAACTATAATTGTGTAGAGTTCTGATGGAATCCGTAGTAACAGCTTAGGTGTTAGAAACGGGTAGTTTTGTTCATGTGAGATTAGTTCTTTGCATTTCTCAGCTTTCAACAGCTTTCATTTAACCCTTTCTAATCCTTTAACAGAAGGATGTTTCCTAGCTACAAGGTCAAAGTGACCAGAATGAACCCTAAAACCAAGTACATCCTGCTGATTGACATTGTTCCAGCTGATGACCACCGCTACAAGTTCTGTGACAACAAGTGGTAAGTTTATGAGTTTTGTCCATAAAGTCCATAAATGAATCAGAGTGTTGGTCCAAAGCCTATAAATGGCCTGCAATTCCATTCACTGTGTTAATCATAAAAAGGCTACTTAGAAATTTGTGAGGAAAGATTTTTAGGAATATGAATACTGAACTACTTTTTCAGTATAAAAATAACAATAATAAACAATAAACAGATTTTGTCAAGATTTTGTGACTATTAAAACAGGTATAAAACACAGAAAAGCCAGGTAAACCCAACAAACAATGCCCTCTTTGACAGTTTATGCCCAATAATAACAATATACAGCAGATACAGTCTGACCTGAATCTACACTCTGAATACTGCAAATGCAAAGTGTTGACAAAGAACAATGAAGAAGGCTGGATCCCAGATTCCACATCAATCAGTATTATAAAAATCTTACGGAATTTGCAACACTTACTGTATCCTCTCCACTGTTGCTTCAATGCTCGCTCAAGTGTGACTGTTGGGTTTTCTCTGTATAGATTGATTTAATGTGTAAGGTCTTAAACCTTACACTGTAAAGTGCCTTGAGATAACTTTTGTTGTAAAATGGCGCTATATAAATA
>JAUMTR010000005.1:20599265-20624571 GCA_032270685.1 Microctenopoma stevenorrisi | reverse complement strand
CCTCGGGCCGCCCGCCCGACGCTCTGCAGGGTCCACGCCTGCCTCCCTCGGGCCGCCCGCCCGACGCTCTGCAGGGAGCAGTCCATTCTCTGCAGGGTTTGCCCTGGGTAGACTTTCTCTTTTTTTTTTAGTATTTACTCCTGTCTAGTTTGGGGTTGAAGTGTTTCCCCTCTTTTCTAGCAGCTTTTGTTAGTTTGTTAATTTGTCCACCATAGTTAGTCACCTTTTTTTTTAGATTTTCTGGATTTTGTGTCATGTTTTAGCCTCATTTCTTTCTTTTCTTTATTTTGGTATAGGATTTATGCTTCCTGGCCTATAGAGCTGTGATTTTTATGTTTTGCTGTTTTTTTTATGTATTTGTATATGTTATCTACTCCCCTGGCTTCTACTATAATAGTGTAACTTTTGGAAGTGAAGGAGCAATACAGTTTCATCATGTGTAAGAGTTAAAATTGATTTTCATAGGTGATGTTTTAATAATTTAATTTTATTCAGGTCCAAAGACATGCATCTTGGGTTGAAATTGTCCATATGTGAATGTGAGTGTGCATGGTTGTTTATCTGTGTGCCTATGTGTTGGCCCTGCGATGGACTGGCGATCTGTCCAGGGTGTACCTGCCTCTTGTTCGAAGACAACTGGGATAGGCTCCAGCACCCCGCGCGACCTGACTGCAGATAAACGGAAGTTGATGAATGAATGGATGGATTTTATTCAGATACATCATCTTGTCCTCCCTTGTTTGTGCATGACCTAGATAGTATTTGTTTCTTCTTTTTGGCCACTAACCTCCATTTGTTTCTTGTAAAGCAAGGCCCTGCTATAAAAAGAGAGATTGCTCTACAAAAATTTAGATTAGCTGACTAGAATCTTTGTTTGTATTTTCAATTAGAAGCAACAGGTATGAGAGCCAACATGTTCCGTGTTCATGGTTTAAAAAAACGAAAGAAACTAACTCGCTCAGTGTTTTCTCCAGGCGCACCCTTAGCATCCCTAATTATTTCCTTTAACCAGCTCAGCCCTCATTCATTTCTGGCCTGAGACTATTTGATGTCTGGGTTTCTGGGCAAGCACCATGACACAAAGACCTAACCACCAACCCCACCCCAGTCAGCTTCATCACAGTCCATTCTAAGTACAGTACATATCCCTGCTCCACAAAGTCAACAAAAAGAAAGGGTATAATCCCTTTTTCAAATCTTTTGTTGATGTCTAACCACAAGTATAGTTGGAAATTAATGTCTGACTTGCAATCTCTGATCATCAAAACGCTTGCAAATTACCAATCACCAGCTGATGTAGAGAAAAAAATGGACTGGTGCTCTAAGTGCGAAGATACTCATGTCGTTCTCTTGGCAACAATTCCACTTTGCAAGACATGGACTTGTGAGGTGGTGGTATGCATTGAGACAGGCTGTGATGACCTCTTGGAGCACCTATACCCTCTACTGGCTAAACTGTGCTATTAAGTGTCAGATGTGTAAAATTTGTATTCATCTCACAGAAGCAAAATGTCCAATCTAATTTAGTAAAAAGCAATCACTAATAAATTAATTATATTAAATTCCAGATACAATGCAACATTTTATCATGGTAAAGTGTACAACAAAACAACAAATGTTACATAAAATTAGATATAGGTTCTATGTAGTAAGCTGCATGATACCCTATTGCTAATCTTATCCTGATTATACAAAGAAACGTTTCTTGCACAAGGATGTGTATTTACAAAGTACATATTGGTTTCTATAGTCTTCTTGTCTTCCTGTTTATGCTTGTGTTGGTCTTGTTGTGTTTTGCCAATATACTAGGAATTCTTGACGAGCTCAGAAGCTGGTCTGTGAATGCACAACTCTACCATTGGTGGTCATGGCAATAAATTGCATAAAAAAAGTATCAAGTGTTCATAATTTGTTGTTCTCACCGCATACTTTGAATACTAGTGACAAACAGTCTTATACTGTTTATGAACACTTCACATCAGTCCTCAGTCATTGACAACAGCAGCAAACATTCATTTGAATTAATCAGAGACCACTAGAGTACCACAAAAAGTAAAGAAAGTTTTCATATGTACAGTGTCTTCAAAACTTCAATAAAAACTGCATAATGTCTATACCTTTTAGAGTATGTCTGTAAAAATGGTTTAATCGTGAGACAGACAACTGCTGATAATGCCCTTATAAAAAAAGTTTTTCCAGCATGCGGTCAGCTCCATTGACTACATTCACCACATTGTAAATTACTATCTGTAATGGGACTTTGCACTGAGGGTTTATATGGTGGAAGTTAATCTGACTCCATTAAGTAGTCTCGCAGATTCCTTCCTCTTTTGAAGACCATTACAACCATTACAAGAGGGTCTGAATAGACAGGAAGGGTAATATCTGACTTTAAAATAAAATAAGCCAATTTTATACTTTACAGCCGGTTTAGCAACAGTCCAACAGGGCTAAGTAAAGGTGGGATTCACATGGGAGGGCGATTCAACTAAAATGTTTGTCTTCTTTTAAGTCTGTAATCACAATGCCTTGAGCCAGATCTTTAGAGCTTCATCTTTAACTGCCAGCCTGGTCCGGATCAAGTATTTAGTTTGGTTAAGTACGGTTTACCGGGGATCACATGCTGCTGACAGGCAGGTTAGCCAAAGGAGGAACAATCCTCCTGAAGGTGATTAAGTACCTAAAGAAAGCCTGGGTGAGAGGTATAAGACAACTCATTTCGTCATTTTGCACACTCTGTGCAGGTAGGCGTCATGATTGGATCAAACTAAACACAGCTGTGGTTGCTCCACCTATTTTTCTCCTGATGAGACATTGTAGTGAGTAAAAATAAAAATAAATATATTTTTACTTCGATTCAATGTGAAATCTATAGCTGTCAAAAGAAACAATAGAACTGACAGAAAGACTGTGAGCAACAATTGACCAGTAAAAATTATTTAAATCACCTCAGTTAAGCTATTTTTGCAGCAATAATATTCAAATAACACCTCTCAGACGTCAAGAGTTTAAAGATTATCTTGGCTTTCAACTTGGCTTTCTACTTTTCTTGCTTGTCTTTAGAAATTTGAGATGACCAAAAAAGTGGGAGTCTAAAGAGAATCTAAAATCTGCTCTACAGTAAATATCTTCAAATATGTTGTATTATTTAACTTGTCAATAATGTTGCACTAGTTTTTGGGAAAATAGAAAACCAACAAATACCTCTGCTCTTGGGTCGAGCAGCTGAGGTGTTAAAAAAACTGGCTTGTCCTTGAAATACAATCACAGCAAATCTGGACACCAGGTGTCCTTACAGCAGGTGTTGGATTACCAGGGTTGTGTCCTGGAAAGTTCAGCTTGCCTTTTTTCTGTGAAGTGAGCGTACAGTAAGAGGACTGAGCACAGGTAAGAAAGGTAAACTAAGGGATTTAGGTCGTCAGCTCTGACTCCAAAGACTCTTAGCAGGTGATTTGTGGCTCATCTCCCCTGGGCTTAGGCTGTGACGATCCGCCAAAGCTTGACCATCAAATCAAGTGTCTACTTAACGCAGTGAACCAGGTTGTACAGAGAGATGGCTGAAGAACAGGTCGCACATCCTGTTACTATAGCTGTTTGAAAGGGTATTTAAAGTGTGATCCCATTATGTTGGATTGAAAACTGCATAAGAACAGAAGCTCTGGCAGGAAACATTTACAGAACATGTTAACATGTATAAGCTTGTTTTGGTCAGGTTGGAGGGAGTGAACTGCAGTTTCTGTGTTGTTTAAAGACTCCGAAACAGATGTCAGGGGTAGCCAAGAGCAGACAAAAAGAAATTCACATTCAATATGTGTTATTTAAAACTGCTCGAACACCTTTGAGTGATCATGGATGTTGCTTTCCCATCATCATCCACAAGCCCCCCAGGATGGTAGCCTCCCTGTTTTCCCTGATTCCTGGTCAAGATCGAAGTGTCCATTGACGAGTTACTGATCCATATCCTCTCCTCTATTATTGTTATTACATTAAAAATGTGTGCCTGCTATCTGTGTCCATAGTGAGTAGACAGGGCCCTTGAGACTCTCCCCTGCTAGAACCTCTCATGTATTTCATATACCACAGTGCTAACTCTCTAATAAACAATGACACTGAAAATACAATGACAAATATAAATGATAATGTAAATCTTCATGATGACACTGGCCACTTCAAAATTGTACATGTTGATTTTCAATCACATCTAATGACATAACTGTTTCTAAATGTTCCAAAGGTGAAAGTCTTTTGTCATAGAGAAAGACAAGATGCAACACACCCTATAAACAGGAAGAACACCGTGCAAGTTCCAACCCTCTCACTTCGCAATGCAGTGCTGCATTTGGTTAGACACACGGAAATGCCATTGTTACTAGGAGTTTCTGGTCCTGGTACCAAATTTGGAGTCGCAGTGGAGCTTCTGATGTTGAAAGACATTTGACTTGAACTGTGTCTCTTGCATAAAAAAGGGCAAATTATGTTGCACCAAACATTTTTGAAAATTTAAAATAACATTTGTGACAGCTCACAACAAAGTTAAACTTGAAACTAGTCAACCTTAACCACCACTTCGAAAGTACACAAATAAAATACTATGCTGATAAAGACAGGCAAATTATGGCACGCCTCATGACCTTTACACAGGAACTTCAGATACAGATTATGTTTCTGTCCACTAAACAAAGCGGTAAGCATCTTTGTGCTATTGAGTCTACAGTGTCCTTCATCTGACCTATCATCTTAACTGTTTGTTTAGTCCCATGTCATGTAGACCTTGGCTTCTATCGTGAAGTACTGAAGGCAAAACACACTGAGCAATTATCATCACCAGGAAGGGTGGGCAACAGAAGCAGGACTTATCATGTCTATCTCACGTCCCCTTTCGTTGTGACCAAAACGCTTTTGCACCTCATCTCCTAGAGCCTCATGTCTGATGTGAGAGGATGACACCTCCCCTTCAATTACCTTCCTCCTACACTCATCATCAAATAAACTCTAACCAAGCACAATTAGAGTCAATAGGCTGGATAGGATCTCTGCTGTCTTTCTGCCTAGAAAAAACATCTGCTTACCTACATTCTCAGCTTTTCCTAACAATAATTGATTCAATTACCCAATGCAATGAGTTTTATGTAAGGGTGTTTTATACTAAGAAGTCAGGAACCTCAGCATAGGAAATTTAGGACTAATTTCTCTGATGGCCTCAATAGCCCAAGCCTGGAGCCAGAGGTGCTATTACTGGCATTCATCTTACATAAACACACACAGCCCAATGATTGACAAATAACATCTTAAACACTTTGTGTGTAGCTTTCCCGAGGAAAAGGGTGCTCTGAGAGAGATGACAGTAAGGGTTACACCTAGTGGAGGAAGAAACATTCCAATATATTATTAAAAATAGTTGTAATGCACACTGAATGGTCCAATGGGCTACAATAAATCAAAGAATAAAAGGCTGCAGGGCCTGGGCAGCAAAAGTCATTACATTAGCTAACTAGTGAGTGAAAATGAGGACTGTGAATATTTCACCTGCTGATATCAGAATAAAAAGCCCAGCAATAACCCAGTCTGCAGGAGAGTAAAATTGACTAGATCTTAAGACGAAGGTAATTACCTCCTTTTTGGTAAATACTGTCTACTAACTGAAAAAGGACTGCACATCTCTCGACATCTGATAGTCAAAGGATAACTATGAGTCTTAGTATCTTAATATTTTTCTAACAGAATAATGGTATGTCTTTAAATCATTTCTCCCATAACACAAAAAAAACTGATAAAATCTAAATGTCTGGCAAATAAAATGTTACAGATATATTTACATTATCAGTATTACAAAAGCTTGTGATACCAGCCCTTTAACCATAGCTTTGACTTAACAGTGACCTATAATGGTTTATTGACAGGTATTGACAAATTCTGCTGATAGTGTGATCTGCCTCCAGATCGGGTGATTGGGGATTCGAATCACCACAGTCTATAATTCCATTTGGACAACTTCTTCATTATATATATCATATAGTATTTACCAGCACACATAAGAGGTTGAAGTGCAAATGTCAATAAATGTCATCAGTTGTGTAATTAGAATTAACAATGTGTCAAACTGCAATGTAATCAAGCCAGAAAATGAGCGTCTTGTTTAAGCATTTGTGAACTTTTTTAATATTTATAAGAGTTAAGTATTGACTGGGTGGAGAAAAATTATAAGGACAGTGATCCATGACAGTCAGTTTCTTAAGGTTAATGAGTACAATGGCCTGACCTCAAATGAATGGGTTCTATCAAATTGGCTCTCTTTTCAAAGCTTATTTTTCCATTAGCACTCAGTGCTGCTGAAAGACCAAACTGGATGGGGCTTTAGCTGAGAGACAGCTGTCAAGCAGGCTAGTAAAGCAAATACTGTACTTTTATCCATACTTGTGCAAACATACATACGCAGACAGGCAGGCAAACATGCGCTTAAACACATCTCGAAAAGGTGAGAGGTAGGTTTTTGAGGTTTAAGCTCCACTCCCTTGTTTGTTCTGCAGCTTATTCTTGTCGCTTCTCCATGTGCTTGTCTTACTGCCATGTCAAAGTGTGTGCTTACCAGGTGAGAGTGTACAGGGATGTTTTTGTTCAGATAGCATGAGTGTTTATTTTGGGGAATCCTTGTGTTTGGTTTGTACACTTTAGCAGTTGACACCCTTAGTGAGATTACTATCAATATCAATTTTATCAGTGTCACAAGATGTATGTTCATCAAAGCCAAAGATGAGGTTTGATTTGCAGGGAAGGTTTACACCCAATAACTATAACATGACTAGTTCTGTTGTTGATGAATATAAGACATGCAATACACTATTTGTAGTAAAAGAGTTTTAAATCAGAGCAAGTCTCAGGAAACACTATAAATGGGTGCACACTTTTTCATATTCTCATAGTGCTGTTCAGTCATACATGGGACATACAGCAGGAGAACCTTTGTGAAGTGCGAAAAATGTAGGACAGAAATTAAATGTTGAGAAAACGGGAAAACAGCAACTGATGCATGTCAACCTGACAAATCATGAATAATAACATGTAATGTAAAATGACTAGACGATCAGGGTAGCCTGTCCATCTGAAACAGGAACAAAAAACTGAATATATACTGTCAAACTCTGCACAACTGTAAATTATCAGTGATCCCTTTTATTTTCAACTAAGCAAATACACACTCAAATCAAAGTCAAGCAATCATAACTGAGAAGTCTTAGAGAGGAGCTCTGGTGGTGTGATCTGTGTTGGAGTTTTCAAAATAAACTGCTCATGGCTCCTCTCCTCCCAGTGGCACCAATAGCAAAACACACTACTGTGGCTACATCAATCTCGAAGTGTTTATGTGGTGGGTTAAAACTGTGCAGTAATAATAAATGCTTTCAGAACAGCCCCAGGCTCAGCCAGACCTCCAATTTATACATTAATAGCAAATAGAGTCATGACCAGTATTTTCCTGTTAACTGGTGTTGTAACAGGTTCCTCCCCAGGGATACCAGTGTTGGTTTAGGCCCCTCTTGTGTGATTATAAATGAATCCATCCGGACACTCATGGCCATCTCATTGTTTTGTTTCTCTGTTCCTTCATACACTTAATTCCAGTTACAGTAAATCTTTAGAAAGCTTTGCTGGATGACCAAATGAGCAGAATTAACTTAAGAAAGAGGTGCCTCTTTATTGCTGCTGACACAACAGTCACAATCAGGGTAATACCTAACAACACAAGTCCAATGGTGAGCCCTTGGTGTCTGCAACACAATTTACAGATTATTAGGTGTTTCTCCATGCAAAGTAGGGAAACAGTGCCCCACTCTGTCCACATTGAGGAAGACAATTGAGACCCTCTGCAGGATGGCATGTCAAGGACAGACTCCAGCAGAAGGTAAAGACAACATATCTGCAACAGCTTTATCATAGAAAAAGGATTATTAGGTTGCCATGTGATCACTATACACAGACGCACGCACGCACACACACACACACACACACACACACACACTGAATGAAGACTGTCCTATTTGTTGTAAATGCAACAGATAGAGTTGCATTACCCAAAAAACAAACATGTTTCTAATAGCTAACAGACCAGTAAAAGTAGACTGTACTATCAAAATAGTGAATTTACAGGCTCCAAAAGAGATAAAATACAATAGAGTTATCACATGTTGCAAGAATGGCATGGGATGGGAGACAGAAATTAGAAGAAGACTTTATTGTCATTAGGCACCTATTTGAGCAATATTTACTATTTTATTCATTGATATTGATTGTAATTTTAAGTCATGCATGTTATTAACATTTTTGCTGTTGCGTCTGTCATTTGAAAAAATCACTTGCATTGTTTTTATGTTATGATGTTTTACACTGCTCAAACACTGTAAATCTGGGAGGCAAAATGAAGAGATAAAAGGCAGCAAAAAGAAAGAAAAGAAAACATGTCAGTAACTGCTGACTGATCCCTGTGTGCCAGAGAAGTCAGACATCAGTCAGTCATGTAGGTGGTAGAGGTGCAGCAGCAAATAACTTACCAGAGCTAAAGCCATAGGATCATAAGAGTGCAAACATGATTATTGACAGAAACACAAAGGGTGGTTTAACATAGTCTCATCCCAGCTGTGTGAAAACACAGCCATGTGCAAAGAGGGTGGGCGGGCGTGTGACAGTGTGAGGACTCATCCCCCACAAGCGAAGTGTATGCAGTTTCTTTTATGCTTTCCTTTTATGGTTTTCAAACACCTATTTAAAAATAAGTAACATTAAGATAAGAATAGCTGGTTATGTTCCTAACATCTTCCTCATTCAGTGAATATTCATAGTAAACTCATTTCCCAACAGGCCCTCATCACTGTGAGACATCTAATATACATACATACATGATCCATGAGCCCGACAAACAGGGTGCTGTGAAGGGTCAAGCAAGGGCATATAAATCCACCAGCTACAACAGTGAAACCACTGAATGATCTTGAAGTTGATGTGTTGGAAGCACAAGAAATGAGTGTCAGGATTCAGAGCTACTTTAACAGGGGCAAAATGAATTATATTTTACATCACTGGGACGGCCAGGTGTGTTGTTTACATGGGAAGACATGGCACCAGGATGTACTATAGGAAGAATCGAAGTTAGTGAAGGCAGTGTGATGCTCTGTAATGTTCTGCTGTCTACCGCAGTGGCAAGTACCTGTTCCCTGTTCTCACCTGTGATGACAATCTCAATTTAAAGATATGTGTTTATCAAATTAGTTCCTAGATCAGGAGTTAACACACTCTAACACTGAACATTACTTTAACCACATCTAAATGTTTGCATTTGTCGTCTAGCCATCACAATTCGGCCATTGTATTTGTACAGTAAGGAAGATGGGGCTGAGACAGCAGTGCCATTTCTCACAGGAAGAACCTGTGTCCTTTCGAAAAAGAGGTGGCACAAACACAGGCGCACACACACACACACACACACACACACATGCAAATGCACACTTACTAAGCCATGCTTTCACTGCACCATGCAGAATAAAAGACTGTAAGGTTTGCTGAGTGCATTAGAGAAAGTTAGCTTCAAAGTCAGATAGGAGAGCAAATATAAAAAGAGATGGGCTTTGGAAATAAAGAAACAATGAATCAGAAAAGCGACTTCGAGCGGCACCTGTTGTGGAGCAGGAGGACCAGGGTGGAGGATTGGGAGAGACAAAGGCTCTGCATTATGCTGCTGTTATAAAGAGCAGGTAAGCCTGTTTGCTTTAGAGGTGTTGTCCCGGTTGCCCCAGCGGCGATGTATAGTGGGCATGCTCGTGGCTTTTGTTTTCTGACACGAACAGGGGGTGTTGACATCGAGCTGTGAACACTGATGCGTGACTGAATTCCTATCAGACTGGTCGTAGTCGAGAGCGTCAAGAAAACACCTGCATCATCAGCTTTGTATGATGGGATTAAACTGATACGACAATGCTTGTGGCAAATGTAGGCATCATATTTTACCTGAAGTCAGGGTTTGTGGAGGCAACAAGTTTTGAACAAACCGGCTAGTAAATGTATTTGGTAAAAAAGAAAATAAAGGTGAAAGAAAGTGTCACTATACCTGTTTAAATGGTTTGATCAAGTGATCAGAAGTTGTTTCAGGTTTAATTTAATCTCCTGCATATGTCATACGTACACATGTTTCATATAAGTTAGAGTACTGAAGCATGCTTCTTCTTAAAAATGAGACTTACATGATAGAGTTAAGGAGCACATTGCTGCTGAACTAGTGTATTTCATCCTGTCTCTCTGTCCATACATTTGTGTCAACCTGCCATGCTGTCTACAATAAAACAGGATAAATTAATTAATTAATTCTTACTTTAAATAGAGTGGTAGGCATGCACATATAACCCTTCTGAAGTCTGGAACCTGTGTACTCAGCTAGCTCTCGATTATAAATAAGGAAAAGACAGAGCACAGAGAAAGTGGAATCAACCTGTTCAAACAGAGATGGGTTGAATGTCATTCCCACGGCGAGGTGTGCCAGTGAGCTTTGAAAGTGTGATGAGTCAGGGCAAGCTCTCGGGTATGTTGCCACAGAATTAAACACTGAGTGTGTCCTGTTTGATTTTAAGAGCTCCTGTTCTTAAATAGTCTTGCCTGTCAGCACTTACAGATTCCACTAAGAGGCCAGAACAAAGAACTTTCCTGTCATTACTCTGTTGGGATTTTCCTCAATTCTTCAAATGATTGTGTGTGGTGAGAATAGGTGTGAGATTATTGGAATGGGGAGGATACAGTATGTTGTAAGAAATGCATCCACATAGCGTCAATAGTGTTTCCAATCCCGCATCTGCAAGGAGATTCTATTTGAACAACCGACATGTTGCATTTCTTAGTGGTTCTGCATTCATAAGCATGTCTCTCGAAGCTGTGGTAAGTTGAAACGCACAATGCCCCAACACTTACAATATTTACACAGGTCTGGACCACCAACGCCTTCACTCCTCCAATTTCTCAACACATTACCGTGCATAACCCTAAGTCCTGAACTCTAGTTTAGCTTTCTGACAGCTTTTAATACCTCACCTTTCACCTGCACTTTGTCAAAAGAAAGGCGATTCATCACTACGAGGAGAGAAAAGGAGAGCATTTAGTTGGAGATGAGAGAGAAGTTACATGTTTGATCTGCTGAAATATTTGCAGAAGGATTCCCAAATGTAGGAGTGCTTAAGCACATTGGAGGGAGTTTCCCCACATCTGGCCAGTGTGAGCTGCAACAGACCGACTATAAAAAACTCCACCCTGAAATCTTAAGTGTATTCCAAACATTTAGATTTTTGGTCTTTATTAAAAACTTAGACATCTCTGTCACCAAACTTTCAAAAGGTGAGATTCAGATGTGCTATGGTGAGAGAAGTACTGTGGTTATTAAATATTTATTATCAAAAGTTTGGACACACACACATTTTTATGAAAAGATATGTGTATTGCTGTTATTACAAAAGGGTTTTTAAATGATCAGTTATACTTTCAAATGAATGAAATTGCATTAGTACACATAACGTTCTACTAAAGGACAGTGGTAAAGTTTGCTGATATTAGGCCTCTGTAAAAAAAAACCCAGTTCCTGCAACTGTAATTTACAATATTAGCAATGTCTACACTGTATTTCTGATGTGATAGCCTTTTTTATTTTTATTTTTCTACAATAATTTTTATTTCTATGTGTGTCCAAACGTTTGACATGGTAGTGTAGCTTCAAAGTAACACTCATTAGATGGGGTTGTGGAGGTGCTGGGGCCAATCCCAAATGAATATGTCGATAGACTGGATACACCCTTGACACGTTAAAAGTTGATCAATGCGCTGACACAGACAGATTCACATTGTCATTTTCACACCTACACACCCGCCATGCGAACTGCACATGGAAAGGCCTTCATATGTAAACATTGTTGCTACAGGGTAACCATGCAGCACTGTTTATGTGAATAATAGAGCTGGTTTTCTTAGTTGGAGTATGGCACTTAGGAAGTTGTTTTCTAAAGAAGAATATGCTATGGGCTTGTATGTCCAGTCATTTCTCCAAGGGAAAGAGGGTTGGTCATTGCCTTGAGAAGCCTCAATAAATATTAACTCTGCTATCATTGTGACTTGCTTTTACATGGGTTGGTACTCCCAAAAGTTGGGATTTGAAAATATTGATGTTTTGTTTGACAAAAACTCCTAATTCTAGTTAGCTTGACTGAGTGTATATTCTACTGCTTGCTGTGTTGTCACTATGTCAGACCTTGATAATTGTCAGGTGGAAAATGCCTGTGAAGTTTCCAGAGATCTCCACTCTTGTCCTCAAGAGGACATAAGTCTGTGACTTAAGAACACTACAAAGAGCCTTTGTGTGCTAATAATTTACAAGGTCCTGGGGAGAGACAGTTCACTTTCTTTTGTTGCTAATGGAGAGCTGCTTAAATCTACAGAGGTCATCTAAATAGACCAAATCTTCAACTCAAACCCAAGAGCCATTTCCAAATGAGAAACAAATGTTTCTCGGGGCAGATTTATGGGACACCATCATTTTAGGTAATGCAAACTATGCACTCCAGTTAAACATGTGGCAGCTAAGAACAGGACCAATCAAAATCCAGGTTGTTGATGCTGTGATTTTAGTGTGAGAATCTCATGGATTTCTAGACAATGTACAGTTATGGTCATGGTATAATATGTAGGGAGAAACGAATCTGTTTCTCAACATCATCATTGAAATGCTCTACAGTGAGTTTTAATAGAAAACTCGTGTAAAGGTAAACACTTTTTCTACAATCAAAGGAAAAATGAATTTTCTTGTTTATTGTGTAAAGATTTGTAGTAAGAATTTGTAAGTAACAATACTATATTAATAGAGAGACTGTAGTATGTAAATAAATAAATAACAGGTATTGTCAAGGTTTCTTGTTACCCCTTCCCACAGCAGTTTTACCCTTGCAATGGCTTTTGATTGAGGAGTTTCTGATTTTGGCAATAGCTGAGATAGTGTGAGTGAGATAGGTGCAAGGTAAATCAAGAAAAGTTAAACGAAATGGTCAAAGTTGGGTGAACAGACTTTTTTGAGTTAGTTGAAATTAAGTAGTTCTTGCCAAGTTATGAAATTTCAAAATGGAGACTGGTGTGGCATTATTTCCTAATCATTGGAAAGTTCTGTAGAATTCTTTTAGGTATTAAAATGAAACTGGCCGAAACACTGTGAAACAGGGAGAGTAAGAGCTTTTGAAGACTGTAAGATTGATTCTGAAAATGTGCATATTGTTGATTTAAATAACATAACTACTACAGTAAAAGTAGCTTGACACTGTTGTTTAAAGAAGCTGTCTGGAGTAACTAAACTAAAATGTGCTCCAGCTCTAATATAACCTTTATAAGGACAAATGGTTAGGATAACGCATGTATGGGTGACAATCACAAAATCAAGTGGTTTATATGGCAGAGTGAAACTTCAGTTTACATCCCCAGTAAAACAAGTGCAACTTTATTGATTGAACAAAGGATTGTGGCAGAGCTAGTCAGAAATCAATAATTATTTGCTATTTGCTCTGTATTAGCAAATCAATAGCTTTAAACCAATGGAAGTGATGACTGATGTTTTCATTAACATAAGTACATTAAGTATATTTACCTAGGTTATGTGTGTATATATATATATATATATAATAAAAGCATACAGAGTATTTTTAAACATGGATGTACCTGTGTTACAAACTAGTGAACAACTAGACAAAAACTACTTAAAAACTTCAACATGATGTCAAGTAGTTAAATGGCTCAGCATTTCTTATCCCTGTCAGTGTTCCAACCATAAATGAGGTAAAGTTGCATAAATGGCTAATTGCCAGACTTTAATACTCTCCTGCTGAGATCCTACAACAATACACACAGCTAAAAAGCAACAGCCTTTTAGCTGACAAATGGTCGCCACAATCACACTTATAGTATTAACCAGCTTATGGTGTAAGCACACTAAGATGAGCCCAAACAACGGATGTCTATATCAAGATTAGTCAACTTATAAAACCACATAGGTAGATTAGGTGTCTAATTCCACTGACCCTCTGAAATAAATCTGGGTTTATTATCCAAGGAGCTCCAAACCTATGACTCAAGCCAAGTTCTAACAGCTGCTCCAGGAGACAGATTGCTAAAGACCCTCTTCCACCAGATGATCCGGTCAAGCAATCCTTCTCAGGCTGCATACGCTTAAAGAAATCAATCAACAGCAAAACCTCCATCCACCTCATGTTGCACCACAAGAAGAAAAATACTCGGCTCCAAAACAACCTTTAAACAACATGCATATATTATGTAGCACCCAAGGCTAGAGATGAACTTAGTCACAAATAAATCACTCCACTGGTGCATGAAGACCTTTTATTAAAGGTCACTACATTTTGACTGCACATAATAACACAGTCAGCCTGCCCTTCTATTAACAGAACATTAACATTCATTAAGTGCGGTAAGGCAGGTGTTAAAGGTAGACATGGCAGTGTGATAAATGTTGGGAAGGGGGCATTATAAAAGCACAGACAAACAGCAGAGATTTACAGGCCAACACAACAGCAGTCAGTGATGCCAGTTAAGTTGTTTTGAGTGTGTCAGGCCCCAAGCCACGAGTGTTGGAGTCTGTTATACAGACTGGATTTTGTGTGTCTGGCAATTGCACCCAGACAGACTCTAAAAGCTCATGTGCAATATGGTGTCTGTCAAATTCACAGCTGAACAGCAGGAAGTTGAAATGCTTTATGTTATCATCCAAAAACAGTGAACCAAAGTGGTGGACCAAAAGTGTGTCCTAAACCCCTTGAAGTGGGGGTGTGGGGGAGAATAGAGATGTTTGTTTGACCAGTGGGCTTAATCAGATTCACACTGTGATCCAGATGGCCCAAATGTAGAGGCTATTTCACCAACAAATCCAATATCTAAATGTAATGTCATTTACTGAAACTCAAAATCCAGATAACGTGAGACAACACACTGTTGTGTGAGCAAAGATTAGGTTCTTAGGACTTTAAGTCCAATATTCATATACACGTACAGAAATGTATATTATGAAAAATATGAGCTAATGATAGCAATGATAATGATGACTTTTTCCTGCATTTTAAACTGGTTGGAGAAGTACGCTGTATTATTTACCAGTTTGGCCTGAGATGCCCTTTTAGTAGATACCACAGATCTGAAAGTACCACAGAGTTTGGAAAGTTACAATTTAACCTGAATTTCCCAGTCAATCAGGGTTAATCTCATTAATCTGACAGGCTACAGTGATAATCTCAACAGATTCTGACATTAAAATCAGATGTAAGAAAAATCCTACTCCAGGCGACTGTAAAAGTTTAGACTTATGCAGAAATTATATGTCAACATTAACTGAAGATCACTCACAACTGATAAAACGCAAAGATAATCAATGATTTTCAAACAGTGAAAGTAATATTTTTATGCTACAATAATATGAATAATAATGTTTATAGTCAAAATACTTATACATATATACAATGCATGTAAGAGCATGTATAATACTATAAATACTTATATTCTTTTTGTAAACAGTAAATTATTTATCTGTAAACTAAACTGCAAAGCTTTATACTTTTTTACAGTATTTTTTTTGTCCATCATATGGAGAAATTTTGGTTTTCAATAAACAAAATTTAAAAAAACTACTGCATTTATCAGTGCATATACATATATATTCATTCAAATCATGTAGTGTACATTGTGCCTTTAACACATTCAATGACACAAACACCACCTGTAAACCAAATGGTTAAAAAGCAGCTTAAGGGTTTACTAATCAATGGAGCCACTCCTGGAAGCTGTGATATTTTGTTCTGTGTCTCTGTTTTGTTACCACCACAAGACAGATTATAGCAGGGTGGGAGTGATTATTGATTGAGATGTGCCTCCTGCCACAGCAGCCGCCAACTTTGTTGTTGTTTGTAAGTACCAAACAAAAGAAAAGTGTACAGGCACATCCTGATAAACCTGTGGGATGTTAATTTCAGTAACAGCAAATACTTGATTTGAAAGATGATTTTTTAATGCTTTTCTTTGTTAATCATTGATGATGATGATGATGATGATGATGATACTATCTCTCCACCATCTCCACATGTCAGCAGTATGTGTCAGTGACACACGTAAACATGAGTCTCACTGCGGTGACTTGTACCTACCTATAAGTATTTAGTGTCTTCAAGGACTCGTTTATCAAATTCTGTCCTATTAAGCTTTGTTGTTTTGTATAAACACTTCAATGTCACGTTGTGGTACAGTGACTTGAATGGTAGTTGATAGTGTACTAGTACTCGTTAACTCCTTCAGGAACAGTGGTTTGTTTTCATTTATTAATGATATATTAAGTATAATAAGTCATTGCAATATTGCTGTTTATAATAAGAAGTAAAATAAATATCACTTTATTGTTCCCCTTGCTGCCAGACAGTCCATATCACCATCACTACGAGGTTTTGGTATCTTGTCCAAGGACACCTCGACATGTAGCCAGGAAACAATGGGAATTGAAATGCTGACACTGGGAAGCTGGACGTTCTGTTTTTTAAAAACTAAAGCCACTGTAAGTCCAAAGACACATTTAGGATATCTAAATAGTTTCTAACGCTGAGTGTCTTAACACAATTGCAGTGATTACTCAGACACAGAAACAACAGTAGAGTATATAAAGTACAATGTTAAAAAGAGTCTGGCCATAGGACCAAAATGTTCACACACACACACATACAGTATATATAGAAAATGTAGAACTTTGTCGTAAACAGGCACATTTTTCAGAACTTATGTTTCTCTGCCTCATAGGTGATGCCAGTCAGACAATTTAGCAGGTTCCCAGTTGGGTGCCTTATCTAGGTACACACAGATGATGACAATTGAGAAAGGAAATTGAAGATTACACACACTTCCTGTTCTAACCCTGTGAATGCAAATGTTATCACTTGATTTCCTGTTACTGTTACTGTGGCTAAAATCTAAAAGATTCACTTACACTCACAGAATTATATCAGGCACAGTTTTTAATTCTGCAGTGACAATAAACTGCAACAACAGATAACACACTCAAGTTTTATTTTTGTTTTATTTGTGTGTGTGCAACTAGATAACTATTTATGTATTTTTATATGTTCCTATACCTTGTGGAGAACATAGCTTGCACAAGAAATAATTGTATTTGTTGTACTGCTGAATAAAGAATGTTATGTTTTTACTTTGTATTCAGTATGTAAAACAGAAAATAAAACCAGACAGTAATTTTCCCCTTATACTCATCCATTCATTCATTTTCATTAATATCACTCACACCTGCCCTCTACAGGATGCTGGTCAGAACGCATGATATCATTATTTGCTTCTAACTAAACTTTTTAAAAATCAATGGTGTCTTCATGAACTTCCAGTTAGAAGTACATACATATCATTCTTAAGGTAAAGACATAGGAGCAGTAATCGTTTAGTCTGGATCTCTTTATTACAGTATTGCATTTTGAGAAAACACACAAGCATTTGAGGTTTACCTGATCTTGAGAAATGTCTCGAGGATACTGGATCTCTGCTGCAATTAAAGCTGTAGACAGAACAGGGCGATGAGTCAAACAGCCTTTGCACTGCAGAAATCTGGTAGCACAGCACTGCTCAGGGTTCCAGATGGCGTTATAATCTGGTCGAATGACAAGTGAAAGGTTAACATGTGGATGTGGATATAATACTCAGACATTTGCAAAGCTCTAATGTATGCATCTCTTCAAAGTACTTTCAAATGTTTTACAGTTATCACATCCTTTGAACACATCAATATCTGCACAGCTGATGTACTTAATTGTGTAGTCACTTTACTTTTTTATTAGTTTAATACTATAATTTCCTAATTAAACTAGTAGTCAACCCACCAGGTAACCTGTTATCACAGTAGGGTTGCAGAGCAGTCCTTAGTGTCCTCAGTGACGCCAGACCTCGGACTACCAACAGTGAGATGTCTGAATTTGAAGCCTCCTGTGTTGCACAATGGCAGCGTCGGGTTCCTGCTGTAGGACTAAATCTGTTGTTCCTCAAATAAGCCAGATGTTCAAATTCACAAACAGCAAATTGCAAAGCACCTGAAAAATCAAGTAACTGAAAGTTAAGGAAAATCCCAAAATGAAGCATATTCACTCTAAGTAATGTTTGCTCCATATTATTGAGCTGTGGTTAATAAAAATAAAATTACCACGTGCCACAGGAAGTAGTTCCTTATCACACGTCGAACAGTGGAGTCCCAAAAAGCACAGCTTCTGCAAGTACAACAAATGACCATTCTAAAGCTGTTTCGTATTTTCAACATGTTTCTTGGCTTGGTAGTGCAGCTATGCTGAGGCCTTTGATTTTCAGTGTTCACACGGCATGTAAAATGTGGTGAAGTGACTCACTACCATCTACAGCGCGACACAATGAGAACGCACTAAATAGCACAATTGTCACTGGGTTTATGTGGGCAGCATACACACTGATCTGTTTGAACATTTATTGCCTTTACTGTAAAACAGGCTGTGCCCTAACACAAGTTAGTATATATAGGAATTTCAATTATCGCAGAACAATGAGTGACATAGGAGACATGAGTAAGGTTTAACAAACACACCAATGCAGAGGGTTGACTGTGAAAAACCAACAGACCTGCCTCAGGGAAGTGACACTTATCTTTGGACACTTACCTTTCTCTTTGGAGAGGTCTTGGTAAATCTCCTACGTTTCTGCTTGCAACATCTCTGTACCTTTAAAGCTTAAAAAAGATTTGACAGATGGTTAAAGGCTTAGCCACACAGTAAGTGCAAAGAACACTACAGCATGTATAAACATTTTCAGTATTTCACACTGGTAACACACAACGACTTTTGACTGGTGTTAACCTAGGGAAAACAGAAACTTCGTACGACTCATTTCTTCTCCAAAGAAACAAAGAAACTAATTTATATCTATTATTTTTTAGGATAGGAGCGATCATCAGTTCACCGTTTATGTTCCAAAAACTGTAGAATCCAGTCCCCTGTGAGTCAACATCCTATTAAGTTTGTCTACTACAATACAAACAACTACCAGGTTCTCATCTGATCATAATAACAATAATGAATTCTTTATTGATCCCCTTGGGGAAATAGTTGTTTGGACAGCTGCTAGACCCGTGTCTGCGCTACTACAGGGTATCGGTGTGTTGTCCAATGACACCTCGACATGTAACCTGGTGGGACTGGGTATCGAACTCGCTCACCCTTGGGTTTGAAGACGACTGCTGTACCCACTATCGTTCTGCTCATGCCGCCCCTTAAACAGGAACTGCTCACTTTAAGAATTACTTCTTTTCATACTGCTTATTGAAAGATCCTTCTCCAGTTTTACAACGAAAATTCTTATTTGCATTTGACCCATTCCTGCCTTAGACTATTACTGAGCCATACTGCTATAATTCATCCACGTTTTGGCATTGTTCAAAATAACTCCCCTAAAAAGACACCATCTAGACAGCAGCAAATGTTCCTTGAAAGTCTGTTAACTGTATATTGTTCAGCATTGAGCATTTACAGGTGTGTTGACCCATGGTGTGTGCACTAATGCGCCCACGTATGAGTCGAGCTTCTCCGCCTCAAACTAAAAACTGCAAGCCTTTTCCTTTTACAGCTCTGCAAAAACCTTCAGCAACAATAATATGGCACTTTGTAAGTAGATGTTTCTGTGGGTCTGATACGTAGTATGTTAAACAGTCTTGTCTGTTCTACAATGAATGCTCCAGGTCTCCATAAACTGTAACGTGAACCTCTCTGCACACTGGAGTTCATAGTCTGCACCTGTCAATTAAAGTAGGGGTGTTTTATCAAATAGGTACATTTGGTTCGGCCGTATCTTCTTAACCA
The DNA here is from genome assembly GCA_032270685.1 of Microctenopoma stevenorrisi. Taxonomy (NCBI): domain Eukaryota; kingdom Metazoa; phylum Chordata; class Actinopteri; order Anabantiformes; family Anabantidae; genus Microctenopoma; species Microctenopoma stevenorrisi. Next base: position 20,604,643 of record JAUMTR010000005.1, on the reverse strand, counting down.
GAATCAAACAAGAATGTGCACAAAGTCAGATGAATCATGGTCATGATTTAAATTTGTAATGGACAGCATCACAGACTGCAAGTCCAACACCAGGAGTTCTAGAACCAGCAAGATCATACAATATGACAGAATGGTACATTAACTAAATTGGTAGAGTGATGAGTTTCCATGGAGACCAAGGTTTTCTGCTCACTGTGAGCAGAGCTCTTCGGGATGCTATGGAACAGCTGTTCTCCTGGCCACACGTAAAAGCAGTCTTTTACAACACGGAAAGACTGTAGTGTTGCCATCATTTATATGCAGCTGTTTCCATGACGATCAATAAAGCACGTCACTAAGGTTAATTACCATATTGGATCATTGAGTTCAACATCCTAAAGTAAAACAATGCACAGGCAGTGACAACTGTTGCAAAAATGAACTTTGACCTGAAAAATGGAAAAGCAAAAAAATCTACATTTGATTAAATATTAGGATTCAAATAAAGGCTACTGATGCACTTTAAAATTCAGCTTCACAGCCACACACTGGAAACAGGAACTACCTACACCACGTATCAACAGCTCTGGTTTTACCAGCACTTGAGTCAACTTCTTTGATCTGACTCCGGTTGGTGAAAACGTCATTTAACCATATCTTGTAGTTTAAGGGTTTTTTTAATGGCTAACTGCTCCAAATAAACTGTGCATCAAACCCACGGCAATGTGTAAGTGTACTGTATTTGTGTTGGTTGCGTACCAAGGATTAAGGTTTCAATGTCTGGTCCAGGAATACTTTGACATGTGGCCAAGAATTGGGGAGGGACTGGGGAGCAAACCACCAACCCCGGGGTCCATAGACCATCAAGAACTACTGACTGCCCTACCTAATGTGCCACTGTTCCCCTGAAAAAAACATTAGCTGAAGCTTTTTTCAGACTAAAGTTTTGATTAGTCACTTTATTGTTGACAATTTCCAAAGCCAGAGCGCAATTTGGCAGAGAGAGCTTTTTCTGTTGCATTTCTACCCTGTGATGTTGGCTACATCTGGTGTATTTTTTTTAATAAAAATGTTTTTAGTCTAGCTTTAATGCTTTGGGGTTGAATAAAAGGCTGAATTAGTCTAATGGGAAAAAACACAGCCATTACTGAGTCTTTCAGTAATGCAGGCTTCCTATTAAGTGCTTTTAACACACGTACGCCGGCCTCTCCTCGCTGTGTTTGGATGATGTTAACGAGTGGTCATGCACGATTACATATACAAGGGTCTTAGGGAGGCAGTTGATGAGCAAAAAAAGGCTTTAATGGAACACTTGTCTGCTCTGCTCGTATGCGCAAATCACACGTATGTGAAGTTTGCACTGTAATGAGACAAATCACATCAGTCTAATCATGTTTAATCTCATTTTTCTGTCTCCCTTCAACTTGCACTGTTCAGTGATTCTGCATTTAGCAATGATTAAATGACATCAGCTCCTCAGACTCCAACTATGAAATATGGCCGTTAAATAGCTGATTACAATTACAGCCGCAAAAAAAGTTTGCAATTTGCAGGGTTTTCTGCATATTTTGGTCATGACACGTGGTCTGATCTTCCTCACAAATATCAACAAACATAACATGTTTAAGCCGATAAAACACAGACACAATCTTTCATGTGTTTATTCAACACACCCAATAATCATACAGACGTGATGGAATGTTTTAATAACCGGTTGCACCATCTCTGATAGTAATAAATTCAAGCCAGCTCTTCCTATAGCTGTGGAAATTGCAAATAGTGCCATGTCCTCCATGAATGAAGTACAAAGGCGAGGTTGAGATTTCTGTCATTTCTGCACATTATACATTGAAACAAAGTTTAGTTACAAACACGGATTGTAACCAACATCCCAGCCCAATAAGCAGGTTATTAGATCCGCTGCGCTAAACCTTATGTTGCGTAACACATCAGACATGCAAGTCTTATCTTCATGAAACTTATGCTCAGTTATGGATTTAAAGTAGTGCTGCATTAAACATATCATGTTGGTTATGTTTAAAACAGCTACAATATTGCAATAAGCACTTCTTTTTGATAGCACTGATAATATTTTAGTGTCATATTTTAATAGTAAAACAACAAACAAGTGTTTTCTGTAGAAAGTCACTTGAAGGAAAAGTATAAAAGAAGTCAACGATATACTATCATTTGATTTTATTGGAACTTTTGTTACCGTCGGTTTAGCACATAACAAAATCTGACTTGAAATTGAAGGTCTATGCTTGATGTTAAATCAGGCATGTCTAAAACATCCACATTCCTTACCCATAATGTGCAAACGCATCATTAAAACAGAACTAGATGATGGCATGCTGTTAGAAGATAACAAATGAAGATGTGCTTGGCTTTGTATTTTAATGATTTGTTGAAATGCACAATCAGTGCTGCAATTCCAATGAATGGTAGTTATGTATTCATGGCCTTAATATGATGTTCTGTCACACTACATAAGAAGACAATTCAAGATAGGAGCTTGCTTGGCTGATGCCTCATCATTATTAGTGTTTTTATCTAGCTGCCTCAGGCAGCTGTAACATACTTGGTTATCTCAACAAGATCAACTGTTAAACAACGTTTAGGAAATGAAAGTGAAAAGTATGCAGTAATGGGATTTTACATTGTACAAAGATGTCTCTGTTGGAAAATCATAATACACAATGAAAAAATGATTTAAATACAACATATTCGGCTTTGTTCATATTTTTTCCTGTTCGCTGTGTATAGGTTGTAAATTACCTGTTGGTAGAGAAGAAACTTTCTGCCTTGGCCTGGACAGCCTGTGGAGCCTACTGCCTGCCTGCCTGCCCCGGTTATCAACCTGCACTCCCTCTTCATCTTGCTTATCCTCTTTGATTTCATATATCTGTCCCTTCAACAGCTCTGCGCTCTCCCTATCGACTGAAGAAACACTTTGTCTGTCAAAAGCGGAGGCTTCCCCTTGCACTTCAGCCTGATTGGAAGGATGTTTCTCCACCAAGAGAGCAGAGCTCTGTGCCCCTAAAACCATCTTAGGAGGTGATTGTGTCGTTTTCTGTGGGCTGCATTCATCCCCTTTACCCTCGAAAAGTTCTGGAGTAAAGAAGATGGTCTGGTCCTCATCCATTTCATCTTCACTTGGATTGTCTGCTGAAGCTGGTTCTCTTTCAAAGGTTGGTGGAGATGTTAGGGCAGAAGGCTCCAGAACCAGACTGCACGGTTCCACTTTGTTTTCACTAGACACATTAGCAATTCCAAGACAAGACACCCCAGACTCTTTTGTTGCAGAGGAGGACTGCTGTTTCACCTGGTGCTGAGAAGGATTAGTTGTTTCCAAGTGCTGCCTGGTTTTACTGGACACTTTGTCTTTAAATACTGGTCTCTTGAAGCTCGCACTAGTAGGACTGGATGTGAAGATGGGGTACACAGGCAGAGGCGTTCTTTTCTGACATGAGAATGGCTCTGCTGAGGGACTCTGCATTATCTGCAAGCATCCTGCATCAAGGAAAGAAAACTCACTGTCACTATTTGTTGTACTTTAAACTAACATACAACAAGAGGCAGAAGTATGCAAACTAAATAGTCAAATTGCAAATGGTTTCTTAGAGTGTACTACACTAAAAGCAGAAGCCCCACTTCCAATTATTTAAAGTAGTTTAATTTATGTGCAGACTTTATAAGAGAACTACTTCAAAAATATTTTATTGGAAAAATCACCTCGTATGAAATGTAATTTCTTCTAATGCCTTTAGTTAGTAGCAGTAAAAAAACAAACTGAAAAAATACTGTATTTGTCAACTTTAACATGATGTAAACCGCAAAGGAAATTAAAAAGATTAAATAATGTTTTGTCTGAAATGTTTAGTAATGAATTTATATCATATCGTTTTACCGGCTTCATCATCCGGTTCATCTATAAAATGCATAATGTTTAATGAGTTATTTCTCATTGATAATCTTAACTGAAAATGTCAAGTAAATACAGTAGAGCAAAAGACAAAAACAAAATGCAAAATACCCGTTAAGTACAAGTGCCTAAAATTGTACTTATGTAGTTACCTTCTGTCTATCAACTCTGACACGGCCAACTAAGCCAATGCTGAGTCTCATAGGGAAGTTTTTAAGTCTCACTACAAAATCAAACTGGCACGCACAGCACTATGGCTACCAAGGCTGTTTTATAAAGAAAGATAGAAATGTGGGCTTACGCTCAGTATAACCCAAACAAAGGTCAAGGGGATTTAATTAAAAGCAACAGTCCAACATCTGCTCATGTGCTCGCTCCAGCTCCACTCAGGCACGCAAAAGACCTTACAGTAATGAGGCAAGCCACTCAACTGATTCCATGGCCCCCACCTCCCAACATCAACCCCCAACAATGAGGGAGGAGGTAGGGCACCGCTATTGCCCTTCTACTACCATTATCCACCACACCAAATTCAACCTCGTCATGAACCCCAAAGACAATGGACGCTCGCCAGGGCAATGTGCAAACATGTCACCTTAGCATATTTTCTAATGAAGATGTCATGCTCATACATCCTTTAGCAGCCTCTTGATCACAGTCTTTTTAAAAACGTGTGCTGGTTTAAATGTCAGAATTCATGGATAAACAGTTTGATGAGTCAATGAGAGCACTGCTGTTAGCTAAATTCTTTACTGTATTTATTTTACCAAAGGTTCAAACTAACAAATTGATCTCAACCAAAACAAAAGATACATTTTCCCATCTTAAGACCCCACAATTAGTGCCACAAACACAAACTGACTCAACTGCACAAATCCCATCATATGCCACAAATGGTTCACAAGTCAAAATACTAGTGCAATGAATGTGGATGAATCTGTGGCTAAAATTATCTTGAACAAAAGCACTATTTAGTTGACATTTGGCTAAAATCTACATTTTTCACAAGGTGAAGAGAAACTGCCCCAATGATTTTCCAGAAATCTATGTGTGATACAAACGTATGTGGTCTAATGATTGTCCTTGATAAATGATACCAAACCAAATGATAAAAGTTCTGTTCTTTGAGGCCTTGGATGATGTTTGAGAGTTATTGATCTTGCAGCAACAAAACTCTTGTTTTACTACCTTAATTTATCTTACCCGCTTTTTCCTTTTGTTCAACTTTCAACTGTGGATGAGACAAGGCAGTAGTAGAGGTAGAGTGCAGGGTCTGGTTTACCCCAGGGGCAGCCTGTACCTTCAGCTGCCCCTGAGAGAATGCGACCAGAGACTGCATGGCGTTGCTGAAGGTGTCATGATGCTGCACAAGCTGCCGGACCCATTTAGAGAGACCTGTGACACACACACACACACACACACACACACACACACACACACACACACACACACACACACACACACACACACACAC
>JAUMTR010000005.1:20567825-20592280 GCA_032270685.1 Microctenopoma stevenorrisi | reverse complement strand
GCTCAAGTGGGACTGTTGGGTTTTCTCTGTATAGTGATATATTGTGTAAGGTCTAAAACCTTACACTGTAAAGTGCCCTGAGATAACTTCTGTTGTAAAATGGCGCTATATAAATAAAATTGAATTGAATTGAATTGAACTGAATTGTAAAAACACACAAAACACCACTTAAAAAGGGAAAAGGGATATGCTACACTGGGCAAATTGACCCATGAATCTAATATGCTACAAACACAGACAGAAATAGTCTGACTTTGAGATAGCAGTACATCTGGAGCTGTGTAATTGCTGCTTCAGATATCACTGAGCTACTCAGGATGGTGCATGCTGGAGGGTGTTCACCCTGGAGCCTGCTTTGACTTTGATTTGACACACTTGTCAGAGGCCAGGCGCCAATGCTGGGTGTGTCTTCACACAGACAGAGAGGCGACATCACCTAATGGCCCTTATCTCAATCTCCTTTAAAAGCATCTTGCAGTGCCTACCATCTTTTGCCACCACCTCTACGAAATCCTGCTCGTCTTGATATATATAACAGTACCATCAGCCCCCCTTTCCTGCTGAGCACTGGTCACTTATTTTCACATCTGGGACCAGACTTTAGGTCCCTCTGTGATTTTAAAAGGTATAATGGATAGTAGCTAGGGGCTATTGAGACTAAAGTGCTACAAAGTCAAATCGATGGTCAAGCCTCCCTAGGAGGTTATATGGGACTTAAGTGTGTTTGCATTTATTTGTTGTGCAAGAATCAAATTGGAGGAAAATTAGACCCAAAGCAGTAATTTCTCAAAGTGATCATTTTTGACCTTACAAGCACTTCTGTCTATCACAGAGGCAGCTGTGTGTGAAGAGCCGATAGCCATTCACCCTGATACAGCGAACAGAGATGTCTGGAGGTGACCTATCCCTTGTATGTTGCCTGCACACAAACACACATATATTTATATATATATATATATATATATATATATATATATATACATACACACACACACACATCACAGAGCAGACGGGACTCAGCGGCACCAACAATGCCTCCATGGGCTCCAATTAATACCCCAGCCCTTCATATCCCCTCATCTCCACATCTTTAAGAGCTGACTGCAGATTAAATATTTATGCCTCAGCATGGAGAGAGATAGAAGACTCTTACATGGCTATCAATAATAAAAAAACATCCCACAGCTCATAGTTGCTCCTCAGCTGCCATCACAGGCTGACAAAAAGGAAGGTAAAATGAGAAATCAACAAGGCCCAGAGTCTTAGCTTTCCCTCAATTTGGATGTTGGTGTATGAGAATGCAACTGGATAGCAAAGGACTGAAAAAAACTTAAAAAAGACTTAAAAAAGCTAAATGTAATGTGTTGAAATACAAGTCAAACACTGATCATGCAAATATTTCAAAGGTAAAAACTATATTAGCCAAGGGCAAAACTTAACTGTAAAAGCACCACTGTTGGCTGGAAAATAATCCTAACATGATATTGACCCACAAGAGCAAAATAGTATGCTTGTAATATACACACAGTAGTCTGTGTATCCTAGGGTTGGTGGTTAACGCCACGGTTCCCCCAGTTCCTGGCCACATGTAGACATGTGATTGGACACCGACACTGAACCCCCAACTCTTGGTGCCTCAAAGGGGGAGCCCGTCCACAAGAATTTCAGCCAAAGGCTAATAATAAATGAACAATAACAAAACTATTATTAGATTTTTTTCTTTTGAGACACTTTCTCTTAGTACATATTATAATTTGTTCATTGACCAAGCGCAATATGCAATGTGGATACGCAGATAATGAATGATGATAATGATAAATGAAATCCACTCAGCCTTCTTAGGATAATGAGACAAGTGAGCTACAGCAGACATTAGTTATTCATGAACAAAAACGCATAACAAACAAAGGGGAACAAAGTGTCTGAGTGCACTCTCAGAAGCGCCCTTATTAACTGAAAGAGGATACAGCTCTTTTAGGATGACAGCATTTAACAATGACCTGACAAGTACGTCTTCTTTATTGATTAGTAGTGATCTGTCGGAACAAATGACACCAGCAGCAGCTGCTTCTTAGCAGTGGGATCTTTTGGAATACAGTGTAGGCTTTAAAAACTAGCACTAGATAATATACACACCTACAACAACAAAAGCGCTGGACTTGACTCCAATTTATGGTGTCCAGCGCCTCCCAGTGGTGAAACATGTAAATTGATGTTTTATGAGCACAGAATTCACCACTTCTGAAAAATGTAACTATTTTTGAGTGTTGTAGTTTTTGCTTGCATAATAAAACTAAAACAGTTATTGTAAAATGTGCATATAATTTACAGTTTATTTCAAGGCTGAACTTTTGTTGACAGATGTTTGTCCATTTTAGTTTTGCTGTAATGTTTGTTTTTATGATGTTTTCTATCCTTCTTGTGTCATTAATTAGTTTATTTTAAGGTAAAACATGATCAATCTCAACAACTTCACATTAAAAAGTGGCTTTTGAGTTTGAATATGACCTTTTTACACCATAATGTACAGAACTTTGTCAGACAATTTGTACAGTTAACTGCTGGGATGTGGGCTGTTATTACTGCTGGGTACACAGCCTTATATCCCTCTGTAGTTCTGAAAGCATTTTGTTTCCTGTTTTAAGTGAAGTATGTTTAGCGGGATATTTACCTTGTAAGAAGGCAAAAAGCAGAGCACACCCTTGGCCACAACCTGACATACATGGAGCATCAGGGCACCCACTTCATCTTGGAAGGCATAGGTTTCAGCATGCTGGAAGGTGGCACAGAGTTTTCTACCCTGGGGTCCTGCTCCAACAGTCCCTACCCAAACCTAAAGAGAGGACATTACAAGAATGAGGTAACTACCACCAGTATATGTAGTTCATGTAATAAAAACATATCTGTGTATTATAATGGTGAATGTGCCATTAGGTCATTTGAACAATAGTGTTCAGTGTGCAATCATATAGTAGTATACATATCAGTATATGCTGATTTCTTCTGCATCTGATTCAAGTTACAAAACCTATGTGTTATTAATTAGTTCTTATGAGTAGTACCTGATTAGTAATATAGTTGGGTCCTACTGGTGATACCTATAAAAAATTTGAGGTTTTTTACAAATACTGTGTTTATGACTCCGACATTTGGTGACTGTTTGATACACCGGTTCTAATCAATTCCACCAACTGAAACAAACCCAGTGCTGCACCTCCACTTTGAAGACATGGATGCTACAGTGGCTAATTTTGTTAACAATTATTGCACACTTTCTGTAAATCCTATAAACTTTGTTTCACTTCTCAAATATTACTGTGTGTCTTCTGTATGTTATATTTAGTTGAAATTTTTTATCGTAACAACAAACCTACGCACCTCACTGTATGTTGACCAAGCCTGATTTTAAATGTCTAATAATGAAAAACCATATACTGGAACCGTAGCATTATGACTCAGCTCACCATTATGACTCACCATTTATTATGTTGCATCTGGAATATTCTTTGAGCCTCAGTGTCATGGGTAATTTACCTGAGACTTGTTGATGACATGATTGGCTTCCAGCTGGATGGAAAATTCTACCCCAAGTTCAGAGGCAAAGGAGCCCATGGGTGACAGTGTCCCCGATGTCAGCACAATGCTGCGAACTGATCCACTTAAGTCAGAGAAAGCCTGGGAGACACAGAAGCTGCAGTTTATGCCATAATCAAAATATCGTAATATGTAATAAATGCATGGTGGCTCAGCACTGGAGAACCAAAAAAATTGTAGACTTTAAGATTTATTTATACATACACTACCAGTAAAAGTTTTAGACACATTTTCGAAATAGAAGCATGGAATTCTAATCTGAAATACAGTGTAGACAATGTTAATATTAAATATGACTATTGTATATAGTTATGTATTCTTATCTTCAGGTATAGTAATAAATCAGTGACAGAGTCTACTACGTCTAACTTCTCACCACGGCAGGGTTGAGGCACCAGAAGCTGAGGGTCAGGACTTCAGTTTTTACTCGGACACTCTGCCGATGTCTGCGCTGTGGTCGAACAATGAAACCCTGGGCATCAGGAACATCAGGTGGGACCTGATTGGTCCAAGCATAACTCTTTTGAAGAGCTACACGATAGTCTTCAGCAAATCTACACAAACAGAAGACATCAGAGGAGCAGCAGTTCAATAGTTCTTATCGACAGCACTGGCATGACATGAAGATCTAGCCAGCTTCTTTGGCTTGTTCCTGACCTGCAATTGTCTCTGTAAAGGAAGTCCAAAACCATGAAGAGGTTTTTGAGGATGGTGGATGTAGCTGAGCTGATAGTTGGGATCTGCACCACGTTCTCTTTACCATTTACAAAACCAACACGCTCCTCCTTTTCCAGCACAGCTGCCAACTTTTTCTGAGACACAGAAATACAGTTGAAGAAAGTCACAAGATAGTCCAGTGAGTATATATATAACAGTTACACATTTTACTTTTAACAAACCCAGAGGGAGATTGGTATAATTATCTGCAAATGGTTCTTAAGGTTAATGGGAAACAACATTATTTTGTTTGATAAGCCTTCATGTGAATAAAGTGACTTGCAACTTGCAAAGTGCCCTAGCAGGTTGTGTTGCCAAACCAGCATCTGTTTTAGGGAGTTTTCCACTGAGTTACTGTCTGAAACACACTAGGTAAGAATGCACCAAGTACTCTCGGGCATACCATCCAAAACCCAAATGAAACTTGCTGTAATAAATACTGACGGTGCCGTGTCATCACTTTGAGGTCAGAGCCAGAGCATGCTTTATTGTAACATGGTCGTGTGTAGCAGTGCAGCTGTGGTAATGTTATTCTATTTCAGAAGCACAGAGTACCATTTAATTAGGTCTATGTTTCAACAATCCCACACTTGCCAAATAGTGAAAGTTGCCATTACTGTGAATAAATGTAAACATTGTAAACATGAACGTGTTTCACGCCAACCAGTGTATTTGCATAATCGAACATTTTGACACATTTTTTTCAGCTCTACAAAGTAGTGCAATTACAAATATTTCATATCCCTTTTTACTCACTTTCACATTTCCTAATACTTAGACTGGCCATCTGAATTGGACCAGTGCTGACTGTTAATAGTAATATTTACACTAAGAATATTGTAAACTACAAAAGTACAAGTAAGGAAAGGATACAAGATATGATGTACCTTCAGGACGTCAAAGATACCAGCAGTGATGCCAAAGGTGTGAAAGATGCACAGTATATCCGTTCCACACCAGACTTTACTGGCGACCTCATATCCCCGATCAGACATCAGACTTTTGCTGTTCTGGATCCAGCTACACAAATCCACATCCACAGTAATATTTACTCAGAATGCAAATGATAATAAGGAAAAACTAATTCACTGGATCAACAAGTTACTGACTTGTCCAGGCTATAGCAGAAATTTCTGAGTGATTCATGTTCAGAAGGTCTGATGTTGTTGTTGACCATTCCATCCAGCTCATCCCTGGACATCAGCAGACTCTTGTGGTCCAATGTGAAGCTGGCACTCTCCCGTGCACAGTCCTCAATGTTGTGGGCTTCATCCAGCACCAAGATCTGGCCTGCCAGGTTGATCTCCATCTGGTGAAGAGAGGCAGTGAAAGAGGGGTTGAAGAACTGAGCAGTTATGCATTGATACTAAAAGCCATCTAATCTGCTTCTGTCACTTTGAGCCAACACTTTCACCTCCACCCTACAAATTCCTTGTTGTCTTCTTAAAATACCTGATACTCACGCTCTCTCTGATCATTGGGTCCAGCAGATAGTTATATGGGCAAAAGATGATAGAGGCACCCTGTTTAAGTTCCCGAGCAGCATAGTAAGAGCATGAGCGGACCCGTTTGCCCAGAGCAACCAGATCCTCAATGTCCCAGGATTCACGTAGTCCATGAACATGCTGTAGTGTAAACTGGTCCCGCATCTTGTGGACACCATGATAGTAGCGGCATGACCTACCCTATCGTATAAATATTTTTAAAAGACAAAGAACGGATAGCATTAGATTCACATTTGGTTCGGAATTCAACATGTGTATGATGCTTGCAGCTTAACTAGATCCACATACTTTTGGGAAACCTTTTACTCTACTTCGGCTGGCAGAAACTCTTATCCAAAGCAGCTTACAGGAAGGGCAACACTTGGTATAGGCAAAGAGTCTGGGCCCAGATTTAATCTTACAACCTTCTGCATACCACGCTGATGCTTATCCTATTGAGCTACCACGTTCACATGGCCTACATGGCACTGTGTGAGAAAGTGATTGCCCTACGCTGATATAACAAGTTTTATCTAGCCACACTCATTTCACAAAACCACAGCTGAGGTAAAGGAACATCAGAGCTTGTCTCAATTTTGCCAGAAAACATCTTGTGGATGATGTCCCATAACATCTGGCGTAAAAGTGATACAACCTGTCAGAAAAGGAACATAATACCAACAGTAAAATATAGTGGTGGTAGTGGGATGTTCTGGGAATGTTTTGCTACCTAAGAAAGACTTGCTGCGGTAAACTAGTTCTGCTGTCTGCCAAAACATCCAGAAGGAGAATGTCTAGCCATCTGTTTGTGTAGAGCCCTATGATTCCCGAAATGTGGGACACACGGACGGAATTGGACAAATAAAATGCTAAATGAAAATCTGGAGAAAAACACATAGTACATTCCATCTCTAATGGTCTTATAACATTACTATTCTCCTCTAATCTCTGTATCATGTTTAGAGGAGTTGTTCATTTGACGGCTGTCAATAAAAGAAAGACATGATAGTCATACTCCTTAAAGTGTTCGTGTCAGTGTTGTTTTGGGTTATTTGCTGCATCGGTTCTGTTGCAGAAACATTCAGCAGTATTAGGGTCACAACTGCAATTTGTTTTCACACCACTGGGCAGAAGTGACATAACTGTATTTCAGAGGCTTGTTCCATCTATTGTTGTTGTTGATCCTTTTCCTGCTTTAGCCGTCCCACCCCATTCTTAATGAATCAAAAAGCTTAAGGTGACACTGCTCCACAAATATTGTATACCAGTGCACTCTGTCACCTCTACACACAATAACGCTGTCCAGATTATATGTTGTACTTCTTACAAATCACATGCTAAACCTGGACACCTTGTTGACACTGAACTCTGCCTGAATGGTGAAACAATATGACAATCTTCATGGGAAGCCAACACCTCTAATGACAGCTTAATTGTCCTCATTACAGTAGGCACCTTAAAAGTACAACAGCATAGAGGGCTACAAGTGTTTTGCATCTTTAAAAACGCTGAATGGTTCTGGACATTGTAGTATTGTAATGTTAAAAGAGCCTTCACGATCAAATGTGGATGTTGTATCAGCGTAATTGCTGTTACATGGTTACAGCTGCTACTCTACAAATGATAAGTCACATATAAACTATAACATAGCCTGGAGTGACTATTTGATATTAAATATCAATCAAACAAACTTGAATAAATGATGAATGTTAATTATGATGAGTGAATTAATTTTATGCAAGTTTTTTTGTCTGTGTTCATCCTCACATCCTTCGCCTCCAGCAGGTCCTTGCAGCGCTCATTGCGGCTGGAGTGAGGCGCAACTTCCGGGTTGACACAGGTGTGATCTCTGCTGGATAAGATGGTCATTGGCACGCTGGAGTACAGTGTGCGTCTCAGTTCATGGGCAATCTGAGTTATTTGTTTATGTGTGCGAGTGCCAAAGTAGATTTTAGGAATCTCCTTTTTGCCATCTTTGCCTTTGTCCTTCACACTCTCTTTGGCTGAATCACATGGACACCTGGAGCACGGCTCTGGGGACTAGATGGAAAAAAAAGAAAAAACAAAGGCCAGTTTACTACTAGATTTGAGTTTATGTAAATGGAATAGTACAATCCTACCCTCCCACCTGTACTGATGCTTTTAAAACAGAAAATAAAATAATGAAGTTGCTAAATAACATATTGTGAAGTTACTAATTGTACATAGTGTGCAGAAACCAAAAGTTAGACTAAATAACTAAACTTAAGACTAATGTGATATATTTTCTATCAAGAGAAAGTATATTGTTGCTAATACCCGTCAAGATTAGGTAGGTAAATTTAATAAATGGTAATGTTGACTGACTTAGAAAACTAGATATTTAAACATGCAATCACTTGGTCTAGTATGGGGTCTAGTATGGGGTCTAGCATTAGCAAATGTGCGACACTCATCATGCATGTGGCAGTGTATTCTGTGAGTGAGATAAATTTTCCTCATTAATATGATAAATAACAAACATAAATGTTGACATTCGACACAACAGACCACTGTCTCTGGTTTTATCTTTGCTCTTTCACAAAGAAGTACTGGCCTCTTTCTTCTTCCCAAACGTAGCAAAATAAAAGAATGATTGCATGTTATAATGAATGGTATGTGTTGTGTTAAGATGTAGATCAGAAGCTATCACGTCTGATGACAGACAGGTAGCTCCAGTTACCCGCCTGCTCAGATTTTCCAAGCATGTTTGACCATCAAATATTACAATGTGTGATGGAGGGTACGCCAGAGAGAACCGCCTCTCAGAGTTAAGAGGGATAACGAGCCCTGAGCCCATGTGAAAAATAAACAGAGGTGCTGCAGGGCCCCAACACCAGTTCAGGTTACCTTTCTCCTCTGGAACAGTTACGCTTCACAGCCTGGGCTCTGAGCCCGATCAACTTACCTGCTGCTGCCACATTAAACAGAGCCATCCAAATATCCTTCCTCAAGATGGACAATAATTACTTATTCATTGGCAGGTGGGAGAGAAGGAGTGGGTTGGGACAGTGTAGAAGGGCCTGCTGATGAACAGAGGCCCTTGTCAAAAGCTGCAGCAGGAAACAGCTGACACAAGAGTATCCTTTTACGCGCTTGCCTCGAGATGCCAGGACAACAAGGTTTCAAGCCTGGCCCCACTGCCCAGAGCAGGCACCCCTTAGAAAGGAATGTAGATAACTGGCGAAAGGGGCAAATGGGACACCAGCTCTGCTTGCAAGAAGAACATACCAGCTCTTTCACAGTACAGAACAATTGCATTGGTGTTGGTCCTTGGGTGCTGTTGGCAATGACGATAGCCTCAGTTTGTCTCCCAAACAACACGTTGAGTAATGGAATTGCTTTCTAATTAACACAGCATTAAACACACCATGCCCAATAAAAGCAGAACAATATATGTTAGATTTACTATATCATTAGGTTTATTTAACAAAATATTCAAAGGTTTTTCAGGTATGATGAGATGCAACGGCGGCTGTAAGTGTACGCAGCAGCATAAACTTTCTGGTTTAACAGAAAAGAGGTCAGCGGAGTTACTGAACACGTCAAAGTATTCACAGGTAGGCTTCTGTTGCTATGCTCCCTGCAAACACCTGAGAGATGGAAATCTCACACTCTAGGGGGGCAATCAGAGGGCACTGTGGGGCCGCAAGCAGCGGATCACTTAGGTATCACTGGCGCCTCTTGCTGGATGCCAATTTGCTTCTCATTCCACAGCTTTTGAAGGCTTACAATTCATTCCAATAAGGAAGGGCTCAATAGCCAATACTATGGAAGACATAACACTGAACACCCCCTCCTCTTAATATGACTGCACGGTACAGATAGAGGCCCTTGTAAATATCTGCCCACCAAAGCACCTGTTTATCCCTCGGGCGCAGTAACCAGCGGGTGAACCCCATTCAATATTTATCCCTGTGGCTTTCACAGATCAGCGGCCCAGGCGAGGCAAACCCTCTTAATTAAAACTGGAGCTTGCTTCAAAGGGCCCCATTCAGACCGTCAGTCAGCGCTCACAGAACAAAAGAGCCCTGGTCATGTAGCTGCAGGGAAACCAGAGACGGATGCGCTTTTTCAGCTTTACTTTCCCTCCTCCTCTTTTTCCACCTCCCACCATCCACGGCTCTAAATCCAATCCACACACCTGTGGCAGGTTTAGACGCAGTTGCGAGTTTAACCCTTCCTGTGAGCTTATATAGCTG
This sequence comes from Microctenopoma stevenorrisi, assembly GCA_032270685.1. Lineage (NCBI taxonomy): Eukaryota > Metazoa > Chordata > Actinopteri > Anabantiformes > Anabantidae > Microctenopoma > Microctenopoma stevenorrisi. Next base: position 20,582,265 of record JAUMTR010000005.1, on the reverse strand, counting down.
AGCATGTCTAATGATTATGGGTAACCTGTTAATCTCTGGGACCGGCATAGAACTCGGGAACATGGATTATTCAACAGAAACAGCATCCTGATATCTTTAAGAGCACTGTTAATTGAAGCACCTGCTTTAGTTGCTTGTGACTGCAGTCATAGACTGAAACACTATGACAAAAAAAAGCACTAAATTAATCTCCACAGGTGTTCTGGTTTCAATTATTGAATGTTTCTGTAACAAAAATAGGATTTTTCTTTTAATTTCTGAACATTTCTGATATTAGCTCCACTTAGCTAAAGGATATGAAGAATAAACATTCAGACAGTCACGTAAATGATAAGATCATGTTCGAATAGTTCGGCAACTATTTTGACGGTTAGTCTCTTTTAATTAAGAAAATCTAAATAGGGCCATTTGAATTCAGACACCAGGTTTATCAGGAATGAACTGCACCAGTTTGAAATTAATTCCGCCTCATATCAATGAGCCTGAACATACTGTACAAGCAGAACCTTAAAGAACCTTCAGAGGCTAGAAGAAGAGGCAGAATGATCTGGACACCGCAGAGACCTCATCTCAATATCATAGTGTCAAGTCTGAGAGAACATGAAGGAAGACACTTACATCATCTAAATCCACAGAATAGTAGTATCTTCACGCTTGCCACATATCTTGAACATCTGTCTGCAAGTATTTTTAAAGTGGCACTACATTTATACACACTTATCAGCACAAACCGCATCATTTTGGTGATGGGTTGATTCTAAATTGACCCTTAGCGACTAATTTCTCTAGATCTTCTGAAACAGTAGACCTCTACCCTAACCAAATACCTGCCACCCTGTCCATGTGTTTTTGGGGCTGTCACAAAACCATGATGCTCAGTTGTATTGTGGCATAATGATAGGTGGTTCTACTATTTTGTCTACCCTTGTAACCATACATGCAAATAGGTCACTTGCATTAATAATACAGTAAAACAGACACACAACATAAATGAAATTTCCTGGGATAATCCAGGAACAGTAAAGTAAGAAAGATACATTTATGGCATATACCCTTCCCATGACTGCTTTTGTGTTTGAAGGAAATGTTTAATTAGCTTTTTATTATTTACATAATTTCTAATTAAAAATAATCGGAATCAGAAGTGAAAGCAATATTTTTAAATGTCTCTGATTTAAAACCTTTATGTTTAGAACATTTAACTACAGCCTTGGTCAATGTGGTGGGGTATACCACCACCCAGTGGTGATTCTGAAACTTGCTGACACGAAAGAACAACTGGTTGGAAGCAGATATAGCACATATTTTAATCCACCAATATCATGCATGAGGGAGTAACCTAATCAGAAATGTTAAAGCAGGACAAGCACAACTAACAAGACCAATAGTGTCTTCTATAAGTTACAGGGCCACATTCATGTAGCAATGATCAGCTGCATGGCTTTGACCTAGGGCTGCAACTATCGAGTATTTTTGGAATTGAGTATACTGTCGATTTTTTCATTGATTATTCGAGTAATTGGATAAAATGTATTTTGCGTTATAAACATATAGATCCCTATGTTTGCTGGGGGGGGGGGTTAACAAAGCAAAGCACATGAAAGCTTCACAATAACTTACTGTCACTCTAAGCGATTGTGAATCTGTGTCGGAAACAATTAATAAATGAAGAAATAATAAAGATACGCCCGTAACGTCTGCAGAAATGCATGAAACCTCTCGCTGTGTAAATTTTCACTGGGATCCTTTTACGCGTTTCCAAACGCACAAACAATTCTGCATACAGAATTCTCCTCGCGGTAGAAATATGTTGTGTAATGCAAGAAACAGCACAAGAAAAATGGAATAAAACATAGAAGTAACGTTACGTTACCTTGCAGAGGCTCCGCTTGTTTAATATGCGGATGCTTCCACATAAACATAAGTCATGTTGTCAAGTCTGTATGTTTTTTCGGTTACGCAGCTCAGTTTTACAATGTGAACACTGAACCACGTTGTCCTCCTTAACCATCTTTGATGAATGCGTGTCTATTGTAACAGTCTGCACTAAACACAAAGGGAAATTGCTGTTTAACGCAAGTTATGACGTAAAATTATGATTTTTTTATAATCGGGTTATTCGAATAATTCGAGTAATCGTTGCAGCCCTACTTTGACCGCATTCACAGCAAAGGTGACAGGCCCAAACACAGTTCACACATGCTAGTTATGTGACTAAGCAGCTCTGTCTGGAATGTACTCACATTGCAGGATGGGGAAATAATGGCAGTGGGGCTAGTGGGCTCTATGGACCAGCTCTGACAACCGGAAGGTTTTTCATCCAGCTCAGGCTCCTCATCTATAAATATGACTCCTCGTTCCAGACGTGGCTTTTTCCGGCTCTGAGAAAAAAAAGAAAGGAAAAAAACTTCACCAAGCGGCATCTTAGTGTCCCAAATCAATTTTTTGCATATTTGTCACACTTCAGATCATAAAGAATTTCTAATATTAATCAAACATGTGTAGTTGATTATTTTATTTATTAACCATTTGATCCTTTGCCGCCAACAGGTCTTTTCAGCAATTTAAATTACTGCGTAGGTTTTTTAAGTCTTGATTTTTTCAATCTTTACGGTCAATTAGATTCAAGTCTGGACTTTAACAAGGCTATTCCAAAACAATTTCAGCCATTCAAAGGTGGAATTACTGGCGTTTCAGATTATGGCCCTGCTGCATTACCCAGTGTGCCTGAAGTAAAGAACTTATGGCCTTCAGTACTTTTAGCTTAAGGCAAATCGTCACAGTCCTGTTCTCACTACTGTTGTCATTATGTTATCTTTATGAAAGGCTTTATGTTCGTTTTATGCTAGATTAAGTTTCAAAAAGTTTAACTTTTACTGATGGTTTACAACAAGTTTGTGAATAAACTAAGCTTTTTAGCGGCCTGGTAGCTCAATGGGTTAAGCGTCAGACTGGGATGCAGAAGGTCTGACTCCTAATCCATCCCCTACCAGGTGTGTCTCTGAGCCAGACAGCCAGCGCTAGCTCTTGTAAGTCGCTTTGGATAAAAGCGTCTGCCAAGTAAAGTAAAGTTTTAAAAAAGGTGACTCATTTATGATTTATCAGGGTAGGACTTTGATTCTGGAAAACAAACTTACCTTAGGTTCAGCAGTGCGCATGCGTTTCTTTTCGGGCTGGAAGTCGTCATCTTTCTCACAGTCTGTAATCAAAAGCGATTCTAAAAAGATGTTGACAATCCAAAATTCAGACCAGGGTTATGTGATATACAGTAAGAGAGTGAGTCATAGAGATATTTGACATGGTTATAGTACGATCTGCTACACTTCTACTATACTTACTATGGTTGCTGTTACTGTAACTTCTGAATACATTTTTAGGATTTTTTTTTTAGGATCTGGGTTATATAATAATAACAAGTTTCTCTTCTCAACTTAATGAAAATGCTGAAATTGAAATGACTGAAAATTCCTACCCCCATAGATGACATAACATTCTGTTTTGCTAATCAGTGTACAATAACACTAGTGCAATGCAAGATAAAGTTGTCCTGTATTTTATAAAATCCAACATGACTGCAAAGTATTTTAGGGGCTGATTAACTCTGCATGTTATATTTACATACACAGCATATAACTGATTATACAACACATTCACACTCATCAGCACTCTCATTGACAAAACTACACAACCCAATATGGAATTACGTGAGTATGAGTCTACTTAATGTCAGTATTTTCTAAAAGCAACACGTTTTTTTATATTATTTAGATTTCTTTAGTTATTGTTGCATATTGTGATTCATTCTAGTGAAATGAAAAAACATTTGTTATGAATGTCTTTAAATGATAACACAAACCTAATCAAGAACTAAAGATTACTTACGGTGTTTGGGTGCTGGAGGCAGCAGCTGTGTTGAGTCTTTACAAGGTGACACAGTCAGGTCCACAACGAAAGGCTTGGCTGGCGTAGTCGTTGTGAGCTTGATTCCTTTGTTGTGGCACACACACTGACAAGGAGTCGTAACATCGGTCTTCCTGCAGTCTCCAGAAATTTTGTCTGAATGGCTCTTGTCTTCTTCTTCTCTTTCTCTACTCTCGCCTTGTAGTTTAGCTGTCATCACACACATAACAATCACTGACAGCAAATCTCATTCTTTAGTATTTGTCACACTGTCTATACAAGACTGACTCCAATTAATCTGTGCAGCTGAGTTTTTTCATTTTGGTTTAGGATGACTAGCCCTACATGCCCCTGTGTTTTGTTCTGTTGGTCTGCATCAAAACAGACTTACCGCACTGAGCCTGCTGCCAGGCCAAAGCAGAGCAGAGCAAGGCCAAGCTCTTTCCACTTCCTGTGGGACTCTCCAGCAAACAATGGCACCCAGAGTTCAATCCTTGTATAATCTGCAAACAAGGTAGCACATACTAGTTATTAATAATAATAATGAATACTTTATTGATCCCCTTGGGGAAATTGTTGTTTGGACAGCTGCTAGACCTGTATCAGCGCTACAGGGTATTGGTGTCTTGTCCAAGAACACCTCGACATGTAACCTGGTGGGACTGGGAATCGAACTCCGCACCCTTGGGTTTGAAGGCGACTGCTCTACCCACTGAGCTATCACGCCGCCCAAAATCAGTTCCCTGACCGGGAATCGAACCCGGGCCGCGGCGGTGAGAGCGCCGAATCCTAACCACTAGACCACCAGGGACGGCAAACTACCCTCAGTTATATCTACCTCTGTCAGTTCATTCAAAGGTGCCATTTAAAATGTTGCATGTATTTTCAGAATCTCAGAAAGTCTTCTAAACATCTGAACACATGTAATCTAGGGCACATTAAAAATGGACTTTGGTTTCCTAAGTTGAGACTCACTTTTCTAACCATGCAGCCAGTAAGTCTGCATCCACCACTTTCTGAACAAGGACAATTAAGAGTATCTAGAGTAGCTGCATCACTACCTGAGCACCATCTTAGCATATAAGACGATGCAAATTTGTATACAACAACCACCTGAAGCAGTGAAGTTGTTACTCACTTTGTTCATCATGGCGAGCTGAGAAGGGTAAGCCTTGCAGGGGAAGTGTATCTTCACTCCTCCAACTGTGTACTCCACACCAGCCATATTCCTCTGTTCCTGCTAAACACATTTTAAACATATCTGACAAATCTACTATTAACCACATAAATATAGATATTGAGTGCAATGCTATTGAACTGCTTGTTTATTGTCCTTCCTGCAACTCGTTACCTCGAAGTATATAAAACATTGTTGAATTTGTCAACAGCTTAAAAAACGTAGCAAACATAATTTTCCCATCTAGCATCACAATGTCCTCTGACATTTGACTGACGGATCATGTCTAGCTAGCTTAACGTTAATTTTACTTAGTCACTACTTACCTGACCTAGCATGAGGTAATGTCTCTAATGCTATATTTAACACTGTTACTTTAAACTAATTAACTATTTTTCGTATCAATTCTCTCACTGGTCAAATGCTCCCGAAATATAAAAACACCTCTGACGAACCGTAATTGATTCAGTAAGGCTCACGTCTCTCTGCCCACTAATCTTCCCGCTCTCGAAAATAATTTTTGAGCACTTCACCGGAAGTCGGATATTGTGTGGATAAGGACTTCCTAAAAATATTTTCAGAATAAAATCCTTATAAATATATCGGAATGTGTTGAAAATAGCAATCCCATTCGCTTTACTTTGTCTATAAAATACCTTAAAATTATACTATTTACTCAGTAAACTTCGCTGGGTACTTGTGTCCAAGTGTCTTTTTGTGCTTTTATTTAGAATGCGGAGAAGGCGACAACCATGCTGAGTTGTTCAAAACACAACGGAAGTTACATCAGTAAACTTCCGATGGCGAGGTGTCAAATCAGGACCCCACTAAAATAACTGCCGTTGGCACAACTGCCATGAAAATGAATTTATCTTTTATAAGAACACACACACACACAAACACTAAAGAAGGAAAGTGCTTGTCTAAGAAAGTAGTCTTTATTGTGAACATGTACCATCCTTAATACTGTATATATTATTACATTATTTATTATTGATCCATGCACGTTAAAAATCACTAAAATCTCAAATAAGTAATATGTATAGGAATAAGTATAAGAATAATTTTCTGCACAGTGAAGTTGTCAAATAGAAAGTACAACACGATCCTCTGGGTGTAAGGGTAAAATATAATGGTAATATTCAAGTTCAAAATTGCACTTCAGAACTTCAGAAATTTCAGTAAATGTTTGCTACTGTCCATCACTGACTACATGTGAATTAAGCAAGGTGGCTTACAGCTTGATGTTTATACTTGAATTATTTTCAGTGGGATATGACATGAGTCAATTCACGTATGTCTGGCAAGACTGTATACATTCAATTTTAATGTTTTCAAATTCTCAAATTAATAAATACAACAAATAAATAAAATAATAATTAGAATATGAAATACAATAATATTATAAAATAATAATATTATAAATAATAAAATACATTAGCGTAGATACAATTCTGAATTTGTGCAGGACATCCACCAACTAGCAGCCTTAACAAACCTTTTTTTAATCTGCTTGTTTGACCTAAATTCTCTTAACCCAAGTGTTATTTTTCCATTCAGAGGTGTTCTTTGACAATCAAGTGATCAGAGTTGTACAATGCTGCAAATTCACAGAGATGGGTCACTCCTCACTGAAAGATGTAGAAAAGGTCAGCCATGGTCAGCCTTTTATCTCCTCCAAACTGGACTATTGATATGCTCTTTCTTGAGCTATCAGCATTCAAAGAGCACATCAGTGCTCACTCCCTGTCATTGCTTACCTGTGAGGTTTAGGATTGATTTATATTGATGCAAAATGCAAAGCGGTGGGAAGAGCAGTGAAGCTTCTGAAGTGATGTCATCAGAGTGCCACTATGGGCATTTGTTTTTTAAAGTTTATTTAACAATTGAACAACAAACAAGGGCGAAATTATGGGCATTTGCTTTGTAGTTCAATCATTTAACAGCAAAATTGAGCATAAGGCATAAGAAAGAGGTTCAGATCTCTGTTCAACATGCAGTAGGTGCTATACTTCATGACTTTTTATTAAAAAGGTTAATTTCCAGGTAAGAGGTTTTCACGTTTACAGCCTATACATGCACGTGTTTGCTGTTAGCAGGTATGACATTAATTATCAGAGTAAATGAGCAGAACAAGATAAAAATCATATAGGGACTGAAGAAAAATAAAGTGTATTTGCAGAGAACATCTTTCAGCACGAGTCAATACTGATATTAGCCAATCCTACAAGTTCCTTTTAGAAATTGCACTTAATTCAGTAAAAATACACCACTATGCAACACAATTTTACACTTCAGCTTAATCTGGGTAATGGTCATTAACATTCCTAACAAATGGACAGACAAAAGAGGCCATAGCCAAATGCAAAACTCTACTAATGTAACAAAGATGCCCTTTGGTTGATGGTTCAGTGATGTGATTACCTGTCCTCTGAAATGTACTGTTCTCATTTTAGAGCCCAACCATGTGAGCTAATCACATCTTAGTCATGTTTAAATGGAAAAAAAACCTTCACAAAGACAATACACTCATAATGGTGCAAAAAATCTCTTTCAAAGTCCATGCAGAGTGCATGTAGTTACAAATGGGCATTGTGCACATAACAGTAACAACACAACTGCAGCGTGAAAGGAGACAATGGCTTGTGTTAAGCAACCTTAAGACAAAATTAAATCAGCTAACAGGATAGACTGGTCATGTGAGACAGACCTCTTTCAGTAGAGATCATCCTACTGATAGAGTATTTTTATTCCTATACACAAACAATGTCGACAACATGACATCACCAATACCCCCAGTGCAGCCACAATGGAAGTCGACAATAATCAGAAACATTGATTGTAAACATCAGGTTTTGTGTCAGCCCCTTAGAACCAAAGTCTTTATATTAGAACCACCTGGATGTTCAGCAAAAGCACACAAGAAAGAATCCATTGCTGCAGAAACATACACACCAACTCTTGCAAAGGTTTCAGCACAGCAGAGTGCTGGTCAAAGGCATTCTTGGAAACATTATCACGTGATGTGTGCAGGTGTGAAGGTCAATCCACTGTAATGCTTCCTTACACATTACAACAAGGTAAGACGAGTGAGGGAGTGGATTGAAGCCTTAGGATGCACTGTGCAGTTAAAACATGAAAACACCTTCTGTCGTTAGAAAACTCACACAGCCACATGTTGTGTTAAATGTTACTCACACGCTACCAACACTTACTACATATATTTACCCATTCCATATACATGCTGTAGTTTCTTACTGGTCTGTGACTGTAGCAGCTTTCCGTCTGTATTCAAGACAAATCTCCAGTGATTAAATAAGGTTATAACAATAAAAATACATAAATATGTTTAAACACAGGATGCACACAGAATAGTATATGGTCAGAGTGAGGAAGCTGTGCTAAAATTAAATTCCCATGTTTTGTCAACATACATACAGGAAAGTATAAAAAAATATATATTTATTTTAGATGAACAGTTTTAATGACTCCTTAATACACAACTATAAAATGCATAATATTTACACCAGCATCATTAGTCATACTTGCTTCTTAACCAGGAAGAGGTAATGTAAAACATAATTAATCAGTTAATCAATTTCTGGAAGGAATTCAGGGGTGAAAGCACGACAGGGGCTTTATGAAAATGAGCACTTCCAAAAACACTTCCAAAAGAGTGTGGTACTGGTGCTGTAAAAAAAACGCTTTGCAACCTTTGTGTCAAGGGTGGTTTGTGATGTTTCAGTACACACAAACTGTGGTCTTGTTATGCTGCTGAAGAATGGTGGAGACATTGCTGGTGTCCTGCTTCTTCTCTGTATTGTGTTGGACCAGGGGCAGCCTGTCAGCAGTCCTGCGCCTTGCCTTCTTAGCTAACCGGCCTGTTGGTGGTGATGACAATGACCTGTCAATAGTTCTCTTGGTTTTGGGTGTCCTGCGGCCAGCTGTCCTGCCGGTGGGACTGGATTGACTGGGCAGCTCAGCACTACTGTTTGGACACAGTGGAGTCAGAGTGAACAGGTCAGAGAGATCCATGTGGTACAAGCTGTTGCTTCCTGATAGTCCATCTCGTCGCTCCAGGGTGGGGAGGAGATCACACACCGCAGAAGGAGAGTCTTCCTCTGGAGGCTGCTGCAGGAGAAAGTTGCACATGTGAATATTTCACAATAATCTTCACAGTGATACAAACGAACATTTCAAAGCAACAGATACTAAGAAAACCATGTATTTTCCAAACATTACAACAAAACAATATGTGTTGTTGGCATCTGCCCGTACCTGAAGAATGGGAGTATTAGCACGAGATATGGAGGTAGGGGGACACTGGGACACCTTGGTGAGGTCGAGCAACACCTCCTCATGGTGAAGCGTGTCCTGGGAGGTTCCAGGCTCCTGCAGTGCGATCACAATGGCACTGGTGTTGTCAGCGCGCAACATTCGCTGGCGCCAGCGTAGCAGAGCATGGCTGACCAGATGCCGAGCACTCGATACCCCACATGGTGCCTGCGGCATGCAAGTCTGTTATTACACTGACAAGATCTCAACTGTGGTGCCCATTACTCTGACAGAGTAGTTTTTCAAGTATCATGATAGAGGCCTTTATCATACTTTCCCCTCTGATCTTTAGTCTACAGTAAACCGTGGTCTAGGCAGGTAGTACAGCATACATGATAAAAGCTAAACAGGCCTTTGCTGACACTCACCATCACCTCGTCGTTGTTCTGACACATAGAAATGGCCTCTTGAGGGGGCACCATGTTCCACAGACCATCGCTGCCCAGGATGATGTAGCGGTGCTTTCTGGGGTTAAGGGTCACCACGCTGGTGTCTGGCTCAGGAGAAACCACAAACTCCCCACTGTAGAAGTCATAGCTCCACAGATCACCTGTTGCAAGGATAACAAAGTCATCTGAAGGCACCACTGCTCCTGACAAACAGTCCCCTGAATGGTTTTTATCCTTAATCCAGATTAAAGGTCAAAGGTCACTGATAACGTATTATTTTATGGTCAGATAAGAATACCAGTATCATTTTTGTCATTCATTAGTGCTGCTTTGGTAATGGACGTTTACTGTGATAAACCTACCCAGAGCCCGGGCTACTGCCAAGAATGGTATCTGGTCAATGACTGTGCTCCGACGCACCGGGCCGTTGTGACTCAGCCTTGGCCTCTTCCAGACGACCCGGTTCACTCCAGATTTCTTGATCACGCTGTAGGCAGACAGAGGAGGAAAGTGAGTAGAGAAGTTGGTACTTCGGTGTCTACAAATTTCACAAAACAAACATTTGACATCATAAGTGTGCTATAATAAAAGGCATACTAATGCCAGTTAAGAAAGTCACAGTCATACAGCAAATCCATTCTACAATATATCACTTAGCCATCATTCACTAGCTCCAGCTTGTGTCTCTCTTATATTGCATACATTTATGTCTCAGTGTGTCTCAGAACGTGGCAAAGAATTCAGAAGGTGTTTTGTTTCGCAAATCCTCATAGAATCCTCAGTAATTTGAATGCATGTTAATACATGAGAGGCAAAAGACCACATCTTGCAATACACCAAAAATATTTAAACGGTTTGTCAAATGAGAACACACCTACATTGACTGTGCTCAAAGTCAGACACGTTTAGCTGACTAAACATGAATTTACTTAATCCAAAACAGGAATGGTTTAAAGGGTGGAGGCCACTGACATTTTCCCTCTTCATCTTTTTTGACAGTATTTTCACTAGTTCTGCATTTGGCTACAGTTCGTGTCACCACTGGTTGCATGAGGCTATACCTGGACCACAGGTAGTTCTTTGATTGCAGGGTCAGATGGTTACTCTAAAAGAGAGGAACAGCATGAACACTGTGCCACAAACTGACCTGAGGCCATTGGTGTGGATGTATCTTACCAAACAATCAAAAACAGACATAATGACGGTGGCCTGCGGCGTTCTCTAGTGGGCCCTAGATATACTTTGCAATACTGGAAGCACACTATATTCAGGAATATGAATTAAATAATATTCAATGGCACCCTGCCTTGTCTTACCTCCCCCCAAGTCCTTCAATGCGCTCCCTCTCTCTGGGTAATTCAGGTTTGTGGTCTTGTGTGACTTCCACTGCTCTGATGAACGGGACTAAGGGGTCTTCCTGGACCCCTAGAACAACTGCTGAATCCCCAACATGGGCCACATACATGCGGTTTCCTCGAATGACCACAACACTGGCTGTGGTGCCTGATGTGCTGGGAAGCCCTGTGAGAGTCTTTGGCCATTCAGCTGAGAAAAAGGAAGACAGAAAATGTGTATATTTACACATATCCATTGACTGCTGAAAAGTTATTTACTGTATACTCTTCTCATAAAAATTATACAGAAATTTACAGAAAATATCAGACAGAATATGAATGCTTCTAAAAAATGTTTTTCAATTTCAGAAACCCGTTGATGATTGTACTGATTGGTTGTACAGTACAACACTGAGACGTTAAGACAAGTTCATTAGACACGGTCTGTGCTGGTGCGGGTTTTTCCAATCGTTATCAGACACTGTATGCACTGTTAGCACCAGCTGTTAAACAGCTGACATGTCCAGGCATATCCAGGCAGACACCTGAACAGTCAGCTGGCGCAGCCCACGTCGGCTACTATACACTCTAACATGATTCCTACAGAGCAACAACGATATTTAGAGAACCGAGCAGGTCCAAGAAAACAATAAATTATTAGAGGACTACATTGCAGACAGTACGATGTGAAATACTTGTGCTAGAGGCAAACGGTATCTCTGACTCAATTTTAGTAGGCTTTGTTTAAAGCGAGCGGGTGGCTATTGCTAACTTTGTTAGTCATTTGCTGTTAATTGCTAATAGTGTTAGCCACACAAGTCAGCTTGTATTTACACTAAAAGTCGGTCCAGTGTATTTAGGTTGGGCTTTTCTGACATATTACATATAGGCAAAGAGAATATTCCCACGTGAAATGACCTACAATAGGACAGAATACCTTTTATTGTCACTATACGCAAGTACAACGAGATTCAGAGCAGCAAACTCTGCTATCATCTGATGCTAGCATCGCGGTCCACACACTACTCAAGTTCGCGAGCCTCAATAACAAAAAATCGACATGATGTTAGCATATTTCTAAAAAAATATGAGAAAGCGTATGTGGTATTCAACGACCCCTCTTGACAACAAGTAGTGTTTTGTGGGATAACTTGGAAAAGTGTCAACTTACGTAGTTTTTTCCACATAGCGTGATGGCAAGCTACGAATCCTTTGCGTATAGCAGCGCACACCTCCCGGTCACAATCGGACCAGAACCCTCGCTGCTTCTTCATGAATTCCCACAAATAGTCTCGTGCAAACTGCGCAGCCTCGCGACCTCCATGACCGTCAAAGACGGCGAAGAACGCAACGGAACGGCGGGAACGATTACTGTTGTTCGGCTGACCTGCCGGTGAAGGTGTTTCCACTGATATAGTATTGTCGTTACTCCCTGTGGGTTCCACGGGGGCACCTGAGCCCTGCGGTGTTCCTCCTACTATTTCACCAGTCTGGTCTAGTTGCATGTTCACGGCGAGAGAACTGATCCTACATTGCCCCGCTCTACTCTCCTCTGGTTCAGCCGATGTTGGATCATCTTCTCCCGGCTCGGGCTCTACTATGACCTCGGTCACATCTTCCATGTATTTCCTGCCTCCTTGGTCGGTAAACACACTCACTCGCATCAATAACGCGCACTCCATTGCTCCAGATATAGGTTCCTGCCCAATTTTTAGATATTGTTATCATATAAAATAACAACAGCGTAGAGTTTGTAGCGGCGACGGGTCCTGCCTTTGTTTACGTTGGAGCGCAGTAGGCATGCTCAGACGCGATGACGTCACGCCTGTCTTCTTCTCGCAAGGCCATGCGGACGTTTGCCCCTAGAGGATGATTTACGTTCAACATTGTAAATCATTATAAAAGTGATTAAAAGTTACTTTAGAATGTATGCATTTGACTGTAGATAATATTTCTAAGTAAAATAAGCAGTTAAATAAAGAGTATACGTTTTCCTCATATTTTGAAACTATTACATCTAGTTCAAAATAAAACAAGACATGAAAACTACCTATGGTAATAACAGTTCCAAGTGTGCAGGTCAAGAAATTTCCCATCTCAGTTCTAAACTTCCAGGAATAAATGCACTGAAAAAAGGGTGAGGAATGGTTCTGTAAACCATGTCAATGTTAAATCTTCTAAGTACAATTTTTACTGGAAAAATATTATGTAATATCTCATATGAACTTCTTTGACCTTGTTTGTAATACAGTAATTATCACAGATCATCCAGACTTTATGCCATTGTATTTTATTGAAAAGACATGACCATATATGGTCACCATGCTTTGCAGGTGGTGAGAAACAAATTATAAGTGGATCTCTGAGAAATTTGTTTGCATTTTTCTGTAACAATGTTAGTTTCTCCTAAATAAATGTTGAACTCATTGACATTCACACCTAGACCTAAACCTCCACACTCTCTTGAAAGTACTTAAACACTTTTAGAGACAGCAAACATAACAGCATAATCCTTTGGTTTCACAGGAACTTTAAAGAGGTGCAAAAATTCTTCAGAAGATAAAGATGTGCCCATCTAACAACTGGTCAACTGGGCAATTTAAGTATCAATCCAGGATCCACAAAACAGTGAAATATTTATGTGACATAAGTGATATCCTTGTTGTTCCGCAAAGTGATGAATTGTGTTTGTACACAAGCAACCTAACCTATGCTAACAGTGCCTCTCTGTGGAAGTTAACAGGTTAACAGGAAGTTTATCCACTAAGAGGTTGCACTTTAAAAGAAAATTAATTCCATTAATTGAGTCAAATATATAATTAGGGAATATATGCCAAATGCTGTCTTTGAAATACTGTATTATCCAATAATGTTAAATACTATTTAGGGTATCAAAGTCCAGAACTTCCAGTCCTTCATCTTTTTTGTTATTTGAAATTACTTTCTTAAGTAGTCAACTTTATTTCTCCATATGAACAATAAAATGAATTTAATTTTAATTGTATTAAAATTCGGGTTAAAATGTATTTAAAACACTATTTGAAAAACACGGAAATATATTATACAGTATAATCAAAAAGTGACCAAAGTGAGAGTATTTTATAGAACATAAAAAAGTATTACAGATATGAGGTTTAAGGTTCAAGGTTTATTTGCTTTATTTGTCATTTCAACAATATACATGTTACAGTACAAAGTGAAATGAAATGACGTTCCCCAGGACCATGATGCTACATTAAAGGACAGAGACAAAAACGGAACATAAATTGCACTTATTCCACAAATAAAAAGTGCACGTGTGCAGA
>JAUMTR010000005.1:20557087-20567725 GCA_032270685.1 Microctenopoma stevenorrisi | reverse complement strand
GCTGGTGTGTTTTGGGTCATTGTCCTGCTGCAGCACCCAAGATCGCTTCAGCTTAAGTTGACGAACAGATGGCCGGAAATTCTCCTTCAGGATTTTTTGGTAGACCATCTATCACAGCAAGCCTTCCAGGTCCTGAAACAGCAAAACAACCCCAGACCATCACACTACCACCACCATATTTTACTGTCGGTATGATGTTCTTTTTCTGAAATGCTGTGTTACTTTGACGCCAGATGTAACGGGACACGTACCTTCCAAAAAGTTCAACTTTTGTCTCATCGGTCCACAAGGTATTTTCCCAAAAGTTTTGGCAATCATTGAGATGTTTTTTAGCAAAATTGAGACGAGCCTTATGTTCTTTTTGCTTAAAAGTGGTTTGCGCCTAGGAAATCTGCCATGCAGGCCATTTTTGCCCAGTCTCTTTCTTATGGTGGAGTCGTGAACACTGACCTTAATTGAGTCAAGTGAGGGCTGCAGGTCTTTAGATGTTGTCCTGGGGTCTTTTGTGGCCTCTCGGATGAGTTGTCTCTGCCCTCTTGGGGTAATTTTAGTCGGCCGGCCACTCCTCTAACTGTAATAACTGTACAACATCAGGGTGCAAAAGCAGGTAAAATATTTTGGCATTATTATTTGTAAAGACAAAACTGTGTCTGAGAAGATGAATGTTCAGGATAATATAGACAAGTGCAAAGCCATTCTGAACAGATGGTTACAAAGGGACATCACTCCTTTTGGTAGGATTTTGTTAACAAAAATGGACAGTTTATCTCGACTCATCTACCCAGCGGCATCTTTGCCCATATCAGGTAGTTTTATTAAAGCAATAAACAAAATTCATTTTAATTTTGTATGGAAAAACAAGCATCACTATATTAGGAAAGAAGATATGATTAAAAGCTATGAGGATGGAGGCGGGAATGTGCTTGACTTTGATGTCATGAACGGTGTGTTAAAATTTAAATGTTTAAAGTCTTATATAAAAAATAAGTCTTGAGTCTTTTTGGTATGTTATACCTAATCTTATATTTAAAAAAGTAGGAGGCATTGACTTTTTACTGTGCTGTGATTTTGACTCCAACAGGCTGAATGTTAAACTGTCTGACTTTCATCTACAGGTCCTTTTTTTTTTGGAAATTGTTGTATAAACATAATTTCACACCACACTATACCCCAATTTGGAACAACAGATATATTTTTGTTAACAGGAAATCTTTGTACATGGAGGATCTGTTTTCCAAAGGTGTTTGGGCAACATCACACTTTATGAATGATGTTGGTGATATGTTACCTTGTGAAGAATTCTGTGCTAAGTTTGATGTTCAGTGTCCTTCAAGTGTGTACAAGAAATTGAAAAAAGCAATAGCGGGTCCATTGATGTCTATCATTAGGGAAGACTTGCTGTACTCTAAGGTTTCCCCTGGTCTTAGACAGCTCCACATAGGTAATGTAGAATTTGGTGACAGGAAGGTTTCCAACAAATTTCTAAGAGCTTTGTTAACAGAAGAATTTTTTCCTAATAGAGTTAAGAGGGAATATATACTCAGGGATTTTGATTGGGATCAGAAAATTGTGATTAGAAGGAAATATATTTCTTACCCCATTCTTTCAAGGGAAAAAGAATTACACTTTAAAATTCTAAATGATATCTACCTGACTAATGATTTCATCAGACACAGATTTAAATTTGATGTTAATGGCTGTACCTTGTGTGATCGTGAGCTGGAAAATTTTGATAATCTATTTTATCAATGTGAAGTTGTCCGAGAGCTGTGGGAGGACACGTGGAGCTGGTTGCAGACCAAAGGGATTGACTGTGGAATTTGGAAACAATTACATTTTCATTTTTTTATCAAACAAGGATATCCATTTTGTAATTAACAACTTACTTTTGCTAGGAAAATACTTTATTCCTAAATGCAGATTTGTTCAAACTAAACCTGATTTAATTACTGGTTAAATAATCTAAAGTTATTTAGTAATTCATTACATTTAGTTGATCAGGATTCAGCCAGGGATTTATTTACATTACTTACCAAGTTTAATTTAATCTGATTGCTTTCTACCCTCTTTTTGCTTTATTTTATTTATTTAACCTTTTATTTATTTCTTTGTTTTGTGTTATGTTATGTTTTTTTTTTTTTTTAAATTCTGATATTTACATTTTCAACTTTAAGTGGAGTACTTTTGATAGTGATATTTTTGTATGTACGTGTGTATATGTATATTTATATGTGTATACATAATGTGGCTTCACTTTATTCAACCTGAATGTATGTTGTATTGTGTACTTGCGTTGAAATTTCGCCCTTGTTTGTTGTTCAATTGTTAAATAAAGTAAAAAATAAAAAAGTATGTGAGTATTATATGAAAACCCTCCTTCAAACCAAAGCCCTCTGTGACTTCTCTTCTTTCAGTATAAAAGCCTTTTAGCGTTGACTGCACTATTACGTCACTGCGTCACAGCCAGTGAATGTGTACGTCCGGACGGAGGCACGGAACTGCTGTAGGGTCGACAAATAGTCGGAGAGAAGAGAGAAAGATGGACATTACACGGCGGTTTTAGAGTTGTAGCGGTAAAATAACGACAGTACGTTTATCTGTAGCCCTCGCTACAAAGCGAGTGTTATATGAAGGCTCGCGGAGGAATCCCAGTAAGGTAGCAAATGCAGGCAGAACTGGGGAGGGCTGTAGCTGCTGGGGTTTTTTTTGGAGAGGGAAAACAACATGGCTGCGGTGGAGCTCGAATGGATCCCAGAAACACTGTACAACACCGCTATCTCGGCTGTGGTGGACAACTACAGTCGATCTAGAAGGGACATACGCTCGCTCCCTGAAAATATACAGTTCGATGTCTATTATAAGGTAGGACATTCCCAGTCAAGTGACTCAGGTGTATGTTACAGCCACCGTACTGTACGCGTTTTGTAGTCAGCTGTTAACGTTATCTGTCAACGCTAGCTATCCCAACGACAAATGTAGATAACGTCTCAAAATTAACTCTTGACGACGAATAACTGTACAAAATGCTTTTTAGATGTAGTTTGTGTTCCTTTAACCACATGAAAACAATACAAGGCAAAGTAAGGTTTTATAGTTGGAATATACATAGGCCTGAATTGTACACTGTTGCTATGACAGGTTCATGATGATGGGTATAAATCTGCTTAAGTGATCTATTCATAGCTCTTAAAGTTTATTTTATAAGAAGATTTACAGATTCAGGTGACATTTCATTGGATTGCACATTTGATGTCAGGCGGATATCCAGTTCTGGGCAGCCTGTCCCTCTTCTCCAACTAAATTGTAAATATGTGTTCTAAGCATTTATGATCTTATAAAATCATAGAAAAAGTCAAAGTTTAGGAAGCACCACGGAAGCCTTAAGATGGAGTTTTATTTTCTGCTAGATGCCACATTTTTAGTTTGTCAGAATTGTGTCAAATGGATAGAACTGATTAGGCTTCACTGCTATGCTGTGCTTAGGCTGCGTCCAGACAGACTGTGAATTAATACAGATACTTGTGTTTAAAAGCAAATTAGATGTCATAATACAATGAACTTACACTCACAGATAGAAATATACAACTCTGGAAAAATGGCCCATAGCCACATGTTTTGTCTTTGGTCAAGATGATCATGAGACAAAAGGCAAACATAAATGTTTGTGTTGCACAGAAAACTAGTGATGTACAATTGCATGTACATAGCTTAACAACACATGCTTTTTTTGATGTCATGTGTTGCAGAAAAAGTTGAACTAGATCCAACTCTCTGTCAATGACACTACATTGTTTTGGCAGAGCCCCACACTCTCTTCTATTGCAATGGTTGTGCAAAACAGACTCTGTTTTAGTGATCAGTAGTGATTGTGTATTGAGCATTTCAAAATTGGAGGGGGGTAAACTATAGACATTGATAGTCAAAGTAATTTTCTTCATAATTATTAACTGTCTTTTCTCACAAAGTCGTAGTAGCCTCACAAGAGTAGATGGATATATACATATCTATAAATCTGTCAAATAACTGTATTTCCCAGGGTTGCATATTCTGTGTAGCACTAGGGCAAAAGTCTCTGATATTAAGGGAACCTTTACCCAACCCTTAACTTTTGGCAGATACAGTCATAAACTGGTGATACCCCATAGAACCTACCACAGCCAGCTATTGAATATAACAACTTTCAGGTCAGCACATTTTGATGACAGGCTAGACATCAGCAAATTTTTTTGTTAAACTCCCGAAGAGCAGATGGCATTTTGTAAAGCATAACTTTACCTGTGACAGAAACTTTACTAAAAAACAGGAAAGAAAGTCCTCTACTGTAGTTCCAGATAGAATGCTCCATAACCTACCTTCACTTTATCAATCAGATCTGGTATTACCTACAATATAAACCTTTTATCAGTGAGTCCCATGCTCATCCCATCCCATTATTTGTCTGTGCCTCTCAGCTTTACCAGCAGGGCCGCCTCTGCCAGCTTGGAGGAGAGTTCTGTGAGCTGGAGGTGTTTGCTAAAGTCCTGCGGGCTTCTGACAAAAGGTAAAAACGTTACAAACCATCAACACAGACATATCAGGTGGTCAAAATGGTTACACAGCAAATTTTGTGTTTTGGGACGTTTGCCCCAATCTTTGCTACAATTTTACCACAAGAAATCCTGATATTAGTTCAGTGTATAAAGTACATAGTCTTTGTAATCATGTTAGGCATTCCTCTCCTGTGACTGTTGTGTATGGGCTGCTTTGTACTCCCTGTCATCCTGCTGAGAACAGTTGACTAGCACTCTAATGACTAGTGTGATAAATGTCTACAATGATGGACACAATAGGTTATGATTTATTATTGATGTTCTTTCTGTGTGCAGTTGCTTTAAACCTGAATTGGCAGCCCTAATATGAATAACATCTGTGGTTGCAGGTAGCATGTTCTGTCTGACAAGAGTTGTGATGGATGCATTTTTATAAAGGCTTAAACAATCAATTACCATGACTTTATATTTATACCTGTTCTTTGTTCTCCTCACCACAGACACCTCCTCCACCACTGTTTCCAGGCTCTAATGGACCATGGAGTCAAAGTGGCCTCAGTTCTGGCAAATTCCTTCAGTCGCCGCTGCTCCTACATTGCAGAGTCTGACTCCCATGTTAAAGAGAAGGCCATCCAGTTTGGCTTTGTGTTAGGTAAATATTGGCGTAGAGGAGGAGATGTACAGTTAGAGACTAATGTGTATCTCTCCCTCTGTGTGAGACACATCCAGAGAAACAATGAGTAAATACATGGATTTTCATGTTCCGAATGTTACGTTTGTCATAGTTATTTTATGACAAACTATTGTCAGTTACGAAGAAATTACAGATTTTGCACATACACAATAGTTTTTGTAAAGAAATAAAAAGCCACGTAGCTCATTAATTTACATTGGGATCATCAGACTGGGATGTAGAAGGTGGACTCAGCACTAGCCCTTAGAGCGCCTTTAGTGGCTACTCACTGCTCCCCCAAAGGGTGGATGGGTTAAAAGTCAAATTAAGAGTGGTTAAAAAAAGATGGTGCCCTTTTATGCACTGTATAACGTTGTCTTGTTACACTGTTGATAAAGGGACCATGTCTTTAGTGATATAATAAGTTCCTGCTTTGGTAATGTCGTGGTTTTGTAGCGTGGTTTGTTTGATGGCAGTTGGGTAAGGTGGCTTCACGGCTGCTGTGGCAGCTCACAGTTTAATAGAATGTCCATACTCGGTCTCGTGGCGCTGTTTAAAGATTTGAAGTGCTCGAAGCTTTCTTTGGAACATGTTTTCTGCTTTATCTACAAAACATATTATCTCCAGATGATAAAGCCACTGTCCTTCCATATACCAACCTGCTCCTCTCCCCCTCACCACCCCTCCTGCTTTCTTTCTTCTCTGCTGCTTTCTTGATAAAAAAAAAAAAAAAAGACTACTTTATTGATCGCCTTGGGGAAATTGTTGTGTGGACAGCTGCTAGACCCATGTCTGCACTACTACGGGGTATCAGTGTCTTGTCCAAGAACACCTCGACATGTAACCTGGTGGAACTGGCAATCGAACTTGCTCACCCTTGGGTTTGAAGACCACTGCTCTACCCACTGAGCTATCATTCCACCCAATGATGTGGTGGGCTATGAGTTTTTTTCAGAGTAGAAGTGCAGTGAATAGGGTAGTCTTTGAATTGTTGGACAACAAAACAGGAAAGAGGCAAAAGAGCTCTTTTGAGATATTTGTGGTGTGTGGTTTTATATCTCATTTAGTATTATATTGATATTTTAAAAATGTCTATGTATATATATATATATATATATATATATATATATATACCGAATGCACTATGAAGAAAGTATTTTAAAAACACACAGGGAGCAACACAGTCACATTTCTACTGACAAGAACCTGAGGTTAAATGGAGAATGAACCTACGTGAATTAATATGTTACCTGTGCAAACAGATGTCATGTGTGATGACCTTCAGGTGCTGGGCCTTGTCTTTCTGCTGGTAACCATAATCTAATGACAATAAGCAATAGCTCAGTGTCCTATCCTAGATCACGCAATGCTAATATTTGTACTATGGTTTTCACCAAACAAGTTATTCCAGACTAGTCCTCATTGATATTGTGTTTCCAAAGCTAGTACAGTATGTGTATGCTCTCATTTTGATGATATCTGCTGAACAATTCACATTTGAATTTATTCAAAAACCACCCACCTGAATCAGCTATAACTTGGCCGACACTCAAGCCAAAGGCCAGGGATTTGTCTTTTCTTTTTCCGACCTCTAAATGAAACACATGATGTGTTACTTTTGTTTGCTGTCAAGAAACACTTAGCATGTGTTAATGGTGGTCACCAGTTATTACAGCTGATGCTACCTTTTCTCAGGGACCTTATGCTGTTTGATTCTAGGTGGATTCTTGTCTGATGCGGGCTGGTATGGAGATGCAGAGAAAGTGTTTTTGTCGTGCCTGCAGCTGTGCACACTCCACAGTGAGGTCCTTCAATGCTACCGGGCTGTGGAATGCTGTGTCAGGTCAGTTGCATTAAAAACTATGTATGTTATATTTACCAAGAGCTTCTTAGTGTACGTTAAACAAGTTTTTTGAAGTTAGTGATGCAGTCTTGACCAAAACGGAGGAGAAAAACCAGTGGCTTACAAAGTGTGAATATGTTTAAACGAATGTACTTTGTAAGCAGCTGACCAGCTTCAAGTTGCCAATTTGAAAACTTGAATTCACTGAATACCATTAGCTGGATTATTAGTTTACTAATGTAGTGTTACACCACAACAAGTAGTCATCTACAACTGACATAACTTAAGTGATAAGAAACCTGTTTGATATATGTGCAACAATGGCGTCCCACACAGTAATCAAAGCTTTAGCAAGAAAACTGTCAGATGATTTAAAAGGTGACTGTAGCAGTACAATTTAAAGTAGGTTCACCAGCCTTTTCAATGGAATCAGATTGTTGGTCATGGTAATCCATAGGAACCATGCATGTGCTTTTGCTCTAACTGTCACTGTGTACTGGATATTGACTATAATTAGTGACTCAAAAGCCACACCTGAGATTGTTGTTACAGTTGTTGTGGTTGTCTCTGCAGGCTGCTTCATGTCCGCAACGGCAACTGTAAGTACCACCTGGGGGAGGAGACCTTCAAGCTTGCTCAGTCTTACATGGACAAACTAGCCAAACATGGCCACCAGGCCAACAAGGCGGCGCTCTATGGCGAGCTTTGTGCCTTGCTCTTTGCTAAAAGCCACTATGATGAGGTATATGTCTTTTTAGCTTTAATGGCACCTTTGATTTCAATAATGAAGTCTGCTTTCCAGTATGGTGTTGTGTAACTCTGGCTGGTCTCTGGATTCCTCCCTGTCTCGCAGGCATACAGGTGGTGTATAGAGGCCATGAAGGAAATTTCTCCAGGATTGCCTGTCAAAGTAGTTGTTGATGTCCTCCGCCAAGCGTCAAAGGTAACATTCACACTGTTGGAATCAACAGAATCAACAGCAGTGCAGATGAGCATTTTGTTTTACTAAAGTAAAAAGCATGTAAGAAACATGATGGGCAGGACTTTGACTTTCTTTGTGCTGCAGGCCTGTGTGGTGAAGAGAGAGTTCCGAAAAGCAGAGCAGCTGATCAAACATGCAGTGTTTCTAGCAAGGTAACCTGCTGTGTCTAACAAGGTTCACCATAATTCTTGTAACTTTGTCATGGATTGTGACTGTTTTATGCTTTTCCAGAGAACATTTTGGACACAAACATCCCAAGTACTCTGATACGCTGCTAGATTATGGATTTTACCTATTAAATGTAGACAACATATGCCAGTCAGTTGCTATTTACCAGGTAAGTAGATTTGGTGGCAAAAAATGTATTTGTACTTCCATTCACAAACATTTATGCTTTTTTAGATTACTGCTACTTTTTGACATCATGTTTTTAATTAAATCTTCCACCTTCCTGTCTCCTTAATTCTAGACAGCACTGGACATCCGGCAGTCTGTGTTTGGGGGGAAGAACATTCACGTAGCCACAGCCCATGAAGACCTGGCCTACTCCTCGTATGTGCACCAGTACAGCTCGGGGAAATTTGACAATGCTCTGTGAGTACAATGAATTTTTCCAAACTGAGAGCTATTCCTAGAACAGATGTTAGGTACAATAGACACGATAAGGCATAAGACCGTGACTCATACTCTGATAGGCTCTGTGTTTTGAGTGTGTGCCAATTCATATATTAAAAATGAATTGATCATTTTAGACATGCATGGATCTAAAGTTGGCAAAGAGCCAAGTGAATGATGCTTATGTATTTATACATTTTCTAGCGTATATACATATTTTTTTTTTGTGTATACAAAGGGCCCCCATTTAAATTGCGCAATACTCTGATCTCTGCCACGCTGATTCACTTTTGCAACGTATGAGCAGCAAAACAACATTTTTTTCTTGGAAGTGTTTGTCTGGGTAGAATACCATTTATTGCCAAGTCTGAATTGCATGTCATGTTTGGGTCCTCTGCTGTGTTTGTCCCTAAGATTCCATGCAGAACGTGCCATAGACATCATAACTCACATTCTGCCTGAGGATCATCTGTTACTGGCCTCTTCCAAAAGGGTCAAAGGTAAGAAGTTTTTTTTTAAGATGTTGTTGCTGTTTGTGAGGAGCTATAAGAAGGACATATTGGGAAAACTAAGCAGTTTCTTTATCTCAAGACATGAAAATGCCATGTCAACAGGAAAGTGGGCGGGGTCACACACCCAGAATGTTTTATTGCTGTCTGTGCATACAGTCCTGTAAAACACAGGTAAAAATATTTTATCTGAACTATGTTATCAAATTTAAATGCTTCATTTAAAGTAAAACTCAAAATGATTGATAACCTGGGAAAATGAAATGCTTGTTTTTTAGGTTTTACTAATTTTTACTAGTTGTTTACCTGCTAATTGCCCTTCAATGATCATTAACAAAAGTTCTCCCATGAATAAACACTTGTGTTGACTAAATGTAGATTTGGTATAGTGATGGTTTATAGTCTCTATATGGTCCCCCAGTGATATTTAAATTAGTTTTTGACTTAAAGCTTTTGCTCCACTTCACAGCCTTGATACTGGAGGAAATTGCCATTGATTGCCACAATAAAGAGACAGAGGAACGTCTTCTGCAGGAGGCACATGACCTGCACCTGTCATCGCTTCAGCTGGCCAAGAAAGCCTTTGGAGAATTCAACGTTCAGACAGCCAAACACTACGGCAACCTAGGACGGCTGTATCAGTCCATGAGGAAGTTTAAGGTGTGTGTGTGTGTGTGTGTGTGTGTGTAAGGTGTATGAGGAGAGTTTGTTGCAAACCATCCTCATCCTCACTAGTTTTTATCTGGTAAATCAGTGGTTTTCACACCAAAGAGCCAGCCTTTCTAACACACGTTTCCACTCTATAAACACTGATTTGACAGAACAAGGTAAGAAGAGACAAACTGAGTGTCTAAGGACATAGGGTGTGTAGTGATGCTGCTACCTTGTGATCACGCTGTTTTAATAGTATGCATTTGCGCTCAGTGTGAGACAGAATGTGAAAACTGCAATGGGAGGATCTGTGGTTTTGGAGGATGTTATTCTCTGAGCTGTGAATCGGTGTCTTTAATGTGTCACACTGCAATAACTGTCACAAACGAGGGAACTGGGGTGTATCAGAGAAATGAATGTGTTCAAAGTACTAATACAGCATATTAAACATACATTCATAGCATTTAGTTTTGATGCTTGTTGCAGTGCTAATGCGTCATTGTTGTCTCAGAATCCCACGGCACAGCTGAACTTGCCTCGAGGCACACACTCTTTGGGAACCACTGTGTGTAACTGAGCCATATTGATAGAATTGGTGTGTCTTACTAGATTCCTGAAACACAGTGCTAACATAGTGTAACATAATCGAGCTAAAGCCTCTAATAAAAAGAAGACAGAGTGGGAGCTGGGGTAAATGTTAACACTTTCTGTGTAATGCCGTGCTAAATGAGTCCTGTAACAATTGTAAGACTAGACTAGAATTTCAGAAGAAATCGCGTGGGGGAGCATGATTGCCGCAAGACGCCTGTCGGCGTCTTTGCGGCAAGTTTTTTCAA
>JAUMTR010000005.1:20496076-20533846 GCA_032270685.1 Microctenopoma stevenorrisi | reverse complement strand
ATACTCACAACTTATTATAATGCGTACCTATATCTTGCACTTGCTGCTTATTGCACTTCTGGTTAGACCTAAACTGCCTTTCGTTGCCTTGTACTTGTACATGTGTAATGACAATAAAGTTAAATCTAATCTAATCTTCAAGCCTTAAGTTGAACTGTGCCTGTGGTCTTCCATTTCCTCAATATGTCCTTAACTGTGGAAACAGACAGCTGAAATCTCTGAGACAACTTTCTGTATCCTTTCCCTAAACCATGAAAGGTGAACAATCTTTGATTTCAAGTCATTTGAGAGTTGTTTTGAGACCCCCATGTTGCTACTCTTCAGATACTATTCAAAGAGGAGGGAAACTTACAATTGCCCCCCCCCTTAAATACCTTTTCTCATAATTGGATTAACCTCTGTATGGAGGTCACTGAGCGTACCATGCCAATTTGAGTTTCAATAATTAGTTCTAAAGGTTTTGGAATCAATAAAATGACAACGGTACCCAAACTTATGCACCTGCCTAATTTTGTTTAAACAATTATTGCACACTTTCTGTAAATCCTATAAACTTTCACTTCTCAAATATCACAGTGTGTCTCCTATATGATATATTTACTTGATATTTTTTATTGTAACAACCAACGATTTAAACTGGAAAATCATTAGATTAACAAGGTTGCCCAAACCTTTGCACCCCACTGTAAAACTGAAATAAATTGGTGCCAAGATGCACAACCTTTGATTTTGCAGTAAGTGTAGCTGACACTAGGTAAATCAGTGGTGATTTTTATAAATGTGCCAAAGAGCTCTATGCTTTGAATTGTTCTTGTTATTTCATTTTTTGTATTAAAAATCTGAATCTGTAATTGAACTAGTAGTTAAAAATGTCAAAAAGTAGTTACTGTAAATGTGCTTAGTTACAGTTGATACTGTAAAATCATTGTCTCTCTTCCTGTGCCTCTGTAGTCACCGATGTGGAATTGAAACGGCTGAAAGATGCCTTCAAGAGAACCAGTGGCCTGTCCTACTACATGACCCAGCAGTGCTTCTACAGGGAAGTGCTGGGAGATGGAGTTCCCACTAAAGTTACAGAGGTAAGCCACGATGATGCCACACACCAAGTGCTGCTAAGCTAAACAGAAGCAGTAAACTGAGTGATTTCCATGAAACAGTTGAATCAGATGAATTTAGTCTTAGCAGTGCTCCCAGAATCCTCATACAGTTAGTTGTTATGAAGTATCGTGTTTGTCCAAGACGAACCATACATCTAGTGACAGACATTTACATAATAAACATATTTTACTTTTACATACAGCTCTATTTGAGCTCATTATAATCTTAGGAGTTAATGTGAATAAGTCCTTGCTTTCCTGTGTATCCTGCGCTTCCCGTTTTATTTTACCATCCATTCAGAGTAAAGGTCTTTGTGTAGGGGTGATTGTGTTTAATGTAGTTTTGTTGACTTTACTTTACTTTACTTTACTTTGCTTAGCAGACGCTTTTATCCAAAGCGACTTACAAGAAGCTAGCGCTGGGTGTCTGGCTCAGAGACACACCTGGTAGGGGATGGATTAGGAGTCAGACAACCTTCTGCATCCCAGTCTAACGCTTAACCCATTGAGCTACCAGGCCGCTCAGTCACACAACTATCCTGTTGAGTGACTGTACACAAATAAAATGGGAGTCAGATGAAGTTGACTCCCTCTTAGCTGGTTTATAGATGAGGTTTCATATCAACATATAGCAATAATTTGAATATGATGTAATATGGGTAAGAGGAAATATTTACAGTGCCCACATGCAAATTATGTTTAACAATATTTCATCAAGTTTTCTGTCCCCAGTTCAGGGTCGAGTCTGTAAATTGAATACAATTTAATTACACATATACTTATACGTAGACCTGTTACCAGATATAGATTTTTTGGACAATATATTGTCCCAGAAAGAATTGTGATCGGCATTATTGACGTTTTAAGTCAGACTTATGTCAGTGAAGGGGGGCTTTTGAATGACCTACTCTCTGAACAGTTCCTGCATGACTCCATGTAACTCTGATGATATACTACAGTAAATGTTCATTCATTCTGTATCGGACACACTGAAATAACAGTGATGTCTATACATAATCTAAGAAAATGCAACTTCTGCTCTGCTGAGTTTTCTCAAACTATAAGATCAGTTGGTTCCCACAGTTGTCCAGCGTTGTTACAGAGCATCTTCCCTTACAAGCAATCTTTGGCTGAGTACAGACATCAGCTAACCAAGAAGTTACTCACAGAATTAATGTTCATTAGTGGGAACTGACATGGCCACCAGCCCCTTGGCATTTGCCACTGTAACGAGTTAGTGTTTTATACATTGACATTTGCTAGTGATCAAAGGACTTTGGAGAAATCATGACAGTCATGAAGCTGCTGGAGCTTGTCCGCCATTGACATTAAGCTGTGCAGACATTTGTTCACATTTAACTTGAGTCCTATAAGCAATTTAGGGTTGCTAGCTAACTGGACCTGCAGGTGTTTTTGACTGTGGGAGGAAAGCAGTATACCCAGAGCAAACCCACACAGGCAAATATGTAAAGAAAAATAGCAAATGCAAATGATATGAACCACAGATAGTAAGACACAGTTTCCCTGATGACATCACCAGGGTTATTTTCGCAGACTTGACAAAGGTCCCCCTGAGCCACAGATGACTTGCTTTTTAACAGGATTAATGGTACTTTCGTGACCTTTACACATATGTTTAGTTTAATGTCATTTTACACACTTTTATTTTTAACTAAAGGTGTCACTGTACATTACATTAGTTTTCTAAATAGGACAGAAATCCAAGGGGATATGTTACAATAATTATAGAGCACACTATAAAGTTGCTGTCAGCACAGTTTCACTGCTGTCCTGGCAAGAAATGTCTGGATAAATCATCAAGCTGCTGCAGGTTTATTGCAGTCAGTGAGCATCACAGATTAGAGTATGTTATCCAGAAATTAATAATAATAAAACACAACAAATGTGTGTCCATCATATTAAGTTATCATAACTATACGAGAGGATTTAGCCACTTACAGTGTAGTTTCGTTTACAGCACAGAGAAGATAAGAATGCAGCAGATGGAGGAAGCATAATTTGACACACTTGTTATTTCTTTTCTTTTTCAAACAAGTGGAGTTAGTCTGTTGTGCATGACCCACTGTCATGGACACACTTCATTAGCTCACACTGTGGAGTCACCCCTCCATGGTTGACATGTGCAGTAGTAAACATGTTCGTCTGTGCTCTCAGTGCAGCAATACAACAGTGCCCCCTGGCATGGACCTTAAACTCGTCTCATGCTAACATTCTGAATGAATGATGGATGATAGTTATTTACTTTCAGGATATTTTTGCTTAGTTTGAGTTCTTAGTGAAAGCTAGAAATGTCATGTGTGTATGTGACATGAATCCAACTTGGATTTTATACGCTGATATTAGTATAGAAGAACATTTGTTGGTTGCTGAAATAGTTTTTTTTCCACAGTGTGAATCACTGTTTTCAATCAGGATTTGTGCAACAGTAAAATTGTGCAATTTCCTTTGATATTGCTCACCTCTATCTTCTTTCTATTCGACTGTCAAGTATGTCCATGTGTGGTGCCACAAAAACCAGTCGGTGCATGTTTGCAACATTGTCTTAAAATGTGTGAAGTAAATTTAAAGACTCTGTCATGGTCAGGTTGACCACGTCTCAACATAGTTATACACTTGTCCATAAAGGCAGGACTGGTTCTTGCTGCGTTACAGGAGAGTACACATCCTGTCTGCTGCTTAATTTAATTTCATTTTTTGCTTGCCCACACTCACCTTTAATTTTCTCTCTATTCACCTGTGCTTTCTTAAAACAAAATTTCCACACCAAGTTTCAGCTAGCCTAGGTTGAAGAGTAAAGACTAGAACAAGATCATACTTGAACGAGGACATACAAAGCTCGTGTGCCTTTTCATTTGATACCTGGGTTATATCTGCCAGTACTCACACCTCTGCTTTCAAAGTCACATAAAAAATGACAATCAGACAATACAAAGTTTGTGATGGTGTTATTAAATTCTCACCCATACTGTGTAAATGAATAGACTTAAGCTGCTGATCGTGACACAGACAGTGTAAACACCATGTGGGAGTAAAGTCGTCTGTGTTTCTCAACATTCTGCTGTGCGTCCTGTGTGCCGTAGGTCATCTACACCTCATTTGGAGGCTCGTCTAAGGGGCTGCACTTCAACAACCTGATTGTAGGTCTGGTGCTTCTAACCAGAGGACGCAATGAAGAGAAGGCCAAGTGTAAGTTGTTTATGATGGCGAAACAGTCTGTGTCGATGTGTTGTTTTGGTTGTGTGCTGTCTTCTGAATTAACTCCATATGTTGATTCTGTCACAGTCTGTCTCAAACAACTGTTATCAGAGATCCATTCCAAACTAGTATCCATGTTTTGTCTTACTATCTCTTATTGTCTTACTGTAACTCAAACTGAAAACCTTAAGGGTTTATAAGATGTGTTAAGTTACACGATGCTAGAGATGCTACAGGAACAGCTGGTGACACAGATAGGGAATTACTCTGTAGACCAGAACATTTCATTTTACCTATGGAGCCTTTGAAACTCTATGGAGGGCTGGTAGCTCAGTGGTTAAGGCAGAGGGCTGGGATGCAGGAATAGCGGGATCGATTCCCAGCTAAGTCACTCAGCCCATTCCCGCATACCAGGTGTGTCCCTGTGACACCCAGCGCCGCTGTGGCTGCTCACTGCTCCCCCCAAGGAGGGATGATAATAGTGAGTGATAATAATATTAAAACCCCTAGACTATGTCCTTCAAATGTAGCGGATTCTCAGTGAAGACGCACTAGTGGAGACAGGCCTTTGAACAGAGAGACGCTTTATTCTTTTTGCATGGTTTTATCTAAAGATCGTTATATAACGGACTATTTGAAGATCATCCAGACATGAAACAGTTTTGAAGTCACTCATGAGTTGGTGATGTAGAATAGAAGCTGGGCTTTCTACGTAATATGAAGCGTTTCCGTATTCATGCATTCATAGCACCATTGTGTCCACACTACTCTGTTTAGTAAACAGACGTGGTTGTAGAGCTTCCTTTTTCAAAATATAAACTAGACTTAGGAATTTCAGAAGAAATCGCGTGGGGGAGCATGATTGTCGCCGAAAAAGACGCTGGTCGGTGTCTTTCCAGGCAAGTTATTTGAAGTTGACAAAGTTGAAAAAGACAAAAAGTTGACACAAAGTTGACAAAGACAAGAAGATGATAAAGATAAAAAGTTAAATAAAATTGTCAAGGCAAAAAGTTGAGAAAGATAAAAAGTCAAAAAAGTTGACACAAAGTTGGCAATGGCAAAAGGGTGAAAAAAGTTGAGAAAAATAAAAAGTTTAATAATATTGACACGGTCAAAAAAGTTGCCAAGGCAAAAAGTTGACGAAGACAAAGTTGAAAAGGGATAGGGATAAGAGTTTGACAAAGTGAAAAAGTTGACGTCTGTGTCTGTGTGAAATGACCATTGGTTATCAAAATCCCACTTATTTTTAATCTTTTCATGATTTTCCATTAAAAGACTCTTTTTGTGAAAGTCAGACTCCCATTGTGAGTGTTGACTCAGAGTGTGGGGATCTTTCTGTGTGAAATGATCAGCAGTTATTTATATCCAACTCACTTTCAACCTCATTTACTCTTTTTTAACAAAAAGGCCCTTATTGTGAAATGAGACTCTTATTATGGAAGGATAAACTCAGAGTAAAGTCAGGCATGTATGTGTCTGTGAAAAGGATAATAAATTATGAATATCCATCTTACTTTCAAGATATTTACTTGATTTTTAACAATAATGACTCTTATTTTGAAAGTCAGACTCATATTGTGAAAGTTGACTTTGAGGAGGGGGACGATTGATCGCCAATTAAAAATATATGCAACTCAACTTCAACCACATTAATTGTTTGTTTTTTTTAAATCAATAAATGTTTTGTGAAAATCAGACTCTTATTATGAAGGTTTAAACTCGGGGTGTAATCAGGTGTTTGTGTATGCTTCTGTGCAAAATGATCATGAACTAGGTAGTAGGTAAAGGTCCATAAAAACTACACTAATAGAAATGCTGAGTCATGGTTCGGAACATGTAGTGATTGATCTGTGTCTGTGTGTAGCTGTGTCTGTGTGTGTGTGTTTGTGTGTCTGTGTGTCTGTGTCAGAATGAATTTGTCAGGAAGAAGCTGACCAAGAGGAATAGACACAAAGTTGACAAGAGACAAAGATGAACAAAGACAAAGTTTGTGTGTCTCTCTGTGTCTCTGTGTGTCTGCGTAAGTGTCTGTGTTAATCTGTGTGTGTGTGTCTGTCTGTGTGTGTCTATGTGTATCTGTTTGTGTCTGTGTATGTATGTGTGTGTCTGTTTGTGTCTGTCTGTGTGTTTCTCTGTGTGTTTGTGTATGTGTTTCTGTCTGTGTGTGTGTCTGTGTGTGAGTGTGTCTGTCTCTGTGTGTCTCTGTGTATCTGTTTGTGTCTGTGTGTGTTTGTGTGTCTGTGTGTCTCTGTGTGTGTCCGTATGTGTGTGTCTCTCTGTCTCTGTGTGTCTGTTCAATTCAATTCAATTTTATTTATATAGCGCAATTTTACAACAAAAGTTACCTCAAGGCACTTTACAGTGTAAGGTTTAAGACCTTACATATTATATCAATATATACAGAGAAGACCCAACAGTCACACTTGAGCGAGCATTGAAGCAACAGTGGAGAGGAAAAACTCCCTTTAAGAGGAAGAAACCTCCAGCTGAACCAGACTCAGGGTGGGCGGCCATCTGCCCCGACCGGTTGGGGTTAGTGGACAGAGGAGAGAGAAATGAACAGCAGGTAACATAGATCACAACAACAACAAGGAGCAGCAGACGAAGCACCGGCAGGTTCGCAGGACCAGCGGCCACAGTGCTCAGTCACATTCTAGGAATTGTGGTGGATGTTGATGTTATTGACTATTGAGCATCTGTGACCCTTTCGGCAACTAAGTGCTTTATGACATTAAGCATGCATGTGTGTGTCCTCTCACAGACCTCTTCAGCCTGTTTGCCAGTGATCTGGGTGGATATGCTGCCAGGGAAGATATAGAAGCTGTTCTTCAGGTCCTGGATGGGGAAGTTCCAGCCTCCCTCAAAAAGTGCTTCAGCGAGGTCAGCAACCTGCATAGCCACAATCTGTCATCATATCAATCACGCTAATATCTCTGATAGTTCATTTAATGTTGAACAACACAACTACAGACTGAAATCTTGCATAATCGCCCACATTCTGTCTATATTACTGATACTGTTTTGGTCCTATGCTTGTGAAACAGCTATTGTTACTAGTTGCCCACATTGAACCCACTCAGCAGATATGATGCAAAGTTTGGCACAGTTTGGTTATTGTTCTGGTTATTAGATTACAAAAGTTCCTTTTTGAAATCCCAGTCTGCTGCAGACAGCTTCAAATAACCCAACACGCAAAAGTAAAAATCCTCCCTGGGTTACTCCCACACTGTTGAATAAGATTAATATGTAATGTGAAAGGGACTCTGTTGGCTGTACAGCTAACTCGGGGCTGTCTCTAGTCCTTTTTAATGTTTCAATTCCAGTGTCATTTTCTTTTCTTTAAAGAAATATTCAATGATGTAAAGCAGTGGTTTGCAAACTGCATTGCCACAAACAGTACATTAATTACATACATAAAAATGTAGTTTGAAATTATGTACAGTTACATATTAATATTAATAAGATGAACCATGTCCCAGTGGCGGTTTGTTACCACATCCTTACACACAACCTACACTTTGGGCGTGATTTTGTAGCAGGCTTCAACACAGCACTGAAACTTATGTGTTATGTAAAGTGCCATTTTCTTTCTTCAAAGAAAGTGAGGGGGAAACATAGGTGACAGGATGTTAATGACAGGACTTGTAACATGGATCACCCCTGTCTTCTAGGAATTACTTTTCTATACAACTAGCTTGTGATCTTTAGATAGTGCAAGATGAATACAAGAGAAAGGACTTAAGTGAGTATCTGTTGCTGGGATTTACCAGTGTAGGACCCAAACACAGACTTCATCTGAGCCATGGAAGTTTTTTGAAAACAAGCTATGAGAGTATGTAAGCCACAAGAATGCAATGGAAACACTGTGCTACAGCCAGTAAGCAGAACAGGCGTGAGCTGTTTTTAGGCTTTACAGACATCACAACCTTTTGCAAATTTGCTTACGTTTGTCAAAGATGAATATGGTGGAGAAAAGGATTTTATTAGTTTTGCCAGTCTGTACTATAGGCTGGCAAAGTACACAGTGCAGGAAAAGGCATTTTTGAAACCCTGCGTGAACTTGTTGTTTCCAATGTAATTGACTTGACATAATGTGTGGGATTGAAGAGTGTCACAGAACAACTACGAGTTAGAGAGAAGAAGAGAAGTTGATTCCGACCCACATGGCGAGTGCCATCGGAGCTTTGAGAAGGCAGCTGCAGGATTCTCGGTGCTCTGTCAGCAGAACGACTGGATCCAGAACACGTTTGATCCTCCGAACGAGGATGCCTTTGCAGGACTCCAGGGAGCAGGAGCGTTGAGGAGTTATCTTGTGATACTTCTTACAAGCTGTTTTCAAGGCACATGGGCAAGGCACTGCGTGTTGGTTGTTTCAGACAGACTAAAATAAATGTTGTGTCTTTCAGGTACCACATAGTGTCCAGATGTGAGAGATCTCAAATCATAACAGCACCAGATTTAATCTTCATATATTTCACCATGTGTTACAAAATGTTTTACTACACTAATATTACTGTGCTGTTATCACATTAATACACACAGATGTAAAATTAATAGGAATGTCATTTAACAATTTAGCTACATTTCTGTGCTTCTTTGTGCGGTTTCGTTTGAAGGCATTTGACAACACCCCTAACAAGCAGAATCTGTCACGATCACTGTCACTGTCTGTCAGCATCACTGCTGCCTCTAGTTTTACTCAGAGTTGCTAGAAGCAGTAGGCGGTCTGGTAGTTGCACTGCACATCATAGAAAACACCAAAGAAGGATTACTATTTAAAACTAAGCTAACATTTCAGTTGTCAGTACGCAGCAGCACATTTTCTTGGGATCTTAGATTAAACGTGTAGTCAGGTGCTAGATTAGCAGCATATCTATCAGCTGTAGCAGCTTTCACCTTGAGGTGCAGCACAGCAGGCCATTTATTTCTATATTTACTTTTTGTCCTTGGCTGAACAAGTTCACATCCAACCACTTGTCACTCATTTTGAAAAGCTGTCTACTTTAAAATTGTTTGTAAACCTGAAGTGGAAGCAAAGAACACTTCCACAGGAAGCTGCACGTCACTGGTTACTTCTTTTTTTATTTCTTACACAACTTGTAGAGTTCTACTGTGGCATGATTTTTAGTTAATGGCGTAACCTGAACTATTTAAACTTTACTTAATCAGTCATTTGATTACCTTTGCCTATGAAATCACAGAAAAGAACAATAAATGCTTGTGATGAGAGTTAAAAGCTTGCCTGCACATGATTTGTTTTGTGCAATTAGGAGCGTGAAATGGGAAGATATTCAATTTCCAATTACAGTAAATGAAACAGGGTAAAGCAGAGATGAAAGTAGCATTTCCACCTGATACTTGATCAATGGCTCTATTAATTAAGGTGAAAAGTTATTTACAATTTTCTGTGCACCAACTGATACAACTTATCATTTCAACACCAGCTCCTTTGTTGTGGATATGTATGTTTCAGCTAGATGAATTGTGACAGATTTGCATGAGCTTCTGCTTTTGTAAAGACATATTTGTGCATCTGTGTGTTGATGCCAGGGCGACAAGGTGAACTACGAGCGCTTCAAAAGCTGGCTCCTGCAGAATAAAGAAGCCTTCACTCTCTCCAGGTGGCTTCTCTCTGGAGGCGTGTGTGTCACCCTCACCGATGACAGCGACACACCCACCTTCTACCAGACCCTGGCCGGTGTCACACATTGTAAGTTGTATGTTCATACACAGTAAGAAAGTATCTTTACTAGTCATGACCTGCAGCTCCAATGTGCTTTCATTTTCTGAATTTTACAATTAAGGTTTCATTTTGAAACTTTGAAACAGGAAATTCACTTTTTTAAGAATTGTCAAGTTGGATCTAAAATGCAGATGTCTCTAAACAATATGAATGTCTCAGAGCAGGTGTTGAAGATCACATGAAGTAGCAGCATGGTTTTATAGATGGGCTGTTGGTGACAGACAGTCACTTATTATCACCCGATTCATTTACTCCCCTCCTTTTATTATTTCTCTCCACCTCCTCTCACTGCTGCCTTTTACAATCTATTAACTTCTTCAACATTAATTGCTGTTTACTGGTCTCTTATTAGCCCCAAACAGGGCTGAAAATGACCACAAACCCACTCTAATGTGGACTTTATTGGTGATAATGAGGTAAATATTGCACATATGGGTCCAAGCTGCAGCTGCTGGACTGTGCTGCACAACCTCCTTACAGCCAGTCAAATTTATTCTGCTTTTACAGATGTCTGTTTTGAAAAGGTTTCATTAAACCAGGGTTTGGAGGTGATATTAATACAGGATTTTTTAAATTCATACATGCAAGCAAAAAATACTTCTTGTACTGCTAGTTGTGCAAGAATGACATCAAACATTATTCAGGCTTAGCTTTGTTCGTATGGACTGCACACTGTCTGCATCTGCTTTTATATTATATTAATATATATATTAGTTCTGATTTGCAGTTCAGGTGTTGGCCTTTATCACGACGAAATCTGCATTGATTACATCTTGTCTAATAAAATTCCACATCATCAACTGCAAAAAATCCTGACTGGCATAGACTCCAAAAAGATTTGAGAAGAAGAACACTGATTTGAGGATATCCAAATTGAAATTAGGAGAGAAAAAGCTTACTCCTCTTTTACTCTTCTTCTTTTGCATCTGGTATTGTAAAAGTTTAACCAAACCAGATAGGGAAAGGATTTCAGCTGAGAAATTATATGTGTGAGTTGTTTTGCTTGGTCTTGCTTTTTGTAAGTCAATATGGCGATTGTTAAACCTTTCAGTTTCATAATTATTTTAAAGTAAATACAATCTCAGTAAATTTAGCCAGGCTTTATTCTTCCAACTAAGCACAGAGGGTTGGAAAGAACCTGTCTTATTCAGAGACCTAGAAGCTGCCTTTAATCTGCCTGCTCCCAGCTTATCGTCTTAACTTTGTGTCTTTGTGTGTGTGTGTTGGGGAGAGAGAGAGTGACTGATACACTCCTAGTTCATGACACTTAGCAGAACAAGAAGGTAAAGCTTGACTCATGGCAGAGCTTGTCATGAATCCTCTGCTAGCATACTAGCCTCTGACGCATGCTAGCCTCTGACGCTATCACAACATTATCAGAGTAGACTTTCTGTGGAATACCAATGTTCGGGTTGGTATGACGTAGCTACTGATTGCTGTTGTGGGGAGTTTACTACGCTGCAGCTGGCTGTGGCAGCACATCTCTAAGGATGCTCCCTGGATAATGGTATGGTATCTCTGCTGCCAGTCGGGGAGAGTCGCACCTTTAGGTGGGTATCAGGCCAGGGGGCACCTGATGTGCTGTGAGACATGAGCAGTACTGTTCTTAGGTGTGAGATACTTTGTGAATTCACAGTATTTGTGGAACAGCCATTAGTTGAGTTCTTGTCCTTATTAGATTGGTCCTTGGTATAAAGATAAATAGATTGATTTTTCACAGACTTATCAAACATCACAACCTTTTGGGCAACATCCAGAATTTGTCCGGAAGGTCTAGTATTCAAAAGGCAGCAGTATCAGTTCTGTGTGTATCAGCATTGGTATTGGAACAGATTTAAATGCTAGGTTCTGAAGAGTCGGATGGATACTGATCTCATCTCATCCTTTTTCTTCAGTGAGAATCTTAAAGTCCGCCATTACTGTAAAGATCTTAATAGTTCCAACAAAGGATGATTTTTTTTTTTAACCTGAACCTTTACACTGATGTCTGTAGAAGCAGAGAGTGACCCTGTGATACCTGATGAGTGGGACATGCACAGGAGGTGATCTATTGTCGGGGTAATGAGTTTTATAGATTAGCAGTCAGATGGTTACTTGATTCAAAAAGAGGCCACTGACGCTATCTAGCATCCGCTCATATTCAGGGCTTGACATATGTTCTTTTAGCTTTAGCTTCACCTGTGCTTGTTCCAGTGTGAGCTTGTTTTACGTTTATTGCTAAAGAAGTGTTCTTCCCCTGGTTTTGTTGTGTTAGCGGTGCCCAGCTGAGCTTTCAGACAGAAAGGTAATCTAGTTTGTAGTGCTTGTTCCCTGCCTTAGTCAATAATCCTCAATAATTTATCAGTCACATTCTATTTCCTTTTCCATGCCATCTCCATATAGTCCACTTCACGTTCTAAATCATTTATTTCATACTTGGCGCTCGCTTTTACTCTGTTTAAGTTGAGGCGTCTGAGCCAGAAAGCAGAGTTGAGCACTGTCTCTATAAAGGTGATTGAGGGCTTCCCAGTTTGGCCTAGGTTAACTGCCCGGATATTTATCTCTGGACTACACCCCTGAAATCAAAGCCTGGAAGAGAAAGCACACTCCTTCATGGCAGTACACTTTTGAGCAGCAGCCGACCACAACCAGTATCCTCCTGTCTGCGAGACTGTGACAGTCGCTTTTAGAAACGAGCTTTCAGGAAGTTTGTTTTATATCCCTGCTGGGAAGTCCCATACCTCTGCCAGGAATTGACTGACATTGAATTTCTGTGTCCGTGTTTTGATGCCTGTCATGTATAGTGGCTCACATCCAGTGACTGGATGGCTGGATAGCTGTTGAATCCTATTACCTTAAGCAGTGCACTGGGGAGGCTGCTTTGCTGACCCAGGAAGGGTTTCATATGCTATATTGGTCTGATCCGAATAACTCCATT
The DNA here is from genome assembly GCA_032270685.1 of Microctenopoma stevenorrisi. Classification (NCBI taxonomy): domain Eukaryota; kingdom Metazoa; phylum Chordata; class Actinopteri; order Anabantiformes; family Anabantidae; genus Microctenopoma; species Microctenopoma stevenorrisi. Next base: position 20,520,873 of record JAUMTR010000005.1, on the reverse strand, counting down.
ACAAGTTTAGTCAAATACCATTGCACCCAGTGGCAATTATATAACCCTGCCCCCCTGTCCTTGGGTTTGCTGTGATATCATGACACCAGTCACATCTACTTTGCTCCTCACTAGGTCGCAATCTGTAAGTGCTCTAATTAACAACAGTACCAACATGTTATTTAATTAGTTTGGTTTGCAGTGAGGAGCAACATTGGACAGGGACATGGTAGTGCTTGTTACTGTGCTTAGTGTTAGCGTTTAACAGGCTCTGTTGTGCCTCTCTAACCTGTGAAAAAAGCAAACAAGTTCTTAGAAGGTTTTCAAGTTGAACTCGGAACCAGATTCATCACCAGCTCACAACTAATTGTTGTGTCTCTGTTGGTTTAAAGGGCTATCTGTTGCAAGACAAGGAGGACTCCTTCATAGACCGCCCATTATAGTAGAAACAAGCACGTTTTAAACAGTTTTAGTCTGTGAAGATTCCCAGTTGCTCAGGTCATGGTTGAACTAAAATTTCTGTTCAGTGGAAACTGGACTTTAGTGAGTTGCTACTAAATAGAATTTTTTAACCACATTAACTTTTTGGGTCTGGAATTGTAAATAATCTAAACTATAAACTAAACTATTTCAGTAGAGCCCCAGAGTAAAAAATATAAACCTAAAATGAAAATAGATGGTGCCAAGCTGACACCTCCAGTCACGCTAAGGAGTCAGGCTAGTTTGTCCTATGGTGCCGTGCTGATTCTTTCCTGCTGATGGTTCTTTCTTCCATCAACATTACAGTAGATGATGAAAAGTGTATCTTATTGTGGTGTAGTGTCAGAGTTTGATGAATACAACTCATTTTTTTATGTAGTTTCGCCATTATTCTTTATCTTATTCAATTACATTATGTTACAGTAAATAAGATTAAACATCAGGAAAATTATACTGCTACTACTTGTATTTGTCGCAGTGTGAAAAAAGAAAACGCAACAAAACCTGGGGTCTGAACCATGGATGTGAAGAATCATTACACTAGAACTGCCTAGAACATACCTAGAAATGATCAGATCCATCCATCCATTCCTGTCTAACACACATAAAGCCCCAGATCTACAAGCTAATGATGTACAGTAGGGGATATTTACATACTTCCTAAACTACGGAAGGAAGAAGAAAATGTTAGAGTATTTAGAGATTCATATACTTTCTGATTGTGTTTCCTCATTCCTGACTCTTCCTTTCCTGCAGTGGAGGAGTCAGACATTATAGACTTGGAGAAGCGCTACTGGCTGCTGAAAGCTCAATCCCGAACTGGCCGCTTTGACTTGGAAACGTTTGTCCCACTCGTCTCTCCTCCCATCCACGCCTCACTGAGTGAAGGTTAGACAGTATTTATTTTTTGTTGCTTTTGTTAATTCCTGCCTTCACCAGTGGAGACAGCCCTCTTTAAAGATTCCTTCTTTGTATCAAACGTATCTACATTATTGATCATGTTTTGCAGGTTTGTTTCACGCCTTTGATGAGAATCGGGACAATCACATCGACTTTAAAGAGATCTCTTGTGGACTCTCTGCATGCTGCAGAGGGCCCATTGCAGAAAGACAGAAATGTAAGCTGTGCTGTTGTTTTAAATCATTACAGAAAAATCATTCCCAGACACTTCATCTATATGGCTTTTTTCTAAAGCTGTTCTTCCCTTTAGATCTGATGTGGAGTTTGAAGCATATTTGTCTTTCCTCACATGTATTTTGTCATTTATTTGACAGTTTGCTTTAAAGTGTTTGATGTGGACCGTGATGGGGTTCTGTCTCGAGATGAACTCCATGAAATGGTTGTGGCCTTGCTGGAGGTGTGGAAGGACAATCGCACAGACACGCTCCCTGTAAGTTAGTCTACTGTACATACCTTTGCTTCAGAAATATTCGAAAACCATTTGCAAATCTCTGGGTAGGTTTGGAACCACTACAAGTAACCCGAGTCACCTGACCTCAGCTTCTCTGAACATCTACAGGGACATTAATGACAAAGTTAAATTAATAGAACTAAGTGATTGTTGGTGACAAAACAGGGTCCTTGGAACAACATAGGTCACCATGTCTGCTACTATCAGATCCTTCAGCTTGAGTGCATACTGTCATGAATGCAGGACAAAAAGCAAACCAAGTATGTGGACATTCTGATATTTATCTATGATTATCAAAGAGAGATGTGACAAAGCTGCAGAGAGCTGGACACATCACTGTGTGTGAGAGTGCTGTGTTGTGTTGAGCGACATGATAGCTCAGTGGGTAGAGCAGTCGTCTTCCAACCTCAGGGTAATCGGTTGAATTTCCAGTCCCACCAGGCTACATGTCGAGGTGTCTTAGACAATAAACCGATACCCTGACCCTTGGCGCCTCACAGGGGCAGCAAAAGTCCACAAAGAATTTCTCCAAGAGGTATCAATCAGGTATCAATTATTATTATTACTTAGTGGAGTCAGATGTGGACAGTCATCACAGAATCTTCCTAATTACCTTTACCACTTTTTCCATTCAGGACTGTTTAGATATTTCTTCACAGCAGAAGCAGTTTGCTGCATCATGCTGACATTCTCCGTTACCTTGCAGGAGCTGCACAGTAGCGTGTCTGACATAGTGGAGGAAATCCTGAAGATGCACGACACAACCAAGGTGATACATAATTCCTGGTGACTGAGTGTTTTCTTTACAGTATTACCACTGGGAGAGGCCCAGTACACCCAGAGCAACTTTCCAGTCACTGACCTCTAAGCTATTTTCAGTCACACTAACCATAGCATGGAAATAGATTTTTTTTCACCCCTTTCAAGGTGGCAAAGCTGCAAAGATAACAGTGATTCTGACCTGTGTTATTTGACTCTTCACCAGCTGGGACACCTGACACTGGAGGACTACCAGATCTGGAGTGTGAAGAGCGCCTTGGCCAATGAATTTCTAAACCTGCTCTTCCAGGTCAGTACACCCACACAGTCCAACCAATTTGACCTGTCCTGCTTTTGAAAGTGCACAATTGAATCAATGTCCTTGTCTGGATTTGTCCAGGTTTGCCACATAGTCCTGGGGCTCAGGCCAGCTACTCCTGAGGAGGAGGGGCAAATTATCAGGTACATTAATGTCTTTATTATTGACCCATCATCTATGCACAACATTGAGGAATATGGAAATGACCTTTGTCCACTTGACCTATGTTTCTCTGTGTGTGTTTGCATGTGTGTGGGTGTGTAGAGGTTGGTTAGAGCGGGAGAGCAGACATGGGCTGCAGCAGGGCCAGAACTGGTTCCTCATCTCGATGCTGTGGTGGCAGCAGTGGAAGGACTATGTCAAATATGTAAGTCAACTTAAAGAAGATGGGTTGTACAGAGAATAACGTCACATAAGCATTTAACAGTTATTTTGAATATTCTAGTGCATTTGATTAGAACTTTCTAAAAGCCAGGTTTAAATAGCACTACATCAGTTACAGTCCACAGGGAATAAATACCAGGATCCCCTCTGAGCCGCCTCTGAAAATAATCCTCTCATTATCTAATTGTAGTGTAAGTAATTGTCAGAGTGACGTCAGGACATGAGCATCATTGATATCCTTGAATTGAGAGCTGCTAACAGTATCGCTGTACTTTGCTCTGATAGCCAGGACAACACAGAGGGAGACCAGTCTTCTCTCCATGTGACCGGCCACTGACTGAAGGTGGTTATTATGGTCGAAGTAGAATCTTTAATTATTTACTACTCAGAGGACCATCATGGCCTCCTTAGTGTGTGCACAGACAATGGGGATGGCTTGTCACACACGTCTGTTCCTTCCCACCATAATTGCCTTGCTCCACCTTTCAAAACACGGTTGTTTTTGGGCAAATACTGCAGCGCCCCACCGGCTAGAGGGACTGTGATATGTTACCATCATACAGGGAGCACCCACAAATCTACATGTTCGCTCAGAGGATGTCACAATTTCAGAATGTCCAGAAACAGCCCTGTCAGAATGCATTGAGTTATTGCTTTGCTAACTTTTCAGCTCTGATCATCAAGAGGTCCTAGTTTGATGCAGAGGAAAGGTGCATTTAGTGCTTTGTAGCTACTGTACAGCTGCACTCGAATACAAATATTTAAGTATTTGTATTCTCTATTGAGTACATTACATTTGCAAAAAATGTAAAATGTAAAAAAATGTGGCAGCTATTTAGCAAATTCTAAAAGAACATTAGAAAGTTGCTCACCTCTACATGTATACAAACATATACTTACCTGTCAGTTCATTCAGTAAAACATCACTTTGTAATTTACTTATTTACAATATTGCAAACATGTAGTATTCTGTAAATTCAAAGTAAATATTATATTTCCATTCTTCAAACAACAGTAATGTGGCCACTTTCTTCTGCTTTCTTACTGGCATCTAAACTGATATTTAGTGGAAATCTAGCTATCTAGCTAAAATAAGATAATAATAATACAACAACACAGTACCATAGCTTAACAAAATCAAATTAAATGAAATGGATGAAATAATGAGATAAAAATATAAGAAAAGATAAGATATATGTGTTAAAAATAATGTGCAAGAAGTCATAATAATTATCAGCTACATGATGCTACTCCACTAATATGTGCCCTTCAGTAGTGGAGTAGCATCATTTAGCAGATAATTATTATGACTACTTGATGATTGGTTGCACAACTAAATCGTAGTCAAGGAGCTTCAGTTGTTTCACCACAGATGTTTTTGTACTTCTTGCCAAACTGGCCAATTAACTGTGCATCCCTATACTACATAATAGAGCTGTGCCTTTCCTCCAACGTACACTACTTCCCACAACATACATGAACGAGGAAGGTTTGTCATCCGCACAACGAGGAAGCATTGGCTGATCACTCATTCATGTTAAAATAATGCAACAGCTCTGCTCAGCAAAGCAGAGACGTCGTGGAAAGTAGGGAAACCTCATTCATGGTGACGTGGCAGTGGTCTGTAATCTAAGATGTGACTTTAAACAATGACAGGGCAGTCCCTGTTGTCTTCCTGTCCAGGAGCATAAAGGGATTGTGGTGGAGCAGCCTTCCATTCTGAGCTCACTACGAACTCCAATGGCCACAGCCACTATAGAGCCCGCTCTGCCAGACAGACTGGGAGGACTGGGAATCTTCAGCTCTGTCAGCCCCACAGAGGAGCGTTCTCCTGATGCTGTTTCCAGTGCCTCAGAGGCTACAGAGGCTGGTCAGTTATACACTAAACTTACACGTGTTGGGTTTTGTTTTTCTCTGTTTCTATTGATCTATTTATCGCTCCCCCAACATCGTGTCTGTTCCTGCAGCCCTGAGCCCCCAGGTAGCTCCCTCTGCCACAGAGAGCTGTTTTGCCCGTCAGCACAACGTATCGGACAACAACAATCAGTGTTTTTCTGGAGCCAATGGCCACCTCACTTCCCATCTGGCAGCACAAAGACCCGGAGCAATTGACAACCAGCCTCTGGTCATCACCGACCCCATGAAGGCAAGGATGACTCATGTCTGTGTGTGTAGGAGGGGGGGGGGTTAGTTAAGTTAATACTTTTTTTTTTTGGACACACAAACACACATCATCTTATTTACAGCACACTCACGGTTTAAAAAGATTTAGATTACATTACATTTACAGGCTGTATTCTGAGCTCGTGATGTAATAACGTAGATTAGATTTAGGTAAGAAATCAGTAAAAAAAGAAGTGTAAGCCTTCTTCATTCTAATACACACAACACAAATGCTGTAGTTTTATGTTGTGTTCACCTTTAACAGCGCAGTGGTTATATCAGAAAATTGTGCAGTCAGGAGGTGATTGTGCTGCATCAGAGCATTCATCCCAGTCACAGCTTTGCTTTTGGCTTGTGTCTGACATATGAGAATAGTGAAGCCACTGAAGCTACTGTAGTATCATGCTTTCTGAACCAGACTGACAGGAAACAAGCAGCTGTTACACAAAGCTGTGTACCTAACAGACAGATGTGACCTGTGTCTATAAAACTAAATACACAGCTTATTTATTTTAACCATGTTGCAACGTGTATATAAAACCAATTTTCTCTCAGTCTTGGGGTTGACAATAGAAATTATCTTAGATTCCTAATGAGATATTTCATCCCTACATAAGCTGCTTCCTCCTTCCCGTGATTTATCTCTATGTTTTGCTGTAAAAATCTCAGGCTCCCACTGCCTAGCATTGGGAAACTGTCTGTTTTCTATACACATATTTACCTACTAACCGTGCTGTACCTCTACAGGCACCTACATTAACCATGGAGGGTGCCAGACTGAAGCGCTGCTTGCAGCTGGTGTCTGGTAGAGACTTTGAGACGGTGCCAGAGCCGGTGTGGCGGGCGCTCTACCACTGGTACGGTGCCAACCTCAGCCTGCCGAGACCGGTGAGTAAAAACGGCCCATACACCATGGGTACTCCATATGCAGTAGAAGAATCACAGTGATCAGTGCTCTGTGATTTCGTTTTCTAAAAAGTATAAAATGGGCTTGCAGATATATAAAAAGTTCCCTTCCTCCCTGGTAGGTTATTCTGGAGAGCAAGACGGGTCAAGCTGAGCTGGAGCTCTTTCCCCGCTACCTCCTATTCCTCCGTCAGCAGCCGGCAACACGCTCCCCCCAGTCTAACATCTGGGTCAATATGGGTATGACCAGCCTGCGAATGTTCCCACCGTATTTAAACCCAGCGAGAGGTAATGTAAGCCTGCAGCAAGACAAGAGCAAAGCCGTCGACCCCCCGTTAATCCACAAAGAGAAATAATTTATAATTCAAATTTTTTCAGTCCTCACAGACCTTGCCATTCATGTAATAGAGCTTTCCACTGATGAAGCAGACTTTAACACTACGATACGGTAGAAATTCAACAAATCGTCATACTCATGAATAAATTCAACCTATTAAACATCTGAAAACATGTTTTCTGATTGGAGTAGAAATTCCAAATCCATTCTGCTCTACACATCTCATATTTTAGTGGATCTCACTGATATGTGTTTCTGCTGTTTTGACCCAGTCAATTCAGTTAATTGACATAATGATAAATCACTGTTCAAAAGATATTAGCTAGTTGGTTATGGAGAAAGAACCCAACTATCGCCTATTAGCAAGCACTGATTGACAGTGGAGATGTAAAAACTCCCTTTAACGGAAGAAACCTCCAGCAGAACCAGGCTCAGGGTGGGCGGCCATCTGCATCGACTGGTTGGGGAGAGAGGACAGAGAAAAGAGAGCAGACAAAAATATGCCAGCAGCTTCCCCATCCAGACATCAGTATGGCCTGGGTCACGCCCACCTCTCGAGATGAGGACCTGGAAGAAAGATGTGCTTTTATATCAGTGAGGCCAGGCTAAATAACAGAAACATCACAAACTGCATCTTCCAACTAAACAGAACACGATATCATCACCTGTCACACCGTTTCCTGTAGTCTGTCAGCTGTGTGTTCTACCAAAACAAAACCACTTACCATTTGATTTACATTGCAAATCTATATATACTGTGGATTAATTTACTCCAACAGAAATGGAAGTTGCTATTGTTTGCGCTGTGTTTAAATTGGTATTCTGAACAATGAAGCATCAAAGCATAATGTCAGGACAAACAGCATAATCAGGTTGAGTCCTGGTACCAGCAGCATGATGTTGCTCGTCCAAATTCAAGTCAGCATATTGGGTTTCAGGCCACAGCATAGATCTGAGTCCCCAGTGGGCTTTGGCTTCCATCATGGCTTTTAGTCAGTAATGTGTCATTGCCGGGCATTAAGGTGCTCCCCTGGCATGTGGTCACAGTCCTTTTCTTTTCTTAGTTTAGTCATTTTAGTACTGACTGACAAAATCAAACTAAAAGAGAACATAAGACACAATAGATCCAACACAAAGAGACCTTAATTTGGGGACGAGTTACAGATAGGAATGAGGATTTCTGTGAAGGGTTGGCTGTAAAAACAGTCTTGATACTTCAGCAGCAACAGCAATGATAAACTAATGTGGAATTCAGTCAGGACTGCGGTAAGTTGGTCATGCAGCTGAGTGTAGGTTATTCATGTTGGAACCGTCCTTAACTGTTCTTTCTCTTTAATAGTGTTTAATGATATATGTCAATAATAATTCTCATTATGACTAAACATGCAATAGACACTTGAAATGATGTCAGCTGATACATATTTTTTATCTGATTCAAAGAAAGTGATTCCCCAAGTGGACCAAGAAACAGGGCAGCAAGACTCGGGCAGTTCTGTAGGATTTTTTTAGTTGCATATGTTTGAGACAGAGCAGAGAACCTGACCCCACACCGCTGGCATGTGTTTTTCCCTGAGCGACAGACACTAGTGTGATAAACCAGTGTTTGTGCTCCTACACCTGTGTCTATTCAGGGTTAGATCAAGTGCTTGGAGTTTGGAGAATAAACAAAGGCAGTGAAAACGAAAAAAAAAAACAATATTCACTAAATATTCATGTTCCAGAATGTTCAACTCTGTCCTATGAAAATACATGAAGGTTGGACATCTATTCAAGTCTTTATCAATGGACAGTAGCAAAATGGGGTAATTCAAGGCAAATATTATATTCACAGGTGCTTTTGTAGTCTCATAACAATATCACATTCCATGAGGTCTGTAGTTCAGTGGTGTTGTTGGTCCAATATCCAATCTACATCCAATTCTAATTCCCCAGAATATTTTCCTGAGAACCCGAGGCAGCAGTGGATCACTCACATGCTTCATTTTGTGTGTGATTAAATGGCAAGTCTGTGTTGATTGATAAGGCTGCAGTATGTTGATTACATTCTGTACAAAGAGAAAAAAACAGACATTCATCAATAATCATTATTGATTAACAGAACTAATATTAATTGGTTTGTATTTGATTTAATCCAATCAGAGTCAAAATAAATCCACTAAGCTGACTGACCAATCAAGTTTGCGCTGATTGACAAAGTGGGCCTTTCTTGCTGCTTCCTTACAACTAATGCTGAGCCAGCACAATGCTGTTGTTGCCATAATGTCCATGTGTTGGTTCTAATAGCCCATCAAAGACATATGAACACATGGTGAAATGACAAACTGAAGTGAGTATAATAGTAGTTTGATTTGGTCTTCTGTCTTGGAACAGGTAACGTGCCGTCCCCCAACGCCCCTCTGAAGAGGGTGTTGGCCTACACGGGCTGCTTTAGCCGCATGGCCACCATTAAGGACATCCACCTGTACCTGTCCCAGAGGCTCCGCATTAAAGAGGAGGACATGAGGCTCTGGCTCTACAACAGTGAGGTGGGCACAAAACTGTTTCATCATATGTTGTCTGACATACAATAATTAGGCTGCAATGAAATGTTTGATCATCACAGTAGTTGGTGACAGTGGCACTTGAGCTGGGAAGGAAAGGTTGGGCTCCGGGTGGTCCCACAGCAACTTGTTTCTCTTTGTGCCCATACCCACTACCACTACAGTACTACAGGGCTTCAGTGCTGGACCACAGCTTGCGTTTTTAGTTGTGCTAACTTGATTGAACACTTCGTTTTGAAATTTGAATCACAGAACACAGTGTAAACTGATACGGTTGTGTGATTACGACTATATTTAGGGACATTAATGCAGGAGTCTGCTGATATTTAACATGTACAAATTCGCCAACTAGTCGACAGTTAGTTTGCTGCTTACGAGTTTTAAAACTACAAGAACAAGTATGTGGTGTTGAGATATGACTGAATCGATTTGATTTGACATAAAACTACCTCTTCTAAATGTTTAAAAGTAGTTGAAATCAACTCCATGATAATGAGTTGCTGTTATTCTTCTTTGACATCATTTTCACCTTTTGAAAGTTTGTTGAAAAAATCCCAACTAGTCATGTTCACATGAACACCATCACATCCAGTGCTATTTAAAATGTAGTGTTCTCAGTGAAGTACTCTTCTACTTGAATTTTCTTCTACTGCTGTGGTCTAAACTGTTACAGACTAACTTCAGAATAATTATTCCCTGGTTTTACTCTTTGTTGTGCAGAACTACCTCACCCTCCTGGATGATGAAGATCACACACTGGAAAGTCTGAAGATACATGATGAGCAGCAGCTAGTTATTGAAGGTATGAAACTCCCTTTTCTTATTCCATTTCTCTTCTGAATGAACAGAACTTTCTTCAGACTCATATCTGCGCTGCAGATATTGGGATTGATAACACATTACTGTGACTTTTGGCACAAGAAAGTGAAATGGATTAATCACAGAAACTTCTTTGTCTTTTCCACAGTCAGAAACAAAGACATGAGCTGGCCTGAGGAAATGTCCTTCATTGCTAACAGTAGTAAGATGGACAGACACAAAGGTAGGTTAATGTGTATAAAGGCTGACACCATAGTAGTAGTTTTAAACGTAGGTGCAGGAGATTAGAGAAAAGCAAGTGGGCTGGCTGCACCCAAAGTCAGACTAAAACTGAAAGCAGCACAAGGTGGCCTGAAGTCCAGCTACCATATGGGAGACAACTCAGTTGTCTTTATCTCACTACCCTGCCCCACCCACCCTCCTGCCCCACCACCCTCCTGCCCCACCACCTCACCCCTCCAAAAAAGGAAACAGCATCTTCTGTCATTATCCAGTTAAAGTCTGTGAGCCATGCTTCTAAAATAAGATTGTTAATCTGCCTGAATATGCAGATTTCAGGTTTCCACTATTCCTAAGTGCATGTATACACATCCCCAGATTTCTGAGTAAACACAGTCAGTAACTGTCCCTGAAGAAGAGGCTTCAGTAAACTATGGTGTCACCAATGATGAAAAAGTTAAAGACGCTACACAGCTCCATTTCTGTCTTTTCAGCTAAAGCTTACACATATTTCTATGGAATCATAGAACAATTTATCACATATAACAAACTGTTCTCTTTCCTGCACCATCAAAACAGGTTGAATGTGTTTCCGACAAAGATACCAGCTGGACGTTACACGTTACATACTCAGTGTCAACCTTAGACCTTACTCACTAGTTCTAACTTATTAGGTTATGTATTTTAATATTAGTTCAGTTTATACTGATACTAATAATCATCTTTATCCCGTGTTTTTGCCTCAGTGAAGTGCATCTTTTGATTGTTGTTTTCCCTTACAGTCCCTACAGAGAAAGGAGCCACAGGCCTCAGTAACCTTGGCAACACCTGCTTCATGAACTCCAGTATCCAGTGTGTGAGCAACACCAAACCTCTTACAGACTACTTCATCTCAGGAAAACACCTCTATGAGCTCAACAGGTACACTTAAATGGATCAGTGTGCTCAGAATCCTGCCACCACCATGTTCCCATTTGATTTTACTCCATAGATACACTGGTATTTTAGTATTGTCTACTTGATAAAGTCTTCCTTCAGGCCTGTTTTTTTTTTTTTTTTTAAACAGAACCAACCCCATCGGGATGCGAGGTCACATGGCCAAGTGTTACGGGGACCTGGTGATGGAACTGTGGAGCGGCACACAGAAGAACGTGGCTCCTCTCAAACTCAGGGTGAGCAGCTTCACTACTGGTTTACACAGGTAATGGTTCAGACCTTTGTGTGTTTGTGCTGCTCTGTCAAGAGCAACACAAACACACAGAGGTTGGTGTAGCGTCTTTGTTTGTTGGTCTGCAGTACATTTCTTTGCTAGTTGAGGATTTATTTTTCTGTTCAAGTTTGGTATTCTACCTACACTTTTAGCTTTGAACAAGCTGAATAAATATGTTTTGTGTTTTTGTACTGTGTCTGAACTACTGCAGCATTGTTATTCAAGATGTTTTTTAACTAAGTTTATTATATTGTTTCTTGTGTCTAGTGGACGATAGCAAAGTATGCCCCCCGCTTCAATGGATTCCAGCAGCAGGACTCCCAGGAGCTGCTAGCCTTCCTGCTGGATGGTCTTCATGAAGATCTAAACCGAGTCCACGAGAAACCCTACGTGGAGCTGAAGGACAGTGACGGTCGGCCTGACTGGGAGGTGGCATCTGAGGTGAGATCACTGGTTTAGATGACAGTTGACCTTTTGAGTATTATAGCTGCTCTTCCATGAAAATAGAATTACATTTAGAAATCCTGGCAGCTGAGCAGGTAATAGCTAATTCACTGTGTCAGCGTTCATATGAGAAATGGCAGCTAAAGGTCTCAGCAGATTAAACCGCTGCTCTGTGTTGCTGAATTTATAGCTGTTCTTTTTCTGTTGCTTCTGTCCGCAGTCTTCCACCCCCCACATTTTACCAGCTGCACTCTGAAGCCTGCCACTTTGACACATTGATTCTGCTTCACTGTCATTAATTCTCAACAGCCTTGAAGCCACAGTAATCACTATTGTTACACTAACTAATTAAATGAACATGTGAAAGCAATTTGGAGGCGGGGAGGGGTTGCTATAGTGATGAGCCTACAGATGAACAGCTCAATCCTGTGCTGGTTTTGGTTCACAGTCACTCATAGCAGTCAGCTGGTGTCACAGTCGAAAGTGTGATCCTGCTCCGTTACCTGCTTGTTTTCACTGACCCCAAGTGGTCACAAAAATCTCATTGTAGATTATTTCCAAAGAAGTCAAATAAAATACTCCTTATAGAGAACATGTCGCATTAAATAAGTCATTTCTATGATTTTGTGAGGAAATGGAAATGGCTCATGGTGAGAACCTGGCGGAAAACACTGTTTTATGGATTTGGTTATTATGCACGTGTTTTGTCACGGGTTTGTCACAGAAGGAAACACAATCCATCAACCTGCTCTTCCATCAGAGAAGAGTAGATGAAGATGAATGTGTTATTGTGGTTTGAGCTGGTATGGGAAGTAATGCGCTGTCACTCTGGTGTCCTCTGTGAAAGTCAGAGGAAGGCTTTAAAACAGAGTAGTCACTCCATCAGCTAAGCTCTCCTTTAAGTCAGTCATGTTGCTCTTTCAATGTCCTCTCTGCTTTCTGTTTGTGCAGAGAGGAGGGATTTGCAGGATTAGCTGTGTGTGTGTGATTTCACTGTTGTGTGTGTGTGTGTGTGTGTGTGTGCACGCGCACGCGTACATCTCTCACAGGCATGGGAGAACCACCTGCGCAGGAACCGCTCCATTGTGGTGGATTTGTTCCACGGTCAGCTCAAGTCCCAGGTAAAGTGTAAGACCTGCGGCCACATCAGCGCTCGCTTTGACCCCTTCAACTTCCTGTCTTTGCCCTTGCCCATGGACAGCTCCATGCATCTCGAGATCACTGGTGAGAACACTGGAGGACGGGGACGGAGGATTGTGAGGTTCTTACTGGTAACAAAGCCTGAATCCTATGTCCTGTTTTGTTTGTAGTTATTAAACTGGATGGGTCCACTCCTGTGCGCTACGGCCTGAGGTTGAACATGGATGAAAAGTACACAGGCCTGAAGAAACAACTGAGTGAGCTGTGCAGCCTGAAGCCTGAGCAGATCCTCCTGGCTGAGGTCCACACCTCCAACATCAAGGTACAGGAGAGCCCTCCACTGGTTCCACTGCCATTCCTGCTCTCTTAAAACATGTAGTCATTCCTGGTTGCATGTTTTGAATCTACTGCCTGATGCAAATGTAAAATATGAGTTGGGTGCCATTTGCTGAAATCAGTGTAGAGAAGCATACATCTTGACAGGAGCTTGATTCAAATCAAATTTGAGCCTAGCTAATGAAATCATGCAGGACTGTCCCCTGCTGGCTCTGTGACATATGTTTTGTGTTGTAGAACTTCCCACAGGACAACCAGAAGGTCCGCCTGTCTGTTAATGGCTTCCTGTGTGCATTTGAGATCCCAGTGCCAGGCTCGCCAACCTCATTGTGCTCTCCCACACCAACAGGTGAGATCACACCGAGTGTTCACTATGGGTCTGTCTGACAGTCTCGTTACCAACCAGTCTGTGTTCTCCCTCTTTCACTTTATTAGACATCACTCCTGTAGCAAATGGCTCAGCTGCAAACGGACTCCTGGTTAATAAGCCCATCCTCATCCCTAACGGTGGACCCAGCACCCTGGTGCCCTGCAGCCCAGAGACACCCTTGACCAATGGTGTGGTCAACGGACATATCACGCCTGTGCAGGAGAGCCCCTTCATTGGGTACATCATCGCCATGCACAGGAAGATGGTGAGAAGTGCAAAATGAAGAACTACACAATATTTTCAGTACACTGTACATGTGACTCACGTGTTGGTGTCTCTCTCTCTCAGATGCGCACAGAGTTGTACTTCCTGTCATCTCAGAAGAACCGGCCCAGTCTTTTCGGCATGCCTCTCATAGTTCCCTGCACTGTCCACACTAGTAAAAAAGACCTATATGATGCTGTTTGGATCCAAGTGTCTCGGCTGGCCAGCCCTCTGCCCCCACAAGAAGCCAGCAACCACGCCCAGGACTGGTACGTTAAGTCTTTCTCTTTCCCTGCCATTTATTTGTGAATGCTCTTACTTTTGATTGAGCTCAGATGGGTTAGCAGTCTCCTGCTTGCAGCTTTTGTATATGCTAGGTTAAACATGCCATGCAAGAGTCTTGTTATTGAACTAACCATCTTTTACTCTTTCTTTGAACTCCGCAGTGACGACAGTATGGGGTACCAGTACCCCTTCACTTTACGGGTAGTGGGTAAGGATGGCAACTCATGTGCCTGGTGTCCCTGGTACAGGTAAGGCATGTGTTTGAAAAGAGGGAGTTATGCATTGTCTATATATTGTGATAAAATATTAATGTTGTCTTGTCCTAGGATAGAAAGTTTTTCAGATTGGAGAGGTTAAGATTACCTATGCATGTGCTAACTGTAGTTGTACTCGGGTTTCTGTGTGTTTCTAGGTTCTGTCGAGGCTGCACTATAGAATGCACAGAGGACAGAGCCTCTGTTGGAAATGCCTATATAGCTGTGGACTGGGATCCCACAGCCCTGCATCTCCGCTACCAGACCTCTCAGGAGAGGGTGAGACACCCACTCTCTCTCCTTCTCTCACTCTCTCTCTCTCAGGCCAAATAAAGGCTTTTGGTCTAAAGTTCTGCTAAGTGAGTTGCACTGTCCCAATAAAAACAATGTCTCCTTGCATTGCTTCCATTGTTTTTCCTGCCTCTCACCTACTTAACCAAGAGGACAAGGCTGTTCTTATGTGACTTGTAATGGTGCTTTTGGTTTGCTTGGACGTTTGAATGTGTGAGAGGAAACTAAACTGAATTTGAATTAAATTTACATGCGTTGAAGACACACGCAGAATAGTCTATGTGTAATACATCTTCACCTAAGTCGCTGTCCTCTCCACCTGCAGATAGTGGAGGAGCACTGCAGTGTGGAGCAGTCCCGCCGGGCCCAGGCTGAGCCCATCAGCTTGGATAGCTGTCTGAAAGCCTTCACCAGTGAGGAGGAGCTGGGAGAGGATGAGCTCTACTACTGCTCCAAGTGCAAGAACCACCGGCTGGCTACTAAGAAGCTGGACCTATGGAGGCTGCCACCCATTCTGGTCAGACCTTAGCTCTGCTGTCACAGGGGGTTTTGTGTGTGTGAAGCTCAGCGTGTGTTTTCATTAGTCATTTCATCTTCCTCATACTGAAAATAGTTTGACGTATATTATTTACAGATTGTCCACCTGAAGCGCTTCCAGTTTGTCAACGGTCGCTGGATCAAATCCCAGAAGATTGTCAAGTTTCCGTGCGAGAATTTCGACCCTAGCGCCTTTCTGGCTCCCCGAGACCTGGAGCAGCACTGCTTACACTCCCGCAGCGAGAGTGAGGATCTGCTGAGAATCGGTGAAGACAATCTGTCCTCCATCTCTGCCCCTGCTGGCTTTTGTAACCTTCCCAAAGGTACTACATGACAGAAGTGTGAATGAGCAGAGCAGTTTATCGGCTGCAGAAGAAGCGTCTCTTTAACTGTGTGGTTTATCTACAGCCTCCCCGGCTTCTAGCAGGAAGTCGGCACCTTCTCTTAGCCGGACCAGCAGCCCCTCAAGCAGCCCAAAGACCGGCAGCGGAGGCCGCAGACCAGGTCGTCTTCGCCTGCCTCAGCTTGGCAGCAGACACCGCCTCTCTAACAGCAAGGAGAACCTGGAGGCAGCTATTAATCCTGAGGCTGAGCCCCGGGAGAGCACACCACAGGCAGACACAGAGGCAAGTGCAACAGGCCTTTCTGCATCAGGAGAGGGGATCGCATCTGAATCATCGTGCGGTACCGAAGCATCCAGCAGCCACTGTGATGTGGTGCTCATGAACGGTGACACCAACGGGCTGAGCTCAGACTGCAGCACTGAGAGCAGCGTGGACCCTGACAACTCACTGCTGCAGCACAGAGAGATGTGTCTGGATGCCATCTACAATCTCTATGCAATATCAGTAAGTTGCTGTATTTACAATATGGTGTCGCTGAAATATAAAATATTTTTAAATATTTTTTCTTTCCTTAGTGTCATTCAGGAATCATGGGAGGAGGCCACTATGTGACGTATGCCAAAAATCCTAATGGGAAATGGTACTGCTATAATGACAGCAGCTGTAAGGTAAAACAGCTAATTCTGCTTAAAATGATACATTTCATTACGTGATTTGACTAATTTCCATGAATAACCAGTTAATTACACTTATACACAGTGTCTGTAATAGATAAATGTTCTAGTTGTGGAAAGTTAGGTAACACTTTTTAACAATGGTACGTTAATTAACACTATATAATGCAGTAATAAGCATTAACTAGTGGCAAGTAATAGTTAACTAACGCTGGTATTGGCGTCTACATTAGAGGTTTGCTTGTTTCTTTATCTGATGTGCAATAGACATTTGTTAATTTATGGTCTTAGGTATACATCACCGTCTATGTTGCTCTATGAGTATTACTTAATGAACTGTTTATTAACACTGTTATTATAATTTATTAAGTACCACTTTGTAATGCATCTGGGCGACGGATACTCATTACTTTACAATAAACACACATTTCCTCATGCTGTTGGTGACCAAACACATATTCACTCTGTTACATAATAAACATAATAATGATGCAGCACTCTGTAATAGTGCTGTTTGATTTCTATGATGTAACCCTATCACAAAAGGCATTCATGCTTTTAATCTGCTGTCTCACTTATGTAGCAACCCACTTGAGGTTCAAGCAAAACATCACAATGTATTGTTGCTGAATTTTCAGGAAGTGCACTCTGAAGAGATTGACACAGACTCGGCCTACATCCTCTTTTACGAACAGCAGGGTGTCAACTACTCCCAGTTCCTGCCAAAGATTGATGGCAAGAAGATGGCTGACACCAGCAGCATGGATGAAGACTTTGAGTCTGACTACAAGAAATACTGTGTCCTCCAGTGATTGCCCCCTAGTCTTCCGTTCAGCCAGCACTACACCTGCTCTTTGCTCCCTCCTGCAGTTGTAAGCAGGTTGCAGACCCACTGTCTGTCTGCATTGCAGCACTTTCTACACTTCATTTCAAACGCAATGTAGAGGCAAACGGTTTTGCCGAGATAACAGCGAAGCCCTGGTGAAAGCACTAAACTGGTGCACTTTGATGAGCCCCACTAAACAAACCCCTCCTGCTCACCATAACACACATGTAACATATAACTGCACACTAACACATCTTGGAATGTACACCATGAAGGCCAACTCATGAAGTGATGTTCTGTTGTTGTGCATTTATCGCTTGTGATGTCAGAATGAGAAAAAAAAGGCAAAACGAAACAAAACAACGTTGGTCTGAACGCAGGCATGATGCCCACAGAGGGAAAACAATGAGACCACACGATGTAGGGATCAGTGTAAATGGAAGGCCAACGACTGGATGCTGACTGACTTTAAATGTCAAGTGTAAACGGGGTAGAGTGAGGAAAGATTAGTTGGTTAGTGTCATATTTGATGCCACATGTTAAACTTTAGTATCTAGGGTACTAGATACTGCGTTGAGCTTTTAAAAACTGGTTCTCCAAAGGTTTTATTAGCGATAGTGTCACAAGTCATTCGCTACCTCATCGCTTCCTGCAGTGTGTCAGACAACTGTTCCCCAAGTCTGTGACAGTATTATTAATAATAATAACATTATGTAATGCTTCCTTTATGTGCTGGAGATAAGATACTAACATTTCAGGAACCCCACCCCCTAAATTACAGTTTTCCCTTCTTTTTGGAAACTTGCGCAGGACCTGATGTCTATATCTGAAATTAGGCAATCATGCCAAAACTGTGTTTGATCCTGCAGCTGCCAAAAAATGTTGATTTGTGAATGTTTTCCCGAGTGTCTCCAGAACTTGTGTGTGATGTGTAGGACAGGTGCCATGCTTTCAGAGGGCAAATGCTTAAAGAATAATATATACAGTATGTTTTTTTTTTATTCTGCAAATGCATTGTTTTTATAAAGAGTATTTTATTGTTTTTGTTTCTTTCATAAGGCGAGCCAATTCAGGAATAGATATTTAACTCAAATGTGCACCTACATGACATGCACCTTTATCTGCTGTAGTCATCAACTGTAAGACGTTCAATTTTTTGACTTTACCTTCATTTTAATTTGATGTTATTTTCACAGGAAATGATTAGAATACATTTAGCATTGCGTTAACACCATTAGTCTCTTGACGGCTGAAAAAAAAGATGCAGAAGAACCAAAGATATTGTCTTCTTCTTTATCAAAATCTGGTACCTGCATTTTCCAGCTCCCACTTTATCCACAAAAACCTTCTACTTCTTTCATGCATTTGCCAAACTAGTATGTCAGTGAGGAAAAAGCAGGGTTTGCTGCCCCCTCCTGCAAGTTTCAAGCATTTATTTCCAGGCAAGCTCACGAATGTGGTTGTTTTTTTAACTGTAACCATATCCAGCAGTGGTGACCTGGGGTACATCTGTACATCACTGCAGCGAGCTGAGAAAGCCAACAAAAAAGGGGGGGGCTGCCACTTTACCTCAGTGATGCCAGAAATGATGTTTGTCACTGAAAGTAGATTCTGAAGGCAGAATGTGACACAGCTCTTCACTTTACCAAACCTAACCCCAAAGCAGGATTCACATCAGAATTACTCCGTCTTAGGTTGGGTTAGGTTTAAAGGCTTTTTGAACGACCAAGAGCAACTGGTCCTTGTTCGCAAACGACCCAAAATATTTGGATTTGGAACATAAAATCTGGTTCCCAGTGAGAACTTTGTATATGGGAAGATCTAAAAGATGAGTGTGTGTACAAAACTAAAAACATTGGCATTGGGTTGTTCCTCTGAAAATGTACTAATCCTGAAAAACGTTAACATTTTCCATAAGCCAACATGCAGGAAATACTTAGGACACTTCTTATTGCTATAATATAGCGTTAACAAAACCTGTGTCCCTGGTGAATGGATCATCTGATGTCAGATAGTGTTCACATCTGTAAAAGTTTCTCTACAACACTGTTTTTCATTGCTCTGGTTCTAAATATGGGATTTATGTTAATTCATTCTGTTCCTGAATGTTTCACTTCTGGTTGTGATTGTTGAGTTTGGTTTCAAACATTTGGCTGTGTGGAGTCCGGCAGAAGAGGTTCCTGCTTGCTGGTGTAGCACGCATGGAGCTCGGTCTAATCACTGTGAATGGACGGAAGACGGTCAGTTGCCATCAATGGCTCCCTGCTTCTTTTTAGCTGCTGTCATTGATGTATTCAGAGATTCTGTCGCTGAATGACATGAAACTTTGTATGTTTGTTGAACAAATGGAAATGTACAGATAATATTTATGTTTGCTTGCCCAGCTCTTCTTTCCCTCCACCCTTCCTTGCCTTTACGTCAAGCTGTATTTCATGCCAAGTTTGTCACCACCTGGCTCAAAGGAAAAATTTGTTGAGTACCCAGTTTAATGGTTGCTTTGTTTAAAGCTGCAATAGCTGTCAACTGTGTGTGTCAACTTCTCAAGCCTGTGTGATGCTACTGCTAAGCTTACCACACCTGTAGCTTTACCTGTGTTAGCAAAGATGTTGAACGTTGAGGTTATTTTCAGCACAATTTCCTAAAGATCAAAAGAAAGATTCCCTGCCTGCATGGAACTGAGCTTTGATGCTGAAACTCATTGTGTAAAACAGAGGGCTACTAAAAACCTCTCCCCCTCCAGACGCCCTTCTGCCCCCAAGTCAGAAGAGTAGTTCAGTGCAATTGACTACTGAGCTGTCTGTCAGTGACTGTAGCCTTTTTATTCAAGTTCATTTCAGGCCGATCTGAACCAGATGTGTTAATTTAAAGACTTTTTTTGTATGGTGTCTGTTGAAAGAAAGTGACATTGCACTGACGTGAAAACATGTACATAAAAATATGTTTTGTAAATAAGCCAATTGAAACTATGTATTTGAATATGAACTGTACAAAATCCTGTACTTGTAGCTGTATATGGAGTGATACCATTGATCTGTAACAAAATATTCAAGCAACAAATTAAATTCTGCAGAGGAAATGACTGCAGCACACTTGTTCTTACTTAGATCCTGAATAATGCTAACTGTTACTAATCTGGAAATACTGTATGATGTGGTTTTGCTAACAGCAAGAGACGGGTGTGAGTGTGAATGAGCTGTGTATGTGTGTCAAGTGTCAGCTCCACTAAAGTGATGTAGTCATGCTGCTCTTCTCAGCTAATCTTAGTATTTGTCTGGTCTGTATTTAGATGAGCTCTAAATAAAGCACAGTTACAGCTGAGGCCATGTTTAGTTTACTGCCACTGCAGAGCGGTAAATCTCATTCTCGTCTCTCCTTCAGCATTCGACAGCACAAAGCAGTATTTTTTAAGAAATGTTATGTATAATGTCAAACTTAATTGCATCATTATGGGTGGTATACAGTGGAGGAAATAGACCCGTCGCTGATTTTGTAAGTTTGTAAGAAGTGAAAAGTCTCAGTACATTTTAATGGTAGATTTATTTCAAAAGTGACAGGTAGCGCAATAAAAAGAAAATTTAAAAAATTACTCTTAATAAAAGATAGAAACCGCTCTGCATTTTATTGAGTAAAATAAGTATTTAAACCCTCTAACAAAAAAGACTTAGTACTTAGTGACAAAACCCTACAGACAACAGACTTCAGCACATCTCAGGGTGGTTTAAGCATCTCCTTTTAGATGAACCTTGGCTAGACGAAGAAAAGGCACCATGCGATAATATAGAGATTTCTGATCTGCTATTCATTAGCCCAAACTGTTTCAAAAGCATCAGCATCAGCTCTTCTCTGACAGCATGGTGGGAGTTTATAAAATTGAGTGTTCGTTAATCCCATGCAAACGTATCTCATCGTACCCCTTCTGGAACAACCCTGACCTACTACAAAACAATAACATGATAAACTTCCCGGATCGGAGTTGTAAAGGATTACAAAGGAATACTTTGAAAGTAATAAAATGTATTCAGTTTGACAGATTAGTTAAACAATACGGGATTAACAAGAATAGATTTTTAGAATACCAACTGAAATCTATAGTACAATGGAAATATAAGTCTAATCAAATAAAATTACAAATGCCACCAGTCGTAGCTGAAATACCTAATCTCCAACACCCTAAATTATTGTCTAAAATATACAGAACACTATCCAAAATAGATGAATCAGTATACCTTCCTATGGCGAAATATGAAGCAGACTTATCAGTCAGCTGGGACCATAAATTTCTGGTCTCGGATAAGTTTAAAAACATTTTAACTGATGAGAAATTCCAGTCTACAATTAATACAATACAAAATCCTGCATATAATACACTATACAGGTCGACGAATGTTCAAGATGGGTTTTACGTCTTCTAACAACTGCTCTCATTGTCGAGGCGAGACACCTGACAACTACATCCATGCTCTTTGGATCTGTTCAGAGGTTCTGGTGTGGGATTTGCGAAGACTTATCAAAGTGTCTGAGATGCATTATCCCACCCTCTCCCTCAGTCTGCTTGCTGGGCGACCTAGACTGTGTTACCACAGAGACTAACTCGATTCATATGGCTTTCACTGTGCAGGGCTTTGGGGACTCTTGGATGGGGTTTCTCTGGCGGCTACATGTGACGCTACTGGGGGAGCCTGGGCTGGTGGACGTAGGCTGGTGGCCGTGCCGCTCCTAGGGGGATCCGGGCAGGCCTGGGTTCTAGGGCATCTGGGGTGGGGTTCTGGCGGGATCTAGGGGGGCTTGGGTCCTGTGTGGAGGGTCGCCAGGGTTGTGGGTTAATGTATTCACTTGGGCCCAGCCCTGGCGTTGGGGATCTCGGCGCGTCAGTGGAACTGGGGGCCTCGTTTGCTGGCGGAATAGTTAGAACCATCGCAGGTGGTACCTGCCCAAGAGGTGTCCACTCTGCAGGCAGGGGGGAGCCAACAGAGGTGGAGAGAGGACTCAGCCTGGGTTTATATTGTCATACACAGTTTGGCAGTTGAGGCCCCTGAGGTGCAGATGCGTCACTGGGGTACAGGGGAGGTCTATCTCCTTTGTCCCCTAGTGCCACCTGTATCTCAATTTTAATTCACATCTTATATACTCTCATTACCTACCCCTTTCATGACACATTCATACAGGGCCTTGGGGGTGGGCAGACTGAATTGCGTCCCAGAGGACAGTGTGTACATTCAATATAACCTCTGGTTCCAGCGCCCACTTCTCAATTTTAAGTCACACATAGACAATGAGGGTTCTCGGGAGAGGCCAAGCTAACACCAGCTGTCATCTGGCAGAAGGTGGTTGGTGCCATACCCATCCCCTGTTTAAAAAACACTTTGGAAAAACACGCACCAACACCGTATTAAAGCGGGAGAGGCGAGGCGTGGGGTCCTCTCACCCCCCCGCTCTATCTGTTCACCGTCTGGGGCTGGGGGCTGAGATGACGAGCTGGCCGTCGACTCGGGGTCTGGGTGGGTGGACCTCCGAGTGCTGCGAGCGCTGCGGCGGCCCTCCTGGTCCACACCGCAGAGTTACTGGATAGAGTAATGTGGGGAGTGTGAGTGTGTGTACAGCGTTCATCTTTGTTTCTCCATGTTGGGCGAGTGTGTGAGCATTTGTATATGTGTACATAAGGGTGGGAACGTATGCTTGTGTAAACGTGTGCCTGCTTGTCTATGTCTTTGTGTCAGGTCAGGTCTTGGACTCCACCTCACTCAAAACATGTCCAGCTCCCTCAGAGGAGGGAGCCTTATTCTGCCCCTGCCCACTCCCTGCCAGTGGATGATCCCCTCAACCGCTGGTGTGTTGGCGGTACTCAGCGTCCGGGGCTGGATACTCGGGTGAGTACTGGCCCGAGCGGGGGGGCGGGTGACCCTCGGTCCCTGTGTCCTGGGCCAGCTCCACCCTGGTGCGGCCGGCTACCGGCGGGTCCTGCGGGCTTGCAGCCATGGCCTTCTGGGGCTATGGCACAGTGGCTGCCAGTTGAACTCCCTCCAGGGGTCTTCCTCGCTCTGTTCTGTGTAGGGGCTGCAGATATCCCTGCGTGGGTCTTCCTGGCACTCCGGTGTCCTTAGGGGTTGCTGGATGTCTGGGGCCCGTGTCTCCTTCGTCTCTGCTCCGAGTACTGTGGAGTGGGGCTTCAGTTCCCCACACACACTATTACACTATTAGACATTTACATGGAGGAACCTTACGAATACAAGCGCGCACACATACACACAAGTGTGCACTCAGGTGTACACATAGTTTAATCAGGTACTCACACACACTGTCCTGATCAGCTTCTGCCTCTAAACTTATTTTGTATTAGTACTATGCTGTTCAATAATGATTAATACAGATATTGGTTGTTGCTGTGTCTTTGCTGTTTTGTGTTTGGCCTTTTTTTTTCTCAACAGGTATTGAAGCAGATGGTCGGTGTCTTGTCTCCACCCTCTTTCTCTTTTGTCCTTTTTATCTTTTCTCCCCTCCCCACCTACTTTTTCTTTTATTCTCTCTTTCTCCTCTTTTTCTTTCTTATCCCCGAACCTGTCTGTAACTGAAATATATCAATTAATAAAAAAAGGGGCCATGAATGATGACTACACAGCTATATATACATGACGTACTCATGTATGCACACATCTGTGTTACTGACAGGCTGGGAAAAAAAAGTTGGCATTTTTAGTTACCATGGCAACACAAAGAGCCATAAACCATACACGAGATGCTTCCCAGGACACACTGTGAATTCATATCAGGCATGTCATACATCCAAATGATTAACTCAGTCATTACTTATCCACTTTTAAGATTTGTTGGCATGTTGAGTTACCATGAAAATGTAAATAGCCAAAAACCACACAGGAGGAGCTCAGACCACACAGGACAGACTATAGATCCCTACCACACATAATATGTATAAAAACAACTGTGCTCTGTATATCCTGCTTTTTGGTTGGGGAGATCATTCTAAGGTTCAGGCAAGGTGGTAGGGAGCTTCAAAGTTTCCCCAGGAACTTTCTAGTTATTATTATTTCGCCCCGTTTTTAGTCCGCCTACTGGTCCTAAATGCTTTGTCATAGAAATTTTGTTCAAACTTCTAAACATGCGTCTTCATCTGGAATAGTGTGCTATTACTTTTCAGCTTATAGACTTTTATACTTTTCATGTTATTCATTATTTTTTTAACATTGTCATCTATGGGAATCATCGTTCAACTTCTCATAAACTTTCCTCTTTTCATCTTCATCGTGTGTCGCTTTTATACTTTTCATGTTATTCATTAGGTGCCTGCCATGTAATGGAGGCACCTATTAAACTACACCTCTAAACTGTGTGCCATTACCATGGTAACGTAGCTCTCTCAGTGCTTCTGTGTCTAACCCTAACCCTGATCAATTACATTGTTTATCAACATCTTTGTCAACTTTTCCTTTTTGTCACCTTCTTTTCATCAGTTTGTCAGCTTTGTCTTTTTCTTTCTGTCCCCTTTTCATC
>JAUMTR010000005.1:20475949-20486013 GCA_032270685.1 Microctenopoma stevenorrisi | reverse complement strand
GCAGCCATGTACAGTTCAAACTGCTGCTTAAAAGTTCGCCAGTTTCCGTCGACATTCCCCACAAGTTTCAGTCCCTCTGGTGGCCGCAGAGTCTCCATTTCACCTTCCTCTGATGTTCGAAGTAAGTTTCACTCCTGGTACCATGTGTTGTTCTTTAATATATCTGAAGAAAAAGAACGAGGCATAGACCCGCGTGTCTCTTGAGATCCTGCTCTTTTTTATTTTTCTTATTTCACTTCTTTTCTGACGTCCGTTCCTCGTCGGTTCAGGTCGTCCCCTGCTGGACACTTTCATCAATGCACTGCCTATCAACACAATAGGTGCTGAACGGGGAGTAATCACAACAGGGCTTTAAACAGACTAACGGAACGTGGCGTAATCATGGCAGTATAATCCGGCGGGGAGAGACGGGCGAGGGGAGAATATAAAGGGAATGGATCAAGCGCACCTGTTAGCACTCAAGAGGGTGCTAACAGGTGCGAGTGATCGGGAGAAAGTCACAACAGCTGCGGATAACGAGGGGAGCGGGCCTGAACCAGTGAGGGACAGAGCGGGGGCGTGACGGGGAAACAGTGCCGGAGACCGGGGACGTAACTAACAAAAACACCAGGAGGCGTGGCAGACCGGGGGGAACCGTGACAACATAAAAATGTGTCTACTTCCAGATAGTCTGTTGCGATGTTCTATATAGGGCTTTAATTGTAGGAACAAATATATACTTTATTTTACTTTATTATTACTGTATTTCACTTTTCAAAATGCTTGTAAAACGACTGCACTGCGCTTTCCATTACGCCGTGTAGGATTTATTCACCAAACTAATTTGTTCTAGTAATTACAACATTTACGAGGTGCACCTAAAGTAGCACACTGTCTAGAAATGAATGGTGCGTTCAGGAACGCCCCCGTCTCTCTTTGCGCTCCAATGGGATCCTTCGTGGGAACACGCGTTTCTACGACACTGTTCTGCTGCGGCTGTTGCTGCTTTGAACTTTCTCCCAGTTTCCTGACCGTCACTAACTCTAAATTAACGACATGTCTCTGCGAGTGTTAGAAATAATCTTTTTCTTCTATTTTGCCTCTCACATTCCCATCACATTGTTTATTGACTTACAAGCGCTGCTGCCTGGACATGTGTACCCACAGCCGGTAAGTGCCAGCTGCAGGTAAAACATACGGAGGAGTAACGTGTTCTTAGACGGTTCTCACTTTGGTCTTTTCCCGCCAGCTCAAAGATCTTCTTAGGTGGTATGCGGAGGAGTTCAAAGACCCTATGGTGCTGGATCCTCCAGAGTGGTTCAAGTCTTTTATTTTTTGCGAGGCTTTTCTTCAAACCCCCTTCTTTCCCATCGCAGCGTATGCTTTTCTAAAAGGTCAGTAAACACAAAGAGTAGGCCAGACTATGCTTTAAAATACGTGTGTTAATTATGCCTCGCTGTTTGACACGGGAAGCTGCGCAAGTAAACACGAATGAAGGACTTCTGTAGAACTGCCGTGATTCTGTGTTAGTCTGTGACAGCGTTTTAGTGAACCACACTTACACTGAAGGCGGCACTGAAAGTAGGCCTACTTTTGATCTTTGACCGTTAAACGAAATCGCAATATATTTACAGTTTTTCCAATGGAATTTGGCGCAGGTTACAGTTACTTCTTGAAAGTAGCAAAAAAACTTTTTTTTCTACCACATCATGATTTTCAGGTGCTTTGATATTATGACAGACTACATAATGCTATGCCACTCCCAAAATGAAAATTATATTATTATCATAACTTTTTGATACATTTAACTCCCTACATTCAATTTATACCCCCATTGTTATTACTTAGTAGATTTTTATTGCAAAGCATAATGAACTAGTACATGCTGATTAATTATTATAGTTCAGCGAAATGTCAGTACATAAAGTGGTTTGAATCAGCACCACATTAATATAATATAATATATAATGAGTACTTTTACTTTGGAGGTTTTTCGTATACTGTGATTGTATGTGATAGACTGGTACTCAAAGCGCCTTACACTGCTTTCATACGTCACACACACACACTCATACACCGATGGCAGAGCTGATATGCAGCTGACCTGACACACCGGGGGCAACTTGGGGTTCAGTGTCTTGAAACTTCCACATTTGACTAAAAAAGGCGGGGACTCGAACCACCAATCTTCTGATTGGCAGGCGACTGCTCTACCTCCTGAGCCGCATAGTTAGTAGTTAAGCTTGACTTAAGAATTTGAAGTAATACTTTTTAAGGCTAGTGTATACAGATTTATTTGAATATTGAATTTGTGTAAATATATTATAATACATAATACATACATAAATGTTGTACCATAGATACAGAATAGTGTGTGCATTCTGCAGCCTGCATCATCTTGTGATCAAACCACATGGTTGTTGTCTTCCAGGTGGCTGTAAATGGATCCGAACTACTGCCATTTTGTATTCCACACATGTGGCTACCACCCTGATACCAATTTTAGCCCACATTCTTTTCTATCAGTTCCCTGCGAAACCCCATCCAGGTCCCGGGACCCTGCAGGAGCGCTGGCTGCTGGTCTCCATATATGCTCCATACCTATTGGTGCCTGTGCTGCTGCTACTCACTATGCTGCTGTCCCCCACGTATAACTCAACCTCTATGTTTGCTCAGGCATCTGCCAAAAAGACCAAGAAGAAAAACTGAAACTTTACTGTAGAAGATGAACATGTCTGTGTGTCTGTGTGGGTCAGGCTGTAACAGCCTTCAGTCTTGATTGAGCACTAGCCTGTGAAGCTGTAATTAAACCCATGTTTTTGAAAATGTGTTGTGTTTTCATGTGTATCAAAGTAAAATTAATATATTTAGAAATGAACATGTAGGAAACTATGAGTAACCTATGTATAGGCAGTTTCCATTAATAAATAGTATGAGATGGTGGGTGGTTATTTAGTGTGGTTAGTCTCAGGTTCAGATTTAGATATGAGAAGAATCATCTGTCTTGGAGTTTATGACAATAATGTGTTTGTGATGTCGACCTACAATACATAGAAAAAGCTTTGAGCTTGTATAGTTCTATCATGATTTTGTGGGGTGAATGTGCTGGTACTAAAACTCTAATAGACATACAGTGCACTCTGTTAGCAGTTTATTAGACACACCCAGCTAAACAAAAACCCCTTTATGTAAGAGAACATCACTTATTTCCCCACTGAACAAAGTAAAGACTCCAAATTAATTGAAACTTGATTCAGAAAAAGGTTAGCTGCAATTTGAATCAGTAAGGTAAAAGTAATTTGAATAACTTGCAGTGTTTGTTGCTGTAACAGTAAGTTTTAGTGTTGTTTAGTTCATATTCTTATATTTAATCTGGTAGTAATGGTAATCCAGCTAAGGTAATAGACCTCTTTTTCAAGAGGAGCACAGCACCATTCGTCATGACACGCATTTGGGCCTGAAAACCTCAGAGACTTTCTATCAATATAACCGTACAGTTATTGCTTGCTGTTCTTTTTTCTCTCCTCGGCCCACTCACTCCATCCAGTCAAGGCAAATGTCTGCCAGCCATGAACCTGGTCCTGTTAGAGGGCTGTTGTGTTTTCTACAAAACTTTATATTGCTGTATATGTTATCCATGTAATTCTTTAAGGTTTTAACTTGAGATTATTTTTAGTGTAATTTTGCACTATTCAAATAAACGGAATTAAATAACTGACTTTATCTGATTTGCAATCATTTGAACGGTTCACACATGACCTGGAGCCTTTTACATTAGTCTTAATAATGTATTTTTTATTTATTACTGTTTTATTCACATCAGAATACGCTGAGATACCAGTTGTTTGTGCATCTTCAAATCAAATACAACAGTAAATCTTGTCTTTGTAAGAAACAAAGGTAGTTCTTTGTAAATGTCTTTGGGATACCACAATTATAAATGCAGCTGTGTGTAAAAGCATGTGCTTGTCTGTTTTTATTGAACTTCAGTGTCTACTAAACATATGTTTACACCTCAAACTTAGTGTAACTGAAGCCATGTTAATAGAATCTAAGATAAAACTCAATGTCAAAATTTCAAAAAACAGTGTGAGATTAGATTAAAATAAGGATTTTTCTGTTTTGCTGTTCTAAACTATTTTAAAACCACTGTATTGTGCAATGAACTAAAGATGCAATCTAATAACCTTCTTGACTGAAACATGCTTTCCTCCCTTAGACTATCACACTGTCCTGTTGGCAAAACCTTTGTTCCTTATAAACTTTAGAACAGCAGCAGATATGACCTAGAGCACAGGAACATCTCTTCCTTTAGTTCTACTTTGTGACCTCTGTCTTAGGGAGTGGACACTATTTCCAGTGATACTGCTGAAGCAGCTGTGGGTGTTTAAGCTCCTGTTGAACAGATGAAAACTGAAATTTCAAAACACTTGTGTCTGTCTCACTGAGCTTCCATTGTGCAAAGTTGCTGCACATCTGTTTGCAGGCAGCTAAAGATTTTACTGACTGCAATACAGACTTTTAAAACTGCCTAATTACACTGGGTTGGATTCACTTCACTGTCTCTGTTACCACTGTTACCAACAGTTTGTTCAGTATCGCTTTTCCCAGTGCTCATGGAACAATATAAGAGCAGAATAAGGAATAATAGTGTAAACTAATGTTAGTCATACAGTTTAGTTACAAATAGTTTATCTTACAATATGGTCAGTGTCTTTTTTATTTAGACAGTAGTTTTAGCTTAATAATGATTGTCTCTCGTCTTGTTTCCTGTCTGCCTGTCTCTCTCACCTGCCGGACTTAGGCTAAATAAAAAAGAAATAAACTTGTTTTGTCATTCATAGACTCAAATATTGTTGCTGCTATCAAAGCAGCAGCTTAAGATGAATAAGATTAACATTTTTAATGTACTCTTGTAAGCAAACGTGAATCACCACAGTGCTGTGTCTATCACAGAGGTAGGAATGCAGGAACTGAAGCATTAAGGTATGTGAAAGATGTTTCTCATTGTAAACATGTGGTGGTGATCTGTGTGACATATTGCATACATACACACACACACACACAATAACGTGAAGCGCACACTCTTTGTTTGACTCTGACACCCTCTGCTGGCTGAATAGACAACACTGTATTTGTAATAAAAACCAATGTTCTGACCACCGACTCACATTGGTGGGACACTTAAGATGTCAATAAACCTAGGACAGTGATTTAGATTTATATTATTTCCCTATCTTGCTGATTGTAATTACATGTTGTGAACAGGTCTAAGAAATAAATAACTACTATTAGTGTCCCACTTTACCAGACAGTTTGTCTTATTAAATGTGAAAAATCAATCACGAACATGAGCATTTTGGGGGTTTGATACTGTAGCTTCTGAACAACATCGAATTAAGGAGATCAAATGTTTCGACGGCTATGTTTAAGATGGTTACACTCAGTCACACGTTACGGACTAACTCAGGCAGCGGAGGGAAATGTTTAACTATGGCCACGCGGAAGGATACCATA
Organism: Microctenopoma stevenorrisi; assembly: GCA_032270685.1. Lineage (NCBI taxonomy): Eukaryota > Metazoa > Chordata > Actinopteri > Anabantiformes > Anabantidae > Microctenopoma > Microctenopoma stevenorrisi. The sequence goes on along the minus strand of JAUMTR010000005.1, from coordinate 20,480,517 downwards.
TAAAGGAACAGGGACATGGTTCTGGCGAGCAGTATTGTTGAGATGAACGACAGGAGGAGGTCTGCTGTTTGTTATGATGTGACAGCGCTGCACAGGGCTTACAAACTACATTTTTATCTAACGTCCGTACATTAACGTGTAGTATCTTAACCTGGAAGCAAACCTCCATGTCCTCAAGGTAATAGGTACTCGCACTGCTAACGTTAGCTGCCCTCTCTGGCTTGACGAGGAAGGAAACAACAAATATTCTTGTGTGTCGCACGGATGAAATTAAAGACAAGCGGGGAAACGTCGGTGTTTTTCAGCAGGACAAAAACGTATCTGGTGGATTTGGACATTTTGTTGAAGAAGACCTATAATAAGGACGCGTTCAGATAAAAACAGTTAAGATTTATGCTAACAGTGACTGTGTACTGACTACCTGGCGTAGGTTCAGTTAAACTAACATTACGTTAGCTTACTACAGCTTGGAACGATATATCTTTGTTAGAAGCAGATTTACCACCAAAACCCGGTAACCTTAACAACATTGTATTGTTAGCATGTTTTCCGAGACCTGCTGTGGTGAGCAGCTATGACGCTAGGTGTAGCCGCGGGGTTATGTCACTGTCAGGCTAGCAGATAGCTCCGTACCAGCAGCTGCTTCACTCTTTGCATGGTCATGTCCTGCAGACTTGGCATCATGTAGCTTCACCGTCCTTCTGAGCAGGTTAGGTGACTGGGAACACAGTGTGTTTAGCAAGTCTCCTCTAGAGGGTAATGCAAAGCTGGATTTCAGATATCCAACTGGGTCAACGAGAGACTGATAGCGGTGATGCATTATAATTTAGGATTGTTGCTAGTCATGCTCAAAGCCGTGTGATATTACACATTAATAGCCTCACGAGAGACACGCGAATGCATCGTGTCCTGACGACATCACTTCTTTTATGCAATAAAGCACATCAGAACATCTCGTCATGAAGTAAACCCGCAGTGCAAAAAGCAGAATTGACTAGACTAAGTGGATTAATTGCTCCAGGCTTGGTTTCTGAAGAGGAGAGCAACATACACGGCTGTCCACCAGTTTCCACCATCAGTTGGTCCATCGCATCGTCTCAATGGAGACTGTGGGAGATTTTGAGTACAGCAGAAAAGACCTGGTTGGACATGGTGCCTTTGCTGTGGTGTTCAAGGGGAGACACAGGAAGGTAAATACTCAGTTTGTGTGCAATGCTTTCACCCTTTAACCCTCCCCCCGACTCTTATCTTCTGTTGCAGGAAAAAAGGGGACAAGTAGGCAGCTTGATTTGAAAATCTGGGTCAGCACATAGAAGTGCACAGTGAATTTCTGCAGCAGTACAAGTGGGATGTCATCTTTTCTGCGGGTGGTGATATTTACATTTTATAATGAAACCTCCAGATCCAAGCAGATGTCATGTACAATCAAACTGTAACACAGGATTTCAGTGATATTTCTCCAGCCAGGTGTTGGAACGGATAACATAAGTGTGTTTGTGTCGTTTGCTTCATTCATGAAATGGATGAGTCAGTCAGCAGTGAATGACTTGCTGACGTATTGAGACAGGAGGGAGGCTGGGATGCAGTTTTTTTATCCTTTTGCCTTTTTTAACAATACAAGCCTTCCTTACATAAGAGCCACACAGGCTTCATTCATACTGGGGCAGTAAAAGGTTGTTAATGGAATTAGAGACTGGGGTGTGGTTTTCTATCACAGAAGGACACTACCATGGTGGATTTGTTTTTGTATGTGTGACGGAGATGCAGGAGATGACATCATGTTGTCCCCGTTGCTACTGGTGTGAAACAGATGGTCCTGAATTCCTCAAAGAAAGCAACCTTAGAGCATCCCCCGGCTCCCCGCTGCAAAGAGCAGCTTCTGTCCATCTTGATATTTGTCCTTAACTAGCTCAGAGGCCAGGAACTGACCTGAATGTAGGCCTGCAAATAATCACTGGAAGCTGTGCACGTGTAACCACATCTGCCCCCTGCTCACAGGCCACCTTGGTGTCAAAAGGTAGCCAGCATGTGATCAGTGTATTTACTCTGTAAGTCCTACCACTGGTATGCCATTTAGCCTATTTATAGGATTGTTTCCATGTTGGAGAGGCAGGAAGGTTAAAGCCATAGATGCTTTATTGCTCAGGTAGTGTGGGATGATACATAGACTCTTGTTACACTGTAATATTAAGTGGTTATGCAACGGCTCAGAGGAACGGCAGGAGAATCAGCTAATTTCATTAACGTACTACAAATGTTTAATAAACATACAATTTTTATGTAGTTTGATATCAAAACCCAAATAATTTCATATTCAGCTGACTGTTTACACCAACATGATGAGTGCACCAGAGTGTGTGTTATGTTGGGAATCTGTTAAAAGCAGATTTTACTTTTTTATTAGTTAAGTTTACACTAATACTGAAACCAAACTGCAGAGATATTCCATTTCAGATAATACCGCCAAACCTATTGACTGTAATGTGACATAATTCTGATTTTGATAAAGTATGTTCGTGCTTCTTTGTTGTGGTGTTTTTCTGCTCCCAGTGTTCACATGTTTAAGACACTTTAATCGTTTATGCTGCCTCTGGTGGAGTTTGCTTACGCCAGTCTCCCATTTGCTGACACCTCTATAATCAGCTGTGATTCATAAATGAGATCATGCGTGATGCTAGCAAATGACAGTCTGCTTCTGTTTTTGTGGCGTGACTCTGAGTGGGTGATAACTGCTTACTCTGCACTTCACAACTCCTCGTTATTATGCAGCACAAAGCGATTGTTTTGTTTTGATGTCTTGACAAAGTGCTTTCTCCCCCCCTCCTCAGCCTATATTCATTTCATCCTTCTAGATAAGATGGGTCCCTTTTTAATCATGCTGGTTGAATGGATATTAAAATGTACTATGTGTATTAAACTGCTGCTGCCACCGCGGCCGTAAAGTCTCAACTCCCTGCACCTAAACAGAAAACACCACAAAACAATAGTTTCTAATGAGTTTGTGGTGCTGCAGCGTCCTGTACGTGTCACCTGCCACCGGGACTCAGATTTCTACACAAACACAAAAAAAATCAGCGGTCAGTTATGAGAAACGGACTCACTGAAACACTAAAATCATTCAACACCTAGTGCTAAATTTAAAGTGGAACTAAACGTTTCACTGCAGCAAAGTCTTTTTCATTAAAACAATTTGTATATTTTGTATACTTATTTCATACATTAGATGTTGATTTTAAATGTGAAGCACTTTTATTATACATACAAAAGACTGCTTTTTTATCTTAATGTGAAAGACATGAGGTTCTTTGTTTTGATAGAAAAATGTATATTTTTTGTTATTACCAGGTTGAAATGCATTATTAGCATTAGTTATAGTTCTGCTGAACCCAGCACCCTGTTGAAGATGAATACCGGATTTTTGTTAGTTTTTTAGAAGAATAAAAATGGTATTTAGGAAATATTCAAAATTCCCTAATCATATGACTAGAGACATAATTGCTACTTTAACAAAACTGCTTTATATGGTGCATAACAGCTCTTAATTGATTTATCAGCAATACATCTTTTTTTTTATTTTTACAAAACCTATTTCATATGTGCCAGTAACTACATTTGGAACATGAACATTTGTCCCAAAGTTGTCTTTTTGTAACTACTTTGTGAGATCAAAAATTTTTAAGCTGAATCGAGATATATATATTGGATATCGCGATTCAGCCTAAAAATATTGAGACATGAGTTTTGGTCCATATCACCCAGCCCTATTATGCAGTGTTTGACCTGATTCACATTTGGCTGAACATGCTCTCAGTAAGCCACACATAATGATGCCGCTCACATGCAGTCTTACTCTAGGCAGAAGAACATCTCTTATTAGCCTAGATTCACTTGGGAAGCACGTTTTTTTTGTTCACAGACTTCCTTCCACTCCTTCCTGCCTATCTTTTATCCACGAAAGTTTTTTTTCCTCAAGGACATAAAAACAGCCCAGCACACTCCTAGGATTATTTTTGTCCCCAGTAGGTCATTTGCATGTGCGCCACATGTCCTGAGAGCCTTACAGCTCACATGAGTTCCAAAAGTCTTCATACCAACTCCAGGAAGTAATCTGGAAACAATATATCTGCCAAGAAGTACAGATCCCTCTCCGTGTCACTTAGTTTAAGTAGGCTGGCTCCCAGTCTGTCATCCAATGCCCTGCCATTCAGCGTGCCATTTGGTGCTATAGGCTAGCCATGCTGTCAGAAACCCAAATGACCCGGTGTTACTGGAGAGGCAAAAATTTCTTCTATTCTTTTAGACCGCTTTTACCCACTGATGCCAACAGTGCAGTTCAGACCAGCAGTGCTTGCTTCTAGCATCCACACATACTGGTGCATTGTATGCTTGGATCTGTTTAAAAGTGACATTGTGTTACATAAAAAGTATCACATTATTCTGACATTATTACCATATTACCAGATCAATTTACCAGTCGATCTACGTTCCTAACCTCACCTATGGTCACGAGCTCTGGGTAGTGACCGAAAGAACGAGATTGCGGATACAAGCGGCCGAAATGAGTTTCC
>JAUMTR010000005.1:20458191-20475849 GCA_032270685.1 Microctenopoma stevenorrisi | reverse complement strand
GATAGGGAGGTCTGGGTTTCCCTACTTAGGCTACTGCCCCCGCGACCCGATCCCGGACCAAGCGGAAGATAATGGATAGATGGATGGATGGATATTTGCATATTATGTCATATAAATGTAAAAATCACATGTAAAATAAACATTGCAAACATTATGACGAATTTCTAGGAACATTACGTTTTAAGTTATTTTTGTCAGCTGCAAGCCATGTACTGTATGTTAATCATTTTCTACTTCATCCTGCTATTTATGTTCCATAGAAGACTGACTGGGAGGTGGCCATCAAGAGCATTAATAAGAAGAACCTATCCAAGTCCCAGATCCTTCTTGGCAAGGAAATCAAAATCCTCAAGGTGAGCATGACACATTATTACCTCTCACTTATGTTCTCAGTGCTTTTAAAGGATTTGACATTGACCTTGTTTGAGTCCCTACCTTTAACAAAGAGGAGACTGATAGAAATATCAATGAGCTTGCTAGCTCATGTAACCTATTTAAAACTCATGCTCATACATCTCGTTTTTCTGCTCTGCTTTTTCTCAGGAGCTGCAGCATGAAAACATTGTGGCACTGTACGATGTTCAGGTATGTTTTCTTTCCCTGCATTGAAAAAAGTAAGAGGACAATATATATCAAAGCTCTTTGGGAGGACTCTGTAACCTTTTCCTTTTCCTATGTTTTTTTTTGTGTAGCATGGTCCACATGCGGCAATGCCCCCTTGTGTAAAGTGCAGTGACACAGGGTGTTTTTTTTATAATTCAAGATAGCTCTAAACCACTGATTTATATTCTGAGTAGATGGATTGAAGCGAAGGTCTATTATCACTTATCCTCTCGAAGTTTACTAGCTGACTAACCCGAGACTGCTTAGTTTTGTTAGATTGTAAAAACAGCGGCCCAGGTGAGCACATTTTTAGGCATGGATATCAAGTTGGGTGATGGTGATCTGCTAGCTAAAAAATAAAAGCTTAAATACAATAACACATGTATGTGTGTCACATCCAGTGGTGTAGTCCAGCATATACACAAGCATATTGCGTAGATCATACTGCGGAACAACGCATTCTTAACTCTACATCCATCCTGGTCCACTGTTATTTTTTGAACATGACAATTACCTCTGCATTTGTTGATCAGTGTGCAACTATAACATTGCTCCCATGGGGGCATTATTTTCTACTTTGCTATAGTGATGCGTAGAAACCATAATGCATTTATCACAAACCGCATTCATAAAAATAATAGACTCAGGATGTCTGTGTCATTAATGGCAGAAACAATCCTGTCACACTCTTCTCTCCATGCAGGGGTCTTTTTAACAGTTAATGAGTTATAAGTCAAACTCAAATTATTTTTAGTCGGATCCATTTTGATCATTAAGATACAGAAAAAGGTAACAAGGTTACAATATAATAAAATATCTCTACCCACACCAAAATGTCATAATTCCATCCATCTTTTCAAATTAGATAATTTCTTAAAATTAGGATCTTGGCTCAGATGGAATAGAATAAAATTTTTATTATGCCACGAATGTGAAATGTAAGTGTTAGAGCAGAACTCCTCCACGCGCCATACAGAGATCAGAGGAGAATTGTAAAAACACATTTTTAAACAGCAGATCTGAATGTTCTTCTATAGTTTGAAGTAAACTATGTGTTCAATTTTTACTGGATTTGGAACCAGAGCCAGTGTTTCTACACCGCTGCTCAGTTAAAGGCACCTGTCTCTGATTGGCCAGTACTCATTTGCTGTTTCAGGTTTCAGGTTGGTTGGGTTTAAGCATGTGGACTGAGATTGAGTCTGAATGCAGGAGCTCAAACCCTTTTTGTGGGAAAACAAAAAGTAGATAATAAAACAAATACCTGTATCTGCATTAACAGCCAATAAATATATAAAGAAGAACCAGATATGTTCGATCAGCTGCACGAAGACCTGTATAAGTCTCCAAAGGGTTGAGCTCTAGATGAGTCACTGATTTGTTTGACAGTGCTCAGCTTTTTTATTATTTATTAAATTATTATTGTATGTGCCCTTGCGCGTTAATAGTTAATATTAAAATTATACATATTGTATTTGTATATTGATATTATGTTATACAAATACATATATAATACATATATACATATATTTCACATATATATATTATATATGTGAAATATTATCTAATCACTGCACTTTAAATTGTGATTTAAATTTAATCTTGATCAGAATTACAAGTGAGGAACACACACAGAGCAATGAGGGGTTCAGTCTTTTGTACAAGGAACTGGAAGAACTGGTGATCAAGCCATTAGTATATGTAAGTTCATTGTTCTGAATATGAAAAGGTCATATAGAGTGTATAATGTCACATATACAGTGCGGGGTTGTTACCTGTCTTGAGGACCTATGTTCTCTTGATAACCATCACCTTTACTTTCTGACTGGGACCCTGCCCTGGTTTGTCAAAGCTCACTGTCTTCACCATTTCTCACAGATTCTGGTGTTGGTGCATAAGTAATGATGTAAGTTATATCAGTAACACGGAGACAAGTTGTTCATCCCATGATGAAAGGCCCTGAGTGCATTATTCTATTGGTCAGCACCTATGTTGAATGTGTGTAGGTTTTTTTTTAGATGAGTACAGGCCCTTTAGATAGTTGCAATCAGCTTCTAATGATTCAGTTTACAATGTTGGAATTGTTTTATTTCTTACTATGGGAACATACTTGTATACTTGTGTACATGTTTTAGCAAAGGACAGCTGAGGAATCTGAATTAGTGACACTCTTTAATCTGCTGTTTACATTTTTGATCATCCTGAAATGAATTATGTAGACCCTTATTATTAGACCCTTGTTATTCCAGTAAGGAGATATAAGGGAAGGAATGGGATGCACAAACAGTTGAAATAATGGAGGACTTTCCACATAGTAGTGGTACTTCCTGTATTTATGTAACCCTCCCACTGGGATCCTGCAGATCAGCCCATCCATCCTTCCACTCCTCTACCTATCTTCTTAACCCTTCATCAGCTCTGCTTCATGGCCTGTTAGCTGAGGTGCTACAGTTACAGTTACAACCCATAAAGAGCATGAGTTGTTTCCCTTTTTATTTTCAGATCAGGGATATATGAATAAAGAAGTCAACAGCAGACTTAGTCATAGTATTTAGCACATCTTAACCTTAAAGGCTGGATCAGCACGGTCTCGGCTCCAGACGGATCTCAGATCCTACTTGACTGAGAGAACTTTTTGTGTCAATCTTCGTGAACATCCGCCCCTCTCTTGTGTGGTGTCCCACAGGGCTCAGTTCTTGGCCCCCTCCTCTTTTCGTTGTATTTACTCCCTCTTGGTTTTATATTGAGAAAACATGGCATCAGATTTCACTTTCAGGCTGATGACTGTTAAATCTATGTCCCCCTTAACAAAACTGGCACATACTCTGTACAGCCATTATTTAAATGTCTTGATGACATAAAAGTATGGATGGCTTTTAACTTTTTAAAATTTAATGACAAAAAGACAGAGGTGATAGTCTTTGGTAGCCACACTGACACTAGACCCGTGTACTAGGAATCCTTGGCCCAGTATAATAAGCCAATGGCCACAAACTTGGGGATCAAATTTGATGCTGAACTTAAGTTTGACTGTCAAATCAAAGCTGTAGTTAAATCAAGCTTCTTTCAGCTGAGGCAGCTGGCTAAAATAAAGCCCTTTCTTTCCCAGCAGCACTTTGAGACAGTAATCCACGCCTTTGTTACCACTCGGCTGGATTACTGTAATGCACTTCATATAGGGGTCAGTGCTTCTTCCATCAAAAATTTCCAGAGGGTACAAAATGCTGCAGCTCGTCTTTTAACTGGCACACGAAAGTTTGAGCACATTTCCCCTATTTTAGCTTCATTGCACTGGTTGCCCGTTTCTTTTAGGATAAATTTTTAAATTCTTTTATTTGCTTTTAAAACTCTTAATGGCCTTGCCCCACCCTATCTGTCTGAACTGCTACAGCCTTATACACCCACGCGCGCTCTCAGGTCAGCCGACCTGCTGCTCCTGAGAGTACCAAGGACTGAGCGCAAACTTCGAGGAGATCGTGCTGTGGAACGATTTGCCTTTAGAAATTAGACAGGCCCCTTCGTTATCCGCTTTTAAATCCCGTTTAAAAACCCATCTATTTACCCTTGAGATGTGGAATTTGCTTAATTTTTTTATTTGGTTAGCCGTTTTTAGTTCACTTATACTTTGGGATATTGCTGTTGTTTTTAACTATTGCTGATTTTATATAATCGCTTTTAAATTAATGTGTGATGTTATTTAATCTTATTTTATTTTATTCCACTTATTGTTATTGTATTTAATCTATTCACTGTACAGCACTTTGGTCCTGTGATGGTTGTTCTTAAAGTGCTCTATAAATAAAGTTGGATTGGAAGTTGGATTGGATCACTAAAGCAACTATTGGAATGATTTCTTTATGTGTTGGATTGTTATATCAGATGGTATTACAGAGAAAACATGTAAGTTTAAATAAATATGTTATTTAAATATGTTTTAAATGTTGCACTCTGAAAGATCAATGTTTGCTTTTGTAAATGCAGTAAACCAGGCAGCTTGTGTATGAATCACCAGTTGCTTAAGTGTGGGGGGGGGGGGGGGCACCAGCTACCTGCCTGCTTCTCAGAATAGATGGGCACTGACAAAAGAGTGCAGGGCTGGCTGTGGGAGGAAATTTGCTCATGACAGATTGCAGGTCCTTACTGTGTAGCAGCTGTACAGCTCTACTGCTTTTAACGGCAGTCTTAAGCCCACAGCTGAGTGGCGCTGAGTCCCTCCTTCATGGGGTTGTTAATGTTTATCAAGCTGCAACAATGTGAGGTAGTTGGGTCTAATTATAAGGACTCTATAGCTCATACTCTTCTCTCTGTCTCAGAAAGGATTGGGAACTGGCACCAAAGACAAATGGAGGTTTTTGTGTGAGTGTGTTTGTTTTGATTTACATTCCAACATTGTTCAAACTCACTGATGGGTTGGAAGATGGAAATGCCATTAACAACACAGTAATCACAGATTTTGTGTCAAAATCCTTAAGGCTAATTCATCGTTCCATTTTATTCTCTGCCGCTCTATAATTGGGGATGTATTCATAAGCACATTCTACATATACAAACTGCAAAACATTATGGTAACTGGGACAATCCATGAATTTTGTTTTGGAAGTGAAGAACTGAGACTTTTCTGCCCAGTCAATAAAATCTGACAGCACAGGCTTTCTAATGTAGAAACTCACCTCGTGATTGTCAAAGTTCCCAGGGAGTGTGTTTTTTATTCCGGCAGTGTTAGGTGTAAGTGTAGGTTAAGTGTAATCTGACATTAAATACATTCGTACACAGGCAAGTGAGAGAAATAGGACATGTTAAACTCTTTGCCAGATACCTCCACTGTATGTTAAGTTGCCTCTAACGTTTTTGTCGTTTAATGATAATAAAGTGGCTCCAGGTCATGTGGATGTTCTGTTATTCTGTCAGCGTCAGCTTGATGCATGGCTGGTTGAAGTTCTGTAGCCAAATGTAAGTCTGTTAGCCTGTAAAGAAGCAGTCACTGATGCTGAGTTACAGCCCCACACAGACCACAGAGTATGAAAGTCAAGAGCTAAACCTTTAAATTACCTTAAGATAACCTTAGCTGTGATAAATTGAGTAGTAGAATAACCTCAGAAACAATTGCTAACTTTGTGTCCTTAAAATCCATTAAGGATGGGATTGGACTCATCTTCCTGGTCAGATGCTCAGTGGTCTGTACCACTACGAAACAAACAGAAATGAATGTTCTGTCCTGGAATTAACATTTTAAAAGAGAATTTACAGGCATTAGCATTGAACATTGTTTGTCCTGGAGGGGATACAGAGTCTGTTGTGTGTGTGTGTATATGTGATAATTACACAAGGTATTGAGGCAGGACGCATGAAGAGTGCTGCATGAAAAAGAGGGGGCAGCACATGTTCTTGGATACTTTGTGGAGCTCATTGAGTTTTCCTAGAAAACCTGCAGTGTGAACCCCTTGGCCTCCTATTCACATTCTTTCACAGAGCTTCGCTTTCCAGACATTTAACTGGCTGTGATAGAAGCTCAGAAAAATACTGTTACTGCTCATGGAAGCACAGGGACACAAAAGCAGTGCATGGAACATGCACAGAAACACACTCCCATGGTCTTGTGTGTCTCTTACATATCCGGTCATATCTGGAAAGCCTCCGTACAACACTGTATCTTTGAAATTGAGCCCATAGAAGAAGTTAAAATGTGAGAGCATTTTTGTTGTGGCTCATTACACACTCTGATTACATTACAAGGCTTGTTACACATTCTTTTTATGTATGTTCCTTTCCGTGCGCAGTGTTATGTTATTAGTGTGACCATATCACCTACAAATAATTACTCACATATTTACCCACACTGGCTCAGCACAAAATGTTTTGTGGCTGCTGGCAGTGACAGTCATGTGTCATTGTGTGTTGCTGTTATGTCAAAGCATAGACTTTATTCCCAAATGACGCCAGTTTACTCAGAATACAGAGGATTATGAGTGTTGCTTGCGTGACAAAATCACACTGCCTCTCCACCAATGCTTATCTCCCCCCCCTCCCCACTACACACGCACGCACGCACACACACACACACACACTCTCCTCTCCACCTCCAAACTGTCGAGTTTGGCCATATCCTACCCCCCATGTCATTACATAACCTTGCGGGAGTTGGCGTGTGAAGCAATAACTGCACGACTAACCAGACAGTGTTGTTTTGGTTTATGTGGACTGAGGGCAGTCCTGAGTAGTTTCCTGGGATTTGTTTGTGTGTTTCCTGTTCTTCAGTTCCTCTGTATTATGCTGTCAGTTTTTATTTCTCAGGATAATAAAATCTTCCTCTTTCCATCAACCCTTTGGTCTTAGTTACTTGCAAAACGGTGTTATGAGCGTGATATGGCCATGATGACAGAAGGACTATTTATATCATAGTTGTTGTGGAATATTTTGTACTGGAAGAGTGTTGGAGGTCTTATCTGGCAGTGTCCAAAGTCCACTGCTTTCTTTTTTCTCTTACTCTCAGAACAGTTACCCGTAAATAAACATTCAACGTGTAACTTGGGACACTCTTAACTATGAGCTGCTACTTCCTCAGAGCCCTTAACAAGAAAGGCTCCCCTGTGTGCTGCTATCACCACCTGCCTCTTAAAATTCATCTTGCATCTTAGCAATTAGGCAACACACCAAACTGAGGCAAATGCAGGAGACCCTGAGACAACAACCAAAGTGTCGAAACACACACACACTTGATCAAATAAGGCAGCTCTCTTCTTAGAAGTACCCTTGGTTTTCACTGGCTAAGTAGTACACAGTTGTGTAAGAATGTCCTGGTCAGGCATTTACATCAGCATACATCAGCGAGTGTTTGTTATCTGTGTGTGTGTCTGTATTGTGTAATGGCATAGTAAGGGGTCAGTCACACTCACATCCCTTAGCCTCCTACTGACTTTGGTAATTGCTCCCATCCCCCTCTCTCCTCACAGATTGCACTGTATATACATCCTCATTATGTAAACTCCCTCAAACACACACACACACACACACACGCACATACATACATACGGTCAATCAGTGGTTAGTGACCCATCCCCCCACTGCCACCTGCTCCATTCGAAGAAAACATTGTTTAGGATTGGAAAAGGCCAAGCTACTTAACAAGCAAACAAACAAGCCCATTAACACGGAGAGGGTCACGAGGCAGTTGATTTGCATCATGTCAGTGCTCTAGTAAGTGATCAGACCACTGTCATCTGCTGCTTGTTCGTACGTGCATTGGTTTAAAGGTTGTATCATAATCTATCATTTACATTTCTTAATCTTTACTACTAAAACTTATAAAAAGCAATTTAATCGATCATCTATTTCTCATCCTTATTGTAAATGTACTTAAATGTATCACATCATGTGATGGCTTTTGTCATCATCACTGCTTTTTAATGGTCTTAGCAGCATCACATCCAACTTTTGGCCATTGTCATTACTGTTTATTGTCCTGCACACTACATCTGTTTATTGCACATTTTTGGTTTGTTGTTCGTGGATGTTAAAGTATTTATGTAGGAGCTTTTCTTGGTGTGGTTATTTTCCTTTTCCTCTCATTTGAGCAAAGAGCAACAATGTCCTTGTGGGGTTTCTGAAGTTTTAACTGCAGCTAATCTACAAAAGTAAAAAAATACATATTCAGAGAAGCATGGGGTTGTGTACACTGCAGACTGCAGATGCTGGATGTTATCCAGCATCTGCAGTTTTCTGACTGTTGTCTAGCTGTTTTGGAATAAATGACTTCTGTAACTGATTGTTTGTTTCTTCTTTTCCAGGAAACACCCAACTCAGTTTTCCTGGTCATGGAGGTAATTATAGAAGCAGGGTTGTCTGGAGATGGAACTCATGTCCTCCTCCACATCTTTTGTTGTCACATTTGTAAATGAGCCACCACAGAGAAACAGTTCTGCCACAAAAAAGACTGTCAGCATGTGTTCCTCCATGCTTGGAATGCTTTATGGCCGTTGTTCCCCTCCCACTCCTGTCTTTCTCTCTCATGCTGTCTTTCACATTGTGTTTTCCTCTTACTTTACTTTACTTTACTTGGCAGACGCTTTTCCCCAAAGCGACTTACAAGGAGCTAGCGCTGGGTGTCTGGCTCAGGGACGGACTAGACGTCAGACGGGGTTTCTCTGACTTAGCTTGTTATTAAGCTCACCCTCGGCATCCTCCTTAATGTTTTTCTCTTGTGTAGCTGGCTGCAGAGAAAATAAACCATGACTACACCTCAGTTACTCACTAAAAAAAAAACCAACCCCCCCACCCCCTTTCTAGGAATCACATTTCCTGGAAGTCTAGATGTTGTTTTCACAGGATATTCTACTCTACACACATTTCAGGACAGAAGTTTGAATAATTATGATGAATAACATGTAGTGGACTGTAACTTTATTCAGTCTTACTTACCACCAACCTCATTTATCTGTTTTCTGAGAGTGAGCCACAGAGGGGGGAGAGGTTGTGTGCGTGGATATAGCTACAGCTACTCATAAGAATAATTGATGAGCCTGCAACTGCGCATATACACAGACATATTAAACCGAATCACATGCAAATTCATCTCATACCATCTTCACATTCTATATTGAACCTGGTTTTAATTGTTGCTTATGTGTTCCCACATGCAGTACTGTAATGGAGGTGATCTTGCTGACTATCTGCAAGGTAAGCATCAGACTAATCTGTCTGCCACACTGTCACACACACACACACAGAGAGATTATTGGTCATCAAAATAAAGTTAGTAATGACACAGAGGCGCAAAGCTATGTGACTATAGCCATCCTGAACATTTGTAGGAAGTTGTTGGAATAGTGTAAATCTGTATGCTTGTTTTCATGTCGGGTTACAAACAGCATTAGCTGATTTACTGTTTACTTGTGGGGCATATGCACAATCAGAGCAGCGGCACTGCAGACTGTCACAAATTATTGGGTTGCCCGAAGACTTCTATAAAGTCTACTTACAGACCTACAGTATGAATTGGCAATCACAGAGCAAATGAAAAAAGTACTTTACCGCTACCAGTGTGACGCTTAACCCATTGAGCTACCAGGCCACTAAGTAGACCCTAAGTTAGGAATGTTTTGTAATAAGTAGAAGCAGTGAACACTTCATAGGAAACAGCCATATTCCATTATATAAGAGGTTCTCACCAGTGAATTATTCTAATACAACGTTGGTCCTTTGAGGTGGGCTGAATGCAACTAACCCCTCAAATCCTAGCTTAATGTTGTTAAGCTTACTGGTTTGATCTGTGCCTACACTGTAATCGCAACAGATTGATGGAGAATGAGAGAGAGAGAGGAATCCTTTTAGTCTCACATCGAATCAGATTTACTTTAGTACCATCATGGAATAGCACCCTCACTGCTGAAATTTACAGTTTACCTCGGGATTATTACTATAAGAGGCTAATTATTAGCTTTAATTAAGTGAGGCTGAGGCAAGTGCAGCTGTTTTTGTTCTAGTGTACAAATATAAATTTTCTAAAATGAGGTGACGCCAACATATAGCAACATTTTGAAAACCATTAAGATGTTTTGTCTTTTTCATTAGCTAAGGGGACTCTGAGAGAAGAAACACTCAGGGTTTTCCTTCAGCAGATTGCTGCTGCCATGCGCATCCTCAACAGTAAAGGAATCATCCACCGTGACCTGAAACCCCAGAATATCCTGCTGTCCTACGCTGGTCGCAAGAAGTCTAACGTCAGTGGCATCCGCATCAAAATAGGTAACGAAAAACAGCAAGGAATAGGCCTTTAATGTCCTTTATTTCACACAGAGATGAATTTTGAATCATGTGATGTTTTCTTCTTCTGAATGGTGATGACTCCAGAGTCAACAGTAGCAAATTTAGGTTTCTATTAATAACACCTATACTGACTGGTATAGAGTGGTATGATACTGTATATTGAACTTGTGTCTTGCAGCTGACTTTGGTTTTGCACGGTACCTCCAAAGCAATATGATGGCTGCCACACTGTGTGGCTCACCCATGTACATGGTCAGTGTGACTTCCTATATGGTTTTTAAGGCCAGCTATTTCTTTTTTGTTTTTCTCTGCTGTATGCTGCATTGTTGCTGTTGATGCCAATTTGTGACCCTTCCAGGCCCCAGAAGTCATCATGTCCCAGAACTATGATGCCAAGGCAGACCTGTGGAGCATAGGGACGGTCATATACCAGTGTCTGGTTGGCAAGCCACCCTTCCAGGTTAATGCTGTGCACAATAAACACATGTGTTTAAATGTGTGTGCATGTGCATGTAACTAATGTCTATATCATTTTTTTAGGCCAATAGCCCCCAAGATCTGAGGCTGTTCTATGAGAAGAACAAGAATCTACAACCTATGTAAGTCATAAAACCTCTATGCTATTGGTTTAATCTAATGTCTACATAGGGTGAACATTTTTTTTCTTCTTTTTTTCTGGTTTAAGGCCAAATGCATGCAAAGCTAATGTCATTCCCATCAGTCTCAGCTGTATATACTACTAATTAGGCATGTTAGCACATTAACATGCTAATAAAAAAAAGAATGCAACTAAAACTTTTATCAGATTTATGCTACAGTGCAATGTTATGTTAACATGCACACTAAGAGAAACATTCATGTTCTCAGCATCCCGAGGGAAACGTCCCCTCAACTTGGTGACCTTTTGCTTGGGCTCCTTCAGAGGAATCAGAAGGACAGGATGGACTTTGGTGAGTGATGACATCACTGTTTTTAAACATTTATTGTACAGGTTTTAGTTTAACCTAAAACATCTGTCTTGATGTCCCCAATCTTATCGGTTTCTCCAACCCATCACCCTGCAGACATGTTTTTCAGCCATCCTTTCCTGGAGCCCTCATCCACCATTAAAAAATGTAAGCACAAAAATCACAACATCTTCTTATTATGCAGCTTGAAAATAGGATTAAGGGTGTGTGTATTCGCCTCAGCATGTCCAGTGCCGGTTCCCAGCGCAGTTGGAGACAGTTCCTGTGGCAGCTCTCCATGTATCCGCTACAACTCTCCTCCTGTGAGTCTTGGAATTATACCTACACTTAATATGTATAATATTAACCATGACTCTGTGTGTTGTGTTGCCATTGTGGCTGCTATTTACGGTTGAGCCTGTTGGTTCATTAACCACACATACCTCTATGAACACTGCTAGTAAAAGACCCTTGGTTTCTCTGTCCACTGTTGGTCTCAGTGTGATTTGACAGTGTGTTAGTACCACTACAAATTCACCTTCTTTTTCTCCTCCCTCTCTTCTTTCCTTGTGTGTGGATGCAGTCTCTCCCAGACATGCAGACTCTAGCAGAGGATGGACTGTCATCACCTCCGCTTGGTTCTCCCAACTTTCTGCAGCTGTCCAAAGAGTCTGCAGGTAGCACCAGCAGTAAGAACTCGTCCTGTGACACTGATGACTTTGTCCTGGTGCCCCACATCTCTGCTGACAGCTGTAAGTGCTGCATGCTATTACACATACTATATGTACACATAAACACAGCTGTATTTCACTTAACTTCACTTAGGTGAGTCACAGCATTTGAAAGAGAAATCTTCTACTGGACATCCCCTGCCGCCACCTATTTCATATCAGTTGATCAATATACACTATGCTAAAAGTGCTGAAAGTTTTGAGGAGTCTCTATATTCTTCATCAATCAGGCTAGAATATACAGTAATATATAACCAGTGGTCAATTGTGCAAATTCAAACTTGGACACCATTGCTATTATTCCCATGTAAAGACATCTCGTTCACTGCCTGGTATTGCACATACAGAGCACGCGTCACTAACTGTAGACAAACAGGAGGCACTCACACTTTAATAGGGAAACTGAACCCTCGTGGTTTGCACCTGCTGCAACAGACACACACACCTGCTCACGCTCCACCCTAAAAATGAACAGTATGCAAAGTTTTGGCCGCGTCACCTGACATTTATTCATTGCTGTTGATTTATACACCAGTAAAAGTATGTTTTATTTTCTTTCCTTTACCCCATCAGATGACCAACCGATGGGAGCAGGTCGCCGGCCCTCCAGCGAGTTCCTTATGTGTGGAGGGTTAGTACAATGCTACTGTGTGTGTGTGTGTGTGTGTGTGTGTGTGTGTGTGTGTGTGTTTGGCCGTTCCTGCCCCCCACACAATCAAATGATAATAGATAATTTAATTAGAATAAATAATATAATAACCCCAATTTAGCTCTTACTCTGACGGTTGTTGGCTGTGATGTAGTGTGATATGTATTTATTTGTATTCAAACCCCAGTAATTAATAAATTTATGGTTCTATTCGACATGGTATTTCTACTACCACTACTACTACTGTCACTAACAGAATATACCAGGAGGTTTCCTGAAAGCTCAAATTATTGAAAGTATCACTTCCCAGTTGGAATAAGCATAGGAAAAGTTTACATTTTTACTAAATGGAAAAGGGCATTTTAAGTGTCTGTAGGTGAAGCTGCAAACAATGTAGCCCAACTTTACAGCCTGTATAAACTGGATATTGACAAGAGTTAAGAATAAAAATAGACCAATGTTGTAATGGAAGTGTGCCGCAATGCTGTGCATTAGTTTCTTAGCCACAGCCTTGACTTTACGTGCATGTGAAAGGTCATATTCTTAATGTGCTTTTGTGTCAACAAGGCTTCTCTGTCACTATTTCTGTCTCTCTGACCAACAAAAACATGCCTGTGCTTCACACACACTCACACTCTGTGTATTTGTCATGGGTGAATCCTGCTTGTCCACCAACAAATCTATATGATTAGTGGGTTATAAATCAGACATGGAGCGGAACAACAAGGTGGTGTTGTGCTAAATAAAACACCTGACACATGGAGGGCTGTGGGATAAGAATAGCCTCACACATTTGCCAAAACTTGTCTGCAATAACAAACTCGGTTATACTCGGGCCTCAGCTGTGTATTCAATCATCATAACATGCTCACAGCCACTGCATGCACATTCTCTTAACATGACAGCATTTACTGTCCTCATCCACAAATGGCCATTACATTTGTCACACGTTTGGTCCCAGTGATTTGTAGCTAGTTTCCTGCTCTCCCATATGCTTCTCGGTTATAGTTCCTGTGCTTTCACCAGCCACAGTACTCTACATACAGTCAGTAATGCTTTGTTGCATCATTCAGTTGGCTGTGAATTCAACTTCAGAAAAAATGGTAAGGCCAAAGCCCCCACACTACCCTGTCTGTGATGCTCAGCCACCACATTGTCGACTCCTGCTCAAGATACAAACCTCTAATGACTCCCAGGTTCATTTTAGTAAAGTGATTTCCTCAAATAGCTAGTAATAGCTACTAATAGCTCAAACAGTACTTTTTACTGAACGTTATTCAAGCAGCACAAATGAAGGCATTTAATAGAAGCTAACTTAGGCAACAGGATAACTTTAGTAAGATTTTGGTAAGGAGTATGGTGGATGTGGGACTGAGTCAAAATAAACTGCTGTGTGTGTGTGTGTGTGTGTGTGTGTGTGTGTGTGTGTGTGTGTGTGTGTGTTTATGGTAATGAAGTTAGCCAGTGAAACTACGATGAATATGCTTTACATGATGTTTTGTACACAAAGACAATAATAACTAACTTCCCTTGCCTCCCCTCCTCCTCACTGTTCGGTACTTCTTCTATCTCCCAGTCTTTAACATTTTGCATGTTAAAGACAAACTGTTCTCTCTCTCCTCTATGTTCCTTTTTTCCCTGTCTTTGTTGTTGTTCTGTTTATGCAGCCTGCTTCAGCCCCTCTGTGTGCTGTCCTCCAGAGCCATAACTTGTCACTCCTTACATAAATTAGTTAATCATTGACACAGGAGAAACCATTACAGGGGTTATAATGAAGTAACACGAGGCTCACTCTAAATAAAAGTCTTCTTTGTACTGTGTGTCTCAAATTGATTGGTGTGCATGAAGAAGAAGGGAGGGGGGTGGATAGAGTGGGATCGGGGGGTAGAAAAGAAGAGCAGGATATCTGGGAGAGAAAGTTTTATTGCAGAGACAGAGATTAGAAAGAGGAAAAATGCAAGCCAAGCACATGTGGGAAATGGAACCTGTAGTAACATTATTTTCTGCTGGTTTTTGTTTGACACCCCCCTCTTACTGACTTGCTGCCCGATCTCTCATCTTTCCACATTTATTTTTTTATAAAGCACCGACCTAGAAAATCTTTGTCTCTGTGTAGTGAGGGTAAAACATTTTTCTCCATTTTAAGGCTTGGCTCGAATCAATAACACTTTGAGAAGAAAGAAGAACAATAGTCTTCATCGTGAGTTACTGTATCGAATGTCTTCCCCGTCAGTGTTAAGTGTGTGGAGAAGGACCGCACGTGTTCAGATTTATGTCTCAGAACCGTTGAAATCCCACAAAGCAGCTGCTCTTTGGTTCTTTGTCTGGACTTGCCTCACGTGTTGTTCTCCTCCTCTCGCTCCTGTCGACCCTCCCAGCTTTCACACAATTACATAATGATGGTTCCCAACTGGTGCCACTCTCTAACTGCCTTTTCCTCCTCCCCTTCCTTTTTCTGTGCATTCTGTATGTACCGTACCCTGCTGTGGGTGACTCGGTCATGACTTTTCGAGAACATTTTGTTTCCACTGGAATAACAAAAGAATTCAAATGAGCTCTGCTTCTTTGCACTGCCCCTTCTGTGTCTGCTGTACACAGAGCACCAGCCTTGCACGTGCCATTAGTGAGCCCTGCCCCCAGAAGGCTGAGCTTGAAGCTGATTGGTGCAGTATTTGTGTTTACATGTAAACCCGTCCCACCTCTTTCCCCCGCCTCCTCGTCTCCTCATGATCAGTTAGACTGAACTTAAAGTTCTTTAACCTGCCTGGTCGTGTGGTGGCTGCAGAAACATTTAAACTTCTCTTCCTTTATGTGCTACTTATTCTACACAAGCAAAGGGCTTTTAAGACTGTAGTTGCTATGGGTGTTGACACCCCTGAACACGTCCTGCAGATATGGAAACAGCAGCAGCAGCCTCGAGTGGACTGGCTAACGGCGCTTCTCTCCCCGTTATTCCCCTCCAGGCAGCCGCAACCCATGCCAGGACAGACCCCCATGGTGTCCCCACGGGCCGAAACCACCCCCATCCCTGTTCCCACCCAGGTCCGTAACTACCAGCGCATCAAGCAGAACCTCTCCAGCAGCCCAACCACCACTCTGAACAGCTCCCCCAGGTAAGTCTACTGCTGATTCTGATACTGATGGAAATTCTGTCTCAAGTGTTTCATTTATACCTTTGTTTAATAATAAAACACCTGCAATGGTGTTAATATCTGCTTGTGCCTGCTTAACTACCCACTTAGCCACCGCAAGTGAATTTTCAATTGGGTAACGAAAACCCAGGATGTTATTTCATCAGCTAGAAAGTTTCAGTGAAATGACATCAGCATGAACGTTTTTGGTCGCCGGGTTTGTAAACAGACAAAGCAGATCAGAGGGCAGAGGAAGAGAGCAGGGTGGTGTTTAACAGGAAGATCAGTTCTGTTGTTCCTATTTACAGTCTGTTGCATGAGGTATTGTAGACTTGAATTGGCCGTATTGTATTGCTAATGTGTTTGTTATTCAGAGGTTCTATTGTGCTGGCTTCTTCGTGTGATTCTGTTCATCTGGTAGTTTACTTCATTTGTCATTAACGTCTACCTGTTGTTAAATGTACAGGGGGAGCAGTTTGTTCTGTTTCAACTCTGGCTTTCTGAGCCCTTTTTAATAAAGTGTAGAAAAGGAGGGAACTTGTTGAACCAGCATTAAGCTGACACTGACGAAGCAGCATAGAGTGAGGAGAGAATTACTTAAGAGAGTATCGATGACAAAATTAATCCACAATCATAACGAGCATTTCTGAGTGAGCAAGTAAGACAGAGCACTTGTCATGACTGAGAAAATGTGTTTGTGTTTTGAAGGTCTGGCACAGTGAGGCGCTCTAACACTAGCCCTATGGGATTTCCGAAAGTGAGCTCAGGGTCTCCCAGCTCTGCAGATGTCCCTCAGACAGTGGGCCGACGTCTCTCCACGGGCAGCTCGCGGCCCTATTCCCCTTCACCACTTGGTAAGGACATGTCCAGACACGTCTCCCAACATTTTCCAGGTGTTAGCCGGTCATATCCTGAAGCACGCAATGAAAATAACTGTGTAATAATAACTTGGGTTTGCAGTGGGCACCATCCCTGAGCAGCTGGGTCACTGCTGCTGTCACCTGCAGAACCAGGAGCCTCGCAGTCGGAGCTCCTCAGGAGGTCAGTTAAAAGACAAAACCTCATTAGGTTAGCCCACATTAACTTTAGTCGCTCAGTTAAATAAGACTTGCATGTAGATTTTGGCTTGTTGAATCAGCTTTTGCAATAACTGCAGTAAGAAGATGATTTGATCTCTTATGTGTCATTATTCTAATAATGACAAAATTCATGACTCACCATGACTCAGTGTTTTTGTTTTTTAATCCCTTACTTTACTGTCAATTAACTATCCAGACGTCTCACAACTTCACTGTTTGTGTCATGACAACCGGTTTTAAAATGGTGTAACTGCAGTGGACTGTCTGAAGCGTCGCCTTAGCCAGACAGAAAAACAGTACTTTGTCTGAAACCAAATGCCTCGATGTCAGCAATGTAACATTACAAGCTTGGAGTGTCTTTTTTTCCAAAGACTGAGACAGAGTTTTGTTTTTGTTACACTTAAGGAAAGATGCATTCCAGTTTTATTTAGAAAGCCAAAAAACAAGTAGTCTTTTTTGACCAACACAGAGTCTTTTGTTGACTGTGCAGCAACTGTGTGACGGAGGAATGCTCATGAGAAAGTAGCACCATTACCATCTCAAAAAAGGTTTATCCAATAGCAACTGGACTTGTAGGTTTCTTGACGACGTTTCGCCCTTCTATCCAGAGGGCTTTCTTAAGTCTGACTGACTGGACTTATGCCTTACCACCACCTACTTCAAATACAATGACCATTTTTACAGACAAAAACATGGCTGTGCCATGGGTTCACCTGTGTCCCCTATTGTGGCCAATCTCTATATGGAAGAGGTAGAGAG
>JAUMTR010000005.1:20440900-20458091 GCA_032270685.1 Microctenopoma stevenorrisi | reverse complement strand
ACCTTACACTGTAAAGTGCCCTGAGATAACTTTTGTTGTAAAATGGCGCTATATAAATAAAATTGAATTGAATTGAAGTCCATTTGCTATAGAATAAACCTTTTTTGAGATAACCATGACCTGGATGACTGAGAACCTTCACAGATATGTAGCACCATTACTAAACGTGTATTTGTTGGGGGTTATTAACTTGATCTTTATCTTCTCTAGGTTCCCCCGTCCCATCCTCTCAGCTTCTAGGTGCTCGGCTACAGAGCGCCCCCACCCTGACAGAGGTCTACCAGACCAGACAGAAGCTTCACAAGCAGTTATCTGACCCTCTTCAGCCTTCCTCCTCCTGCTGCAGTCACTCTCCTCAGTTCAGCCGTCCAGCCAACCTCGGTTCCTCCCCCACCAAGCTGTTGGGCTCCTCCCCCCGCATGTCCGACTGGCTGCAGAAGTCCCCTCTGCCTACCATCATCGGTTCACCTACCAAGGTTAGTGTCATTTGTAGTAAATCCACACATGTCAATACCAGATTATTGAATTGTATATTTAAGATAGTTTTTTTTTTTTACATTAGACTATTTCAGCACCATTTAAGATCCCCAAAACGCAGGCGTCCTGTAACTTGATGGCACTGGCAGACAGTTCAGTGCCCACCAAGATGTTGGCAGATGTCCGGGATATCTGTGCCCACCACTGCAGCCCTTACCTGACTGGACGGCCGGCTGCCCCTGAGGCCAGTCGCACCTTTGGCAGGTAGAACTTGTATATCTCAGCTTGTACTGTACCTCACACTAACAAATACGTTTCAGCTGCAGTTTTTTGAAGTAGACACTGTGCTGATGTGTTCTTTATGGATTCCCTGCAGGTCTGTTAGTACGGGGCGTCTGTCTGAGCAGCCAACCAGAATTACTCTGGGTGGACAGGCCTATCAGGGCAGCACAGACAGTCTAAACACAGAGCGACCAATGGACACAGGTATAGAGACTTCAGTACTGCACATACTCAGTATTTAGAATGACTAATGTGTTGTCCTGCCTGTGTAGCAAAGAGCAAATAAAATAAACACATTTCCTCTTCCTGAAGCCCCTGCAGGTCCCAGTGGGCTGGCTCAGGGTGGGTCAGCGAGTCCTCGGACTGTGCTCTTCACAGTGGGTTCACCCCCCAACAGCGTCACTCCTCCTACCTGCAGTCACCTAGGCACCCGACCACGCACCACCTCAGGTAAAGACCCTATACTGGAGCACAGCTAATGTTCCAGGAGATCAGCTTCTAACAGTCACAGGCAGAAACGTTGACGGTTCTACTTTCATGCTCTGTCTTTCTTCACGTCCTCAGTGGGCTCCAACAGTTCAGCTGGCTCCCTGTGTTCCACCAGTGGTCGGGTCTATGTTGGATCTCCTCCAGGCATGGCCATGGGCTCCTCTCCTCCAGGAGGATTCGGTGGTGGGCAGGCTGTCCATGGGACAGAAGGGGCACCCAGCAGTCTGCGTTATGTCCCCTATGGGACTTCCCCTCCTAGCTTGGAAGGATTCATCACTTTCGAAGCCCCCGAGCTGCCAGAGGAGACTCTCATGGAGGTAGAAGGCCTCATGAATGAGTCAATTCTTTTCTTTTCTCCTCTTTCTTTTGGTTTCACATTAAACCTTGATATCTTCTGCTACAGCGTGAGCACACAGACACACTGATGCACCTGCGGATGATGCTTTCCTTCACCGACTGTGTCCTAGAGATGGCGGCAGTTCGAGCTGGAGGGACAGAGCTTGGCGTGTCGGCTGCCTCCCTCTACCCTCCCCAGGACAGTGTGGTTGTGGACCAGATCAGCCAGCTAAGCAAGGAGTGGGGGTAAGGAGGGACCAAAGTGTGGTGTGAGATGGATTCTGCTTGCTGCATCCTGGAGAGTTTTCATTCTTCTCAAATACTATGCATGTGCTGCCCCCTACAGGCAGGTGGAGCAGTTGGTGCTCTACATGAAGGCAGCTCAGCTTCTGGCGTCCTCCCTTCACCTGGCAAAGTCTCAAATTAAATCAGCCAAGCTTAATCCTTCCACCGCTGTCAAACAGGGTAACGACATTTACCTAGAGACTGATGCTGTAGTTATGTTTATGTAACCTATCTCTGTCTAGGTATTAGTCTTCAAATTCAATTAGTACACTCACGAAAGACACACTCTCTTTCTTCTCTCAGTGGTTAAGAATCTGAATGAACGTTACAAAAGCTGCATCTCCCTCTGCCGCCACCTGACGGACAAACTCAATCACTTCTTTGCTGACAAGCAGCGCTTTGTGGACGAGATCAACAGCGTCACTGCAGAGAAGCTCATCTACAATCACGCTGTAGAGATGGTGAGTTTCAGACACACACACACAAATCACCAGGGCCTAAAGAGACAGTCGGGTATTGATTCTCGTTTCTTGGTTTGCATCAGGTTCAGTCTGCAGCTCTGGATGAGATGTTCAAGCAGACGGAGGATATAGCCTACCGCTACAGCAAAGCCGCCATGCTGTTGGACGGCTTGTCCAAGATCTTACAGGACCCCACTGACGTTGAGAATGTGGTCAAATGTAAGTATAAACCACATGCTGTGACATATGCAGGACGCACTACATGAACTACTTCATTAATGTGCTCTTGTTTTGTGTATGTTCCCCGCAGACAAGGCCAGTGTGGACCGCAGGATCTCTGCCCTCTGCTACTGCACTGTCACGCTGTATGAGTAGCAGACCCAAACACACACAGGGGACCATTATGTTAGACTATTGACTACACTGCCCACTCAACCACTGTACCTTCCTGTAGCAGTTGAAGCACTTTTTCATTTGTTAGGTTTTATCTGTATTTTTCATCAGTTCATTTTACTGGCTGCATCATGGACTGAACTGTGACAAGCAACTGATGCACAACGTTCCAACCAAAGACGACCGCAGGTCCAGAAACAAAAGACTAAAGCTGGATGTGGATATAATGCATGCACTGTCACGTGCATCTCATCCTGCTTACTGTATGATATCAGTGCTCATTGACTCAATGTTTAAGTTGATGTTTTGCTTATTTATTGGTTCAAAAGAACATGGATCTTGAAAACCTCAAGTATTTGAGTAGATCAGCATGGAAGAAATTAGCAAAAGGCTGATGGCCACTCACTGTAATGGCTCCAACTCACAGGCAACGTGGACCTTTAACATAAAACACAAACTCCTGTTACAGTAAATAGACAGCCACGGGAGCACAGGAATTTGTTTTTTTTATGTCTTGTGTTATTAGCTCGAGCACTTTATTTTGGATTGAGGAGGAAACATGCATGTGTACAAGTTCTGAAGGTGGACATGTGAAGTCAGTGGGAGGGTAATTAACTCCTGCCTCCCTCCCCCTCAACACCTACCTGCTCGGCAGCATGTGCATGACCACAGGGATGTATTGCATACACTTCCCATAATGCAGAGCAACCAGGCAAACAGGTTTCCTTAACCTGCTGTAGGCAAGACAGACAGCGACTGTCAGATATAGCTATATGTTTTACAGAGAAATCTATCTGTAGTTTACTTTAAATTCACATAGTTAAAGGGGCATTCTACTGATTTTTACTGATCACAGTACTGCTCAATCTGAACACAGTTATTTACAGTTTTTGGTTCTTTTAAAACTACGGAAAGGAATTTTCTAATTGAAGAAAATGGCCCAGATAATGTCATGAGATTATCTCCTCCCTATCAGCGCGATCCCAATTAAAAAAAATCCTGGTGGTGTGTAATTTGAAAGATAGTGCTACTTGGAGTTTCACCAGTATTAGGGATCAAAACTCGTCTCTCACAAGTATCCCATCTTTATCATGTGTAATACTAAATGATCTCCTTTATACAGCTGTTGTGTATTGTATGTGAAAGTATGAGGTTTTTTTTCCTTTTCTCTGCCACAGATGGTTATAATTTGTTAAAATCATTTAAAGAACATAAAAAAAAACTTCCATAACAGCCTGATAATGAAATTAGAATAAAGGGCTGAAAGGCTTTGATTGGCCAGTACCAAATAGGTATTCATTTCACGCTGTCACTTAGGTGCTCGTCACATTGTCTTGTTACTGAGTTTACTGCCTGCGAGTTTTCGCAGTAATAGACCCACAGTGACTTTCTTGTTGATCATATTGTTCAAACATGAACATCGCGCTGCTCGCATCCGCGGACGGTCTGCAGATCATTATATTATTCACATTACTCGACAAGTTACGTGGACATCAAGTCTCTTTTTCCTACGAGTACTACAGCTTGTGTTTTGTAGCTTCTTTTTTCTTTTTTTTTACCAAACTTGATGTTTGCAGATGCGTTTATATTTGTATGTAGTTCACATGATGATCCTGTGTTGGGAAGGATGTGAGTGTGTTTGAGTTGAAAGAGCACAAATCTTTATATGTACATAGATGATTTGATACATTTTAGTCATGTCTGCCAAGCATTTGATATGGAAACTCATTTTGGCACAAGGGTGTGCCAAAGAATCAAAACTCATGGCAGCTCCGTAAACCCTTCAGAGAACTTTACTACCAGAACTGTTCATCATTGAGAACGAGACACACATCAGTCAGGTCAGCGCATCTTAACTCTGTGATGTCGTCATTTCTCAAAATGTAAGACTTGATTTAATACAATCTTGCACTGCCTAGCTTCCACTCAGTCCCTCTGTCTCAAGTCCCTCAATTCTTCTGCTGTTCTCCTAATGGTCTTGTATGTATAAGTGTATATACTGTACATATATCTATAGATACACACGTGCACTTGCCAGGTGTGCATTAAGACCAGTGGTGTAAAGTGGATGGAAAAGGAGGGGCCTTCTTCTAGTGAAAGCAGACATAGGCCTACTCCTCTGTACAGTTGTGAATAAATTCATTTCCAGTGTACAAATGTGTATAAATGCATTCACAGGCATCCAGCCTGCCTGTCTATCATGTACTGTTCTTTTTTCTAGACATATCTGGGTTTCAGTTTTCCCTCATTTTTGCCATGAGCACTCAGAACCACATGAAGCCTTTTACTGTGCACATGCACACAGTGAAAAGAGATAGTTGATAGAAACCCACCTGAGTCTTTGCTATGTACCGTTTTATCTACGAACTATAAGTGAAATGGACTGTTTGAAGATAAAGCATGGGCGTACTGAGTCTGCATTTTATCCTATAGAAGCTGTAGAATCTTGAATGTATGTACCCTTTTGTGTTTGCACCTTTCCAGCTTGATATAAATGCATTTTAAAAAAACATCCACCTCTCCCGTTGTCACCACCCTAAAGATGCAACCTTTCACACCAGTTTTTCAAAGAGGAAATTTTCATGTTCGACTTGTTCTCTCATTTAAGGGTATCTCTCTTTGTTCTTTATGGAACTCAAATACAGTCTTTGTTATTAAAAAGAAAAACAAAGTCTTGCTTCTTTTCCAGTTTGAGTATAGATGAAAATGGGATAATCATTAACAGTTAATGCATCTTGAGCAACTTCGTTTATACCATTCATTTATAATTATAAAAACAGCTTGTATGGTTTCTGTCCGTGATTGAAAATAATCTTTCCAGTGAGAAACAGGAGGTACATTAGCATTTTTCCAGCAGACAGCATTAATCCTCACAACCTGCAAGAGTCTAGAGAAAATCAGCAGTAAATTTTTGTAGGTGAACAACATGTAGTGGCAGGAACCATTTTCCTTATTATTTGGCTCATATAATCCCTCTTCCAGAACTGCTTTTGGTTATTTATTAACTGTATCTAAGCTTTGTATTTCCCAATCTGCCTATTCTTTGTTCCACACACAGTCTTGTGAGATATACACTATGTATACGTATACATTTCAAATTATATATTTATATAAAATAAAAATAGGTTACTACCTGTATATAATGCATACCTGCCACCCTACTGTCCCTCTATTTTGAATATGCACTAACAGCATTGCTGCTACCTGCAGTGACAGAACCTGGCCGTTGGTTATTAGGTGCTTGACGATCAACATTTAAAAATACCGCACACATGTGTTGACTGGATACTGGGGACACGGTGCAGTGAAGAGTCCGTCAGATGTGGATTGTACGTTGAAAAACCAATATCAAACAGGCCTGTACCTGTACCTGTACTGCAGCCTGCGGCTACATGTTGTTCTTGTTATGGAGGCAGGCATTCAGCTGACCGTGTGTTGAAGCTGATTGGTTTTTCTCGTGATTGACAGTACGTCGGACCAATCGCTGAAGTATTTTTGTTGCAGGTTAGCTTGCTGTTGTAACAACGATTATACGTTATATCGTTGTAGTTAGGTGGTTATCTTATCCAAAGCTTCCAACGGACGACTGACACAGAAAGGTAATTATTGGTGTCTACAGTTTCACTTCAGGCTTCAATTTTCAATACCTTACCATCAATAAGTTTACTACTGTGAGCTACCAAGCTAAGTCAAGATGGACATTCCCGATTCAATCATTGGTGTAAGGGAACGTTTCTCTTTTAACTAAGCACGTCTTTTAAACCCTGTATTAAATGCACAGTTAACGATAAACGTGAACGTATCAGATGTCTTCGGTTCTCAATTCAACAGCTAGCGTTCCATTTACTACTACCCAGCCACACCAAACTTAGTTTAAAGAACTATCAGCTGATCTGTTTCATTCTTCACTGGCAAATTAAACTTTCTGAACAGTCTGTGAAAAAAGTCATTCGGAGGTTTATTAGTAATTCGGTCCTCATTTGACGCAGT
This sequence comes from Microctenopoma stevenorrisi, assembly GCA_032270685.1. Classification (NCBI taxonomy): domain Eukaryota; kingdom Metazoa; phylum Chordata; class Actinopteri; order Anabantiformes; family Anabantidae; genus Microctenopoma; species Microctenopoma stevenorrisi. The sequence continues at coordinate 20,451,378 of JAUMTR010000005.1, read as the reverse complement.
CGCAATGTCAGCTAGGGCTAGCAACTAACTGGCTAAAGTGCGTGTTATGATAGCTAGCAGAAGCTATAGTGTTTGATATAATTGTGGCTGGTGACCGGTAGAACATCTCTCAGGTTTAAGATGCCCCGGGAACAGCTTGTTGTACAACAGGCCAGGAAGTCTTTCCAGACTGGGAAAACCAAACCTCTGGCGTACAGGATCCACCAGCTAAAGAGTCTGCTCCGCTTTATCTGCGAGAGACGGAAGGACATCGCAGATGCTGTCAAAAGGGACCTTGGCAAGGTGGGAGAAAATGGTCAGATCATTTCAGATTTCCCCTGTGGAGTTTAGGGATTGTCGTGAAAACGTTGATTGTGACAGGTGATGATGATGATAAAAAATTCTATGTATATATTTCAGCATCCACTGTCCAAGTCTGTATTTTATTATATTATTATCATTAAAGTGAATGTCCACAGTACAGTGTTATGAACGTGTTGAAAACTGAGCAGACAAATTTACCAACTGCCGTGGAAAGATTGAAGTATGATGTTCTCTGCTTTCAGAGCGAACATGGGACAGAGCTCTTTGAGACTATTGGACTGGAGGGTGAGATCAAACTGGCTATAGAGAACCTGGCAGAGTGGGCAGCTCCTCGGCCGGTTGAGAAGACCCTCCTCACTATATCAGATGAGGTTTATGTTCAGCCGGAACCCCTGGGAGTGGTACTCATCATTGGAGCCTGGAATTATCCCTGGGCTGTTACCCTCCAGCCACTAGTTGGGGCTATTGCTGCTGGTAACAAAACTGAAAACACACACACACTCACACACACACACACACACACACACACACACACACACACACTCACTGTACCCAAACATATTTTTGTCCCTTTTTTTAATGTGTTGCTGCCAGCAATTTTTAAATGACCTCTATTTTCTTACTTTACTGTGATTTTCAAATCAGTGGGTGTTGTGATAGGTTCATAGCCAACACAAACCCAATGTCTAGTTCTGTGCATTAAGTCTGTGACATAGATTTGGAGAATTGTTACTCTTCTAATGTACGCCTGTTACAAAGTGCATGTTAAGTGTGGCGTGGCGATTACAGGTCCACAGTAAAGCATCAGGATTAAACATTGAAATGAACTAAATATCTCTTAATGATTTAGAACTGATTTAAGGTAGTGTAAGTATTTGCTTTGGAATTTCTACCTTTTGTGTGTAACCCTGCAGTGTCTCATGTATGACCACTGTGCTCTTCTTTAGGTAATGCAGCAGTGATAAAACCATCTGAAGTTAGCTCTCACTCTGCCAAAGTCATGGAGGAACTTCTCCCTCAGTATCTAGACAAAGTGAGCCTCCTGCTGTGTTTGATCTGATGTTTCAACTCTCTTTACGTGTATCATTCTGCAGTGGGAATGTAGATGACATGACTTCTCTCGCTCTCCCTCAAGGTTTTGTATCCGGTGGTGACAGGTGGACCATTAGAGACCCAGGAGCTGCTGAAGCAGAGATTCGACCACATCTTCTACACAGGAAGCAGCTCAGTCGGGAAACTGGTGATGCAGGCTGCAGCTCGTCACCTCACTCCTGTGACCCTGGAGCTCGGGGGGAAGAGTCCCTGCTACATCGACAAGAAGTGTGACATCACTGTCGCGTGTCGGTCCGTGTTAAAAAAAAAGATTTTATTCTCTGTTACAATAATGGATTTTATGGCTGAGACGTTTGGTTTCAAAACAGCTATAGAACAAGTATTTCAAGTAGTAACAAGTATTTACTACTTGTATCTTTCGATACAGTCGCATTACATGGGGGAAATTTGTCAACTGCGGTCAGACGTGCATCGCTCCAGACTACATTCTGTGTGAACCTTCCATTCAGAGCAGAGTTGTGGACGAGATCAAGAAGGCCATCAAGGTTGGTTTTAGTATGTCAGGTAGTTTTGTTAAGGGACAAGTCATTAAAGGAAGATTAAATAGAGGTTTCAATAGCAATTCGTCCAACAATATTTTGGACAGAGCACTGTTTGACACGTGAACAAATCGCACAGTTTCTTCAAAAACTGCTTGGCACCTTTTGAAAATACAATGTTTTTTATTCCAGTGCTTTAAATCTCAGATTAAAAGTAGTATGAAGACACGTCACATGTTAAGTGTCATTGCAGGAGTTTTACACAGAAAATCCAAAGACCTTTGAAGACTATGGACGCATTATCAACCAGCGACACTACAAGAGAATTATGGCTCTGATGGAGGGGAGCACCGTAGCTGTTGGCGGTGACAGTGATGAATCCCAATGCTACATAGGTGGGTGGTGCACTGGTGGCATCTTTGTGTAACCAGTTCAGTGCTGTGAAATATAGTGGCCTGGTAGCTCAATGGGTTAAGCGTCAGACTGGAATGCAGAAGGTGGGTTCGAACCCCGTCTGACTCCTAATCCATCCCCTACCAGGTGTGTCTCTGAGCCAGACACCCAGCGCTAGCTCCTTGTAAGTCGCTTTGGATAAAAGCGTCTGCCAAGTAAAGTAAAGTAAAGTAAATGAATTGATTGTGTCAGTTTATTGTGGCGGTGGTCTTCCGTGTGTCGCTGATTAAGAGACGCTGTACTCAGTGACAACATGACCCGGACTGCTTACAGCACTCCTCCAGCAAACAGGCTTGAGTATTCATAGATGATGGCTGTGTGAGACATTCCAGTGGTCATGACGACAGCATGTGTAACACTTTATGTGAAGCACTGTCTAGTTTCTTAAATAGATCTTTTCTTTGTGTACCCTGACAGCCCCGACTGTGTTGAGGGATGTTACGGGGGAATCTAAAGTGATGAAGGAAGAGATCTTTGGGCCACTCCTGCCCATCATCACAGTGAGCGGCGTGGATGAGGCAATCCAGTTTATCAATGCGCGAGAAAAACCGCTGGTTGTCTACGTTTTCTCTAATGACAACAAGGTGAAAGAAACCACAAGCATTGCGTTTAAGTTTTGGTGTTATTTTTTCTCACACTGCTCTTTGATGGATTTGTCCTGACAAACAGCTGATTAAAAGGGTGATAGCTGAGACATCCAGTGGAGCTCTGCTGGCTAACGACTGTCTGGTCCACTTTACTGTCAGTGCGCTGCCCTTTGGAGGAGTCGGTTAGTTTGTGCATCTTAAATTCACCTGCAACCATTTATCCGAGCTTATGTTTGCAGAAAATGAGCCTAACGTTTTCCTCCCGTTTCTCTCCTCAGGCGACAGCGGCATGGGCTGCTACCACGGCCGGCACAGCTTCAATCAGCTCAGCCACCTGCGCAGCTGTCTGATCAAGCAGCTGAACATGGAAGCAGTGAACAACATGCGTTACCCGCCGCACACCGCCAAGAAGATGGGCTGGGCTCGCTTCTTATTGCTCAAGCATGTGAACGTGTGCAGGCTGCAGCGCATGGCGCTGTTGGCATCGTTGGTTGGCTTGGCAGCATTTGTGATGCAGGTAATGGTATTAATATATACCAGTGCAGGTCAAGAAGGAATAAACTGCTTTCTTCTGCTATCAGTGATGCATTTATTCATTTTACAGGTCTGTAGTTTCCAGTTACGGGTCTTAGCTGCAGTAGTCACATTCAGTTTATCAATAGTTTCCCAGAGGAAGGTGGCAACAATAATGATGTTTATACTCCCCTCTCTTGTGAATGTGACACCTTGGAATAAGTTCCAGTGCTACCTCCAGCTGATTCTGAATCAAGACCCAGAACATTGTCATGGAAAAACACTGCGGCTACTCACACATCTGTGGAAAGAGAATCACTTTGTCGTTGACAGAGAACAACACTGCTAATGCACCGACACAGCCGTCCTAGAAAAAGATGTTTGTGGGACACTCACTCTTTACTAGACCTCAGCACAGACCTCCGTGTGGTGAAGGGATCCAGTGTGTACCAGTAGTGGATAATGTAGACACCCGGGAACAAGATGAAAGACAGAAGTACCGTTTGTAGATATTGTTTTCTGTGAAAAAACACCTAAAACATCCTCTCTGTGTGTGTGTGTGTGTGTGTGTGCATGTTTATTAACAGTGGGCTTTTGTCCAGTGACTGTTTACAGCCTTTAAAATAATGACTAACTCACGTTCCCCAGATAACCAGATATGAGTACTCCTCCCCCGACATACCCACAGTCCCACAGGCCTGCGTCGTCGCACAACAATCACATTGTCTCCAACAGACAATGTGTGGTGTTGTTTAGGAAATGTAAGCACAGAATGCCTCCCCTTAATTACCCAGCATGCTTCACTGTCCTCTGATAAATGACCTCTTTTGTTGTGGTCAGACCCACACCTTTGTTGACATCCACACTTGTTGTGCTCCTGTGAACAGTTAAAGTGTGTGTTACCTCTGTGTCTCCAGACACACAAACACTGTCTGATCGTTCCCACAGAGGTTCCTGCGATGAGACTGAGCAGCACATCCCGGTGACCTGCGGTGACCCCTGTGCTGGAGCGGGGGATCCTGGGACAGCTACGCGGACACCTGCTCAGTCCTGTGATTTACTGGTCCTTTGCATTTCTAAACTCTGTTTTAAAACATTTACTTTCTGTTACACTTTATGCTGCTACTCACGTTTTTAGAAAAACCTGATCTGTATTTTATTGTAACCTGGAAAATGGAGATTGTAATCTGACACAGCAGAATCTTCCATCACAGTGGATTTCGTCATGACTCATTGAACAGCTGTAAGGTCACTTCAGTTTTACAATTCTAATGTCATGTTATTGTCATTTCTTTAATCAGACTCCAACTATAAACCTTTATTATAAACCATAATTTGCTTTGTTGATAAGCTGTTGTTGATGGATTCTTACATTAATATATGAGTTGGAACTTGTCTCCTAACAGTGTTATGTTATCAAGCAGATCCGAAGATTATTGTGATTTATGGTGCAGTTACTATGAGATGCTGTTAAAGATAGGCTGACCTTAATGAGGACTCAAGTAAAAAATTAGCTCAGCTCAACGTTGTAAAAGATCAGTGAGCGACAACTATTAGTATCATACATTTAAACATGCTGTTTTGAATGAGTGCGTGTGTGTGTGTGCGTGTGTGTGTGTGTGCGTGTGTGTGTGTGTGTGTGTGTGGGTCTGACGTTCCAGTGACCAAGCCTCCTGGTAAACTGATCGTGGAGCAGAGCATAATGAGAGTCAGTCAGTGAGGCAGTGACCCCGCAGCGTGTGGGACATCTGAACCGCTGTGAGATCAGATTAGTGACGGAATACTCACCAATATTTCATAGAAACCACATTGGATGTGCGTTTTCCCCGAGCTTCTGTGGAATTGAGTAAGTTTGATTCTTCTGTATTGACGCTCCGTCTGAAAGGATTAACGTAGTAATGATTCAGTTAAAGTGCCAGTGATTTTGAATGCATCAAAGCTTCTACCATTATTGTTATGTAGCATCATCTATGAGAAATAAACGACTAAAAATGTTGTATGTGGTACTCGCATGTTGATTACTTGTAGGCCTAAAAACCCAATTCTAACCAGCACTGCAGCCTTGAGTAAAACCAGGTGAAGAATTTTAGTGTGGAGATGACTGAGCAGAACAAGCAGCTGTAGAAATAAGAGGCCAGCTTAGATTGTCTTCTGATTGCAGGTGTGTACAGTTTGATAGGTTTGAGCAGAGGTGGTAAGCAGCTTAACAACCTACTATTAAATGCTGAAGTATTTTTATGAATGAAGCTGCTTTTAATAAATTGGTAAATATATAGAACATAAAATGGTTAAATCTCTACCAGTTGCTTATTCAAACCAGATCTATATTGCCCCTTCTAGATTATATTAATATCTTTCTTGTTAGTGTTCAACATTTTCATGCAATAAAATTTGGTTTGCAGCTCTCCAGATGTTTATTTAGTAGCTACATTTTTCACCCAGATTTGTGTGCTGTTTACAACACACATGTAAAAATAAATGACAACATTTGTGTGCTTGATTCCACAACCAACCAACAAAATGATACAAATGAACCTCTCTCCATGAATCTGAACTGTTTATTAATTGTACATACACATATGAGGTAGGTAAAGGACCCCAAACCAGCTTGTGATGACCCTGATAAAATTTAAAAGTGTTAATTATATTAGTAACTTTCGATCATTTTTAAAATTCCAGCTTGGAAGTCAGTGTGTAACAGCCAAATTTTGTCACTTCCACTGGTCTCCTCAGCACAGCACACCCAGTTGTAACATGTAGACAGTTGCACCTGCGTTTTCCTGTCCTGCAGGTGTCTGTATGGAGCGGCAGGCAGTGCAGCGAGCCAAGGAGGCCTTCCTGAGTGGCAGGACTCGGCCTGTGGAGTTCAGACTGCAGCAGCTTCACGCCCTGCAGAGGATGATCACTGAGAAAGAGACTGAGATCTCCACCGCAGTCAAACAGGACATCAACAGGGTGAGTGGGAGGGACACAGGCATGTGACACTGGCCCTTTACCTGTCTCACTGACAGTGTGTTGGGTTTCCTACAGAGCCAGTATGATACCCCACTGTTAGAGCTCATTGGCATTGAGAATGAGATCAAGCTGGCCATAGAGAAGTTGGGGGAGTGGGCAGCTCCTCGACCTGCAGAGAAGAACATCCTCACGCTATCAGATGAGGTTTACATCCAGCCACAGCCTCTGGGAGTGGTGCTCATCATTGGAGCCTGGAATTACCCGTGGGCCCTCACCCTCATGCCCCTGGTTGGAGCCATTGCTGCAGGTGGGGAACCTTTCTGTCTCCGAGGCCTTACTGTCTGCTTATAGGTTAGAATGTAGTACACACTACTGATGAGGTCGTACAGCACTGAGGGGCCGAACTTCAGTTTCCTCCCAGTTCATTGTTCTCAGCCTTTGTTCGTCTCCCTCGCTCACTGACCTCATGTTATTCATAAAATCCTCCTGCGTTCGGTTTCTCTCTTCCTGCAGGCAACGCAGCTGTGGTGAAGCCGTCAGAGCTCAGCGAGTATTCATCCCTCCTCCTCCGGGCTCTGCTGCCGCGCTATCTAGACAAGGTCTGAACACCAGCTTCTATTGTTGATGGAATAATGTTGAGAGCTGCTGAGGCCAATCTAGGATCAGACGTTTAGGGTGATTTAGCTTTTTTTGTTTTCCTGTGATTAATAGTTATCGCTTTGTTCAGTCTCCAGATTAAACCTGATATAATCCACTTCAAGGTGTCAGTGTGTCTTAAAACACGTGGTCCCTTTTAATCAAGGACCAGTATCTGACGTCTCATCATTTTCAGGATCTGTATCCGGTGGTGACAGGCGGAGCTTCAGAGACCCAGGAGCTGCTGAGGCAGAGATTCGACCACATCTTCTACACCGGAAGCAGCTCAGTCGGAAAACTGGTGATGGAGGCTGCAGCTCGTCACCTCACCCCTGTGACCCTGGAGCTCGGGGGGAAGAGTCCCTGCTACATTGACAAGAATTGTGACATCAGGATCGCCTGCCGGTGACATACACACACAGTATCACCCGCAGCTGCACACAGAGCCTCATACAGTTTCTGCCGTTTAAAGGGCCAGGCTGAGGTTTTACTTTCTGCATTCACACATATTACAGTCAGTAGACACAGTTCTTTTAACAGTAAAACATTTACGTTGTACAGTGAAAGTGAATGAAACCTGGTTTGTTGGCAGTCGAATCACGTGGGGAAAGTTTGTCAACTGCGGTCAGACGTGCATCGCTCCAGACTACATCCTGTGTGAACCCTGCATCCAGGGCCGAGTTTTGGAATGCATCCGACAGACTCTACTGGTAACATTTTAACTCAGACATCCCATCTAGGGGGCGGGACAGACTGTAAACTGTTCTGACCTGAATGGAAACGCTTTCTGATCTATCACAGGAATTTTACGGTGCGGATCCTAAAAGCTCGCCTGACTACGGCCGAATTATCAATCAGCGTCACTTCAACAGAGTCATGAGTCTGATGGAGGGCTACACCCCGGTGGTGGGGGGACAGAGTGATGCTTCACAGTGCTACATTGGTACAGTAGAAACACACAGTCATGTCTGGTGTGCATTTTTGTTTAATGAATGCTGATGATGTTGCTCTTTAAGCTCCAACAGTGCTGAAGGATGTGCCCCCCCACTCCAGACTGATGCAGGAAGAGATCTTTGGCCCCCTGCTGCCTATTGTGACAGTGAGCGATATGGACGATGCCATTGGCTTCATCAATGAGAGAGCCAAACCTCTGGCCCTGTACATCTTTTGCAGTGATAAGAAAGTGAGGGCGGGAACACTGTGGAATGCCTGAACCTCGTCGTTGTTATTTCATATTTTCTTCTCCTTCCTCTCACAGGCTACAAAACGCATGATGGAGGAGACGACGAGCGGAGGAGTGATGGTCAACGACGTAATGATTCACTACACACTCAGCTCTCTCCCGTTTGGTGGGGTTGGTCAGAGTGGGATGGGCCATTACCATGGCAAACACACCTTCGACCAGCTGAGCCACCAGAGGGCGTGTCTGGTCCGCTCCCTCGGTATGGAGAGGGTTAACCTGGCCAGGTACCCTCCTCAGGACCGTCGAAGGGCACGGAGGGCGCGCATGGCCCTCAAGACCCCCCTGATCGACATGTCCAAGCGGACGCTGGTCTGGGCCATTGCTGCCACTGTCATCGGTTGTGGCCTGCTCGTCACCCTGCTGGTCATTTTGCTCATAGCAGCAGGTCTCAACTGTACCTGCTGGTACTGGAGGGGCTTTTATAACTAGTGTCCCATGATAAGATCAAATGAAACCTGTTTTATACTCTGATACCTTCACGATAACACGTTATCTAATGTATATTGTCTTCCTGTGTTTATTTTGTATCAAACTTGTGTACAATATGTAGTTTTTGGTTGTTTGTTCCACAATAAAATCACTGCTGATGTGTTACAGACACATTTTTTCACATACACATTTCATTCTTCAAATTCTATTTGAAAGTAATAAAAAACATGGCTCTGCACCTGAGCTGATCTAAAATATCCACACAGAATTTGGCTGTACAGAGGGTAATTACATCTCGAGACATGACCAGCAGATGGCAGCTAACAAAAAGACCAAATCAACAGGTCAAACTAAGGAAAGGAGCCAAAGCAGGAGAAACTATGATGCTAATGTTCCAGGTGTCCCTGTGCAAGACAGTCAGTGCTGTGGGTCAAATGCAGAGAATAAATTTTATTGTAGCAATGTATTTAATCATCAAACGTGTTGCTGCCAGTCGCAGAGTGAAAAGTAAACTGTAAAATGCTCTTTTGCTAGTGTCTCGAGAGCACCGCGCTCTCTCTGCTCCTCCAGATGCTCTGCTAAGCTTTCAGCCTGATCAGGGCTGTGGATATCCAGGCCTTCAGCTTATAAACCAGCAAAAGGAAACAGCTGCCACCTCAGCTCACTTCATGTGTATGGCGTTCCTGCAGGCCCGAGTCACTGTTGCATAACTCCAGCACACTCATAGACATTAAACCAGTCCAAGACTTTCACGAGAGAACAATGTTTTGCTGGAACAGCTTGCTACCACAAAGTCTGTAAAGAAGCAGAACAGTGGGTTTGATTAGTTAACAAATAGACAGGCCAGTAGTCATCTGGACGGATATGCAGCACCTTAGCTGCAGTTGTGAAGGGGATCAGCTTTCTGTGAAGGAACATTGCTGCTTTTCCTGTGTTTTTGGGTTCTCCTGGTTTCTCTGGAGCCACTTATCTTTTAGTTCCCGAAGGCATTTCTTTTGTACAGTGCTGAAAATGTAGCAGGTTTTGGTCCTTATGCAGACACTATAGCAGCATCCAGTCATTTTGATTTATATCAGTCTTGTTCTCTTGTTACTGTCGTGGACGCAGAGAGAGTGCTTCAGAAACCACTGCCACTGAATAACCTTTTCTGAATTGATGAAAACTGTGATCTGATTTTTATCTAAATCAAAAGAATTGACAAGACAGAGTTTAATGGACATTTGAGTCTTACTCAGATGCAAAAAACATGTGGGGATGAGGATAACCTCTTTGCTGAAAAGAGTCTGGATGGTGTTGTTTGTCTTTGGCATAGAGACTGCAACCCTAAATTTTCTAAAAAAGAAAACAATCTGAAATATTTCCAGCAGTTTCATATCTAGATGCTCAGCATTGACATGTCTCCAACTTTCTGATCTCCTGTTGTGATATGTTTTTCTGCAGAGGATTGTCGCTGCATGAGGCATTTCTGAAGATGACTGAGGTCTATATTTGTCTGAGCTGTGCTGCTACCACACTTTAAAGTAAACTTTTGCAAAGATTTGCCCTTGTTTGTTTTCATATAAAACACAGCTAAAGATCATTCAACCAAGCAGCAGGCTGTTGGCAGAGGGCTTCACACGCACAGACACACACTTCAGTATGTCTTTGAGACACACCATGTCTCATGTGTCATATTTTATATGCTCCTGTTGCTCATCGTGGACTTCAGGAGGGAGAGAAGAGGCTCACATGATCCCATCCACATTAATGGGATGGCTGTGGAGCCTG
>JAUMTR010000005.1:20408481-20440235 GCA_032270685.1 Microctenopoma stevenorrisi | reverse complement strand
ATATAAATCTAATCTATAAAGAGACCAGTTTAGAGGTGGAGAACAATAGGTGCCTCCATTAAAATGAATGGGAGGCAGTGCATGGGAGGCAGTCCATTCTTTTTATATGGCAGGCACCTAATAAATAAAGAAACCAGTTTAGAGGTGGAGAATAGTAGGTGTCTCCATTAAAATGAATGAGAGGCAGTGCATGGCTTTATATGGCAGGCACCTAATAAATGTGTACAATAAAGTTGAATCTAATCTAATCTAATCTAATCTAATCTAATTCCTCCTTGAACACCTTCGAAGTCTGAGACTGTGACATTTATATGCATTTAGAATGGGAATATGTTTCCTTGCACAAAATAAGATCTGTTATTTGTCAACTCATTCATATGCTCTTTCTTCTACAGTGGAGTGTGGTGTGAAATGGAGAGAGCCTGACACAGAATGATCTCTTAATGGAAGGACTTCTGATGTCCGCTGTGTTGTTTCCCCGGTGACCCTGACACCTGGTTTATACAGGGACATGCACTGGTGTAAAATGTAGGCTGCACGGAGGAGCTGTGGCTTAAGTTGATATTTAGAGATATTTAGGAAGACATAGAATTACTGATGCTTTTCGCTCTCTTTTGGTCTCCACCACATATTAAGAATACTAGCTGCTGCTGTAAATGCTCCATTTTGTCCACCTGAGACACTAGAACAGATTCAGCTGTAGTGTTTTTAAAGAGTCACCCACAATCACTTAGTTTATTCTAAATGGTAAATGGTCTGCACTTATATAGCGCTTTTCTACCTAGTCTCGTACTCAAAGCGCTTTACACTGCTTCTCATTCACCCATTCACACACACACTCATACACCGATGGCAGAGCTGCTATGCAGCTGACCTGACACACCGGGGGCAACTTGGGGTTCAGTATCTTGCCCAAGGAAACTTCGACATATGACTGAAGGAGGCGAGAATCGAACCACCAATCTCCCGATTGGCAGGCGACTGCTCTACCTCCCGAGGCTGTGGCTAACTAGCTAACTTACCATGACTACATCAAAATGCAGGGACTATAGTTATTGGGCAAAGCAGCTGATGCTTCCTCATTCTCTGGCACTTACTGTCAGGCTATATAGTTACTCAAACATTTCTCCATCCGAGTAAAAGGGGAATCAACCTTTACTGGTATCAGAAGAAATACAATTGTGTGTGTGTGTGTGTGTGTGTGTGTGTGTGTGTTTGTTTCAGCACACAGTTGAACTCATTTCTCTTTGGTAATCAGTCAGAGTGATGGTGAAACTCTTGAGTAAGAAATGAGGTTGAACAGTTTTCCTTCAAGCTGACTGCATGAAGTGACTTGTGTTGTCAACAGTTTGCCAACAGTCCCAACGCAGACGTTGATGTCTGTAGTTTAATGTTAGACATCCACAATAAAGACGTGCTCATACATGTCCATGCAAAAGATTGTTAAAATAATAAATGTCTATTTGATATCAGAATACAGTATCTGCAGCGGGTACAGTTTGTGCAACCAAGCTTAATCAGTGACCTCCTTTGTGTCTCACACCCATGCTTCCACACACGATGACTGCTGTAGGTGTGGAGCATCTTACAATGAGTCGTGGCTTCAGACCTGTGTGGAAGGAGTGGTAACAGTGGTGTTTTTAGTGCAGTGGGTCGAGCTGGGATTGTATTTTATTCTCTACCTCTCTGACTTGTGGAAAATCTCATTCATGCTCGCGGTGTTGACTGAACTTGTCAAAAACATTTTTTTTTGCATGCAAGTTTTTCCTTTTTCAGTAACGTCATGTTTGCCTATAATTTTTCTGGAAAACCCTGCAGTCATTTCCCTCTGCTTTTGGAGCTGCTCTGTCCTCCTCTCATAATTACATTGCTCAGCATTTTCCTCCTTGTGGTTCACTCTGTGCTTTAGTTTCCAGGGATTACATTTATTTTAAACATGGACAGTAGGTCAGATGTTGGCCTGGCCACACCGTCTCATGGGCCCCGCCATGTTTCACAGTGTAAACCATACATGTAGAAACCTTCTGTTTATTCTCTGATGGGGACAAAGTTCTAGTCGTCTGACATTCTTTCCTTGTGGTACATCAGTAGACTGAAACAAACGTGAACAAACTTCTTCTATGTTTTACAGCGCACAACGTTTTACTGTGCTGTGAAGCAGCTGGGCTGATCACTGCAACACACCAGTTGCCAGAGAAACATTTTATCCTTATGGATTAGTGTTCTGAACAGGATGCTGCTATCTAAAACAAACACCTTACCTCTGATGTCACACTGACTTCTGATGTGAATGTGACCTCAGCAACTGTGAGTGGTGATTATTATTTCATACTTATCATTATTTGCTGTTGGTCACTCTTTTCCTTATGTAAAATCTAACAGACAAGGCTTTAGTAAGGGGCATAAAAAACACACACTTCACAAATCTTTCTTATTATTTACTACATATTTTTAACTGTTTATTTGCTTCGTCCTTTTTTATTTTTGACTCATCCTTTATTCATCCCGCTTTGTCTTAATTCCTCTCTCTTTTTTCTCTCGTTCAATGATCTCTATAAATGTTTTCTTATGATGATCTTTTCACTTTCCTTGGTATGACCCCCTGTCACATTTGTTCTACCTACTTTTTTCTAGTTTCTATAAAATAACCATAGCCTTTTATGGAAAGCACCGGGACATTTCCCACACAGGTATTTGGATGAGATTGTTTTGTTATCAGGTTTCTCAGTATAAGCCATTCTGGATGACTTTTCATTATGATTTGTGGCAAACAAATTCACACTGTATTAACAAACAAAAGTCATGCTATTGTTGGCAAATTAAAAAGGCTCTGTATTCAGTCCACAAATATATTCCACAAACGTAAAGGCCTAGATCACACGATATGCTCTTCTTATCTCTAAGTTGTAAATATGACATACTAAATCTTATTTGACAGAGCGCCCAGTGGAAACATGGCAAATTCCTTTCCCAGTAAATCCCAGATGTTTGCCCGGCAACCTCAGTCTGAGCAGATCAATGCACTAATTAGTACAAATGACTAACACAGGCAGCTTGTGACTTCAAGCCCCAACACATGGTAAACAGTTGTGGACTTTCAAACCAATCAATACTTCAGGCTGAAACTCATGTCCAGTACACAAACACACTGCTCTGTCATGGCGGCTCATTGTCATGGCGACCATAAATTCACACTGATGGATCTGCAAGCTTATAATTGTTATTATGCTTTTCCACGCTGGAGAGTCAGTGGTTGTTTTCATGTGTGGGTTTGGCTGTGTGGGATACATATTACTGCTCATTTAACATGGGACAACTGGCAGCTGAAATAAGAACATATGTAAAACATCTCAGAGGTGAATCAGGACACAGTGTTCTGCAAAAAAAGAAGATGTCTGATAGATACAGGGAAAGTCTGATACTGTTAGGTACACTCCTAATACATTCAGGTCAGTGTCTTAGAGTGTATCTATATATTTATTTATATATCTATATATTTATATATAGATTACATATAGATGTATATTTTTATATATACTCTTAAACCTTGCTATGTAAAGTGCCCTGAAATGACTTTTGTGTGATTTGGCGCTATACAAAAGATGAATTTAATTGAATTGTATCCTGGCCTTCGACCAGCGGCCGCTCATTGCTGTGAGCTACACCACCCTCCCATCCGATAGAGGCCAGAATCATCATGACTGACCTTTATAGAGGTGAGAGAGGCCTACGGTTCCTTGGATGTTATCCTTGGACTTCCTTTTGAAGACTCAGAAAGTTGACTAAGACTTTGAAGATATCTGGGAAAATTCACTGTTATTCCAAGACTTATTTCACGTGTATATGCATATGTATATATACTATATGATAGGTAGACAGCTAGAAAGAAAGAACACCAACACATTGATTTACTGTGTTGACCCTCGCTCATAGATTTGGAGAGTGGCTCACCTCTCTTTTAAAGCTAATTAGCTTCACTTTCTCTCCTACTAACATTTAGCACAACACAAACATGATCAGAGGCTCTTAGAAGACTTCAACAGAAGGCACATTGGTTTTTCAGTCTTGGATCTTCTCGGTCTGTAATGATCAGAAAAATATCACAACTCAAACCCTTCTGTTCTCTGTTTTGTTAAACCCATGTGTCACATGGAACAGTATAGATGATATAATCCAGTGGTGAATAAAGGGGCATAAATATGATCTGATAGTGCTGACTGGTGCTGTGGTGCTGGCTCACTGGCCAGAGTAGTGAAGAGCTCCTTTAAATATTTTCAGCTTGTCTGGATATATCTGGCAATACGGCAGATAGTTTTGTAACTTAAGCTGTTCATCATTTGCTATCACAGCATATCCACAGGCAGTGACTCACACAGCAGCATTACACACTTTATTAATCTCTTTGTTTACCATACACTAGATGTTTTGTGAGTCTGCAGAGGCTGTCCAAGGCCTGTGCTGTACCCTCACTACTCTGAATCATGCATATTTTCACATTTCACCAGCTCACTCTGTCGTGTTGCCTCGCTTCTTTTCTGTCAGGGAACAGTTATGACAGCTAATGAAGCCTCTGCACAGTTCCTGATGCCTTATTTTTTGTCTCTCTCAAAAGGGGTTCAGTCAAAGTTCAGATGTGTGGAGAAAATGTCTCAACACATCACGTGACACTCTATTTCATCTCCTGCAGCAGTTCCTGTGCATAAATACAGATTTGTTAGCTGCTCGTGACTTGCTGTTCAGCTTATGAACACCAAGTTCTCTACTCAAACGATCACACATGAGGCACACCACCATGTTTCTACCACTTCAGACAGCAGTGTTGTTGTCAACACGGATCATATGCTTCACAGTGGAGCGGGGCAACAGAAAGATTTACAGTTTCGGCAGGTCCACCATCACGAAACATTTGACTAACTCTTCGCCAGCTGCTTGCATTATTTATTGGTTCTTGTTTCAGCTTTTTCAATTGATCACCAAAGAATTCAGAGGAAGTAGAAAAACAGATAAGTTTAGTTTCTTTAGTAACTGGCCATGTACCACATCTTTGAAAGTATCTGTAATAAACCCTCTACTCAAAAATCAACACTTGATCCAGGAGTTTTAACCAATTATAGGCCTAAATCAAATCTGCCCTTTATTCTTTAAATCCTTGAAAAAGTAGTTGTAAGGCAGCTTTGTAATCACTTGCACATGAATGAACTTTTCAGTCAGGACTTAGTATAGCAAAGAAACAGTGCTTGTTACTGTTACCAATGATCTTCTCTTAACTTCCAACAGCCGGTTTCTCTCTATACTCGTCTTAACTTAGTGGGTCTTTTGACACTATAGATCATAATATATTATTGCACAGACTGAAACATGTCATAAGGTTCAAAGGAACAGATACTTTACTTTGCTTGGCAGACGCTTTTATCCAAAGCGACTTACAAGGAGCTAGTGCTGGGTGTCTGGCTCAGGGACACACCTGGTGGGGGATAGATTAGGAGTCAGACGGGGTTCAAACCTGCGACCTTCTACATCCCAGTCTGACGCTTAACTCATTGAGCTACTAGGCCACTGGTAGATCCCAATTTGTTCATGTTAGATACATACATGTTATACACAGAGTTCCACAGGGTTCTGTTCTTGGGCTGATTCTCTTCACTTTATACATGACTCCCTCCCAAAATATAAGAAAATACTATTAAAATATGAATTTCCATTGCTAAGCAGATGACATCTAACCATCAGAATCAGAATCAAGCAGAATCAAGAAGCTTTATGGTCATAGACATAATAGAAACAGCCTTTACACTATGTCATGAAATTCTTATTGCTACATTACTCCCATCACTTCAGTAACAAATAAATAGTAACAAAGATAGTAAACAATCAACAGTAAACAATGAATAGAGAGCGGGGTGTAAAAATTGGTTTCTAGATAACTAAATAAATAAGTGGAAATATAGTGGCTGTGCAATGTGCAAATCCAGAATCCAGGACTAGATCTGTGTATTATTGTTCAGGAGCCAAATAGCCTGTGGGTAGAAGCTGTTCGAAGCTGTCCTGGATGTTTGGGATTTCACACTCCTGTAGCGCCTTCCTGATGGCAGGAGTGTGTGGTGGATGGGTATTGTCTCTGATGAAGTGGTGGGCCCTCCTGATGACCCTGGCGGTGTAGGTGTCCTTGAGTTGGGGGAAGGCTGCTCTGGAGATTGACTGTGCAGTTTTTATGACACATCGGAGAACCCTGTCCTGAGCAGTACAACTTTCATGCCACACTGTATTGGAGCTGGTAATGACAGACTTCACTATGCACCTGTAGAAGCTGCTGAAAATTTTGGTTGGCATCCCAAATTTTCTAAGCTTCCTCAGGTAGTACAGTCTCTTCACCCTTTTTACCTCTGTCTCTCCGATGTGAATTGGGGTGTCCCTCTCCCCCCTCCTGGGATCAATTATTATCTTCTTGGTCTTTTTCACATTTCAGGAGAGATTATTTTTCTGTCACCAGGAGACCAGTTCTGCAACATGTCTCCTCACCGCTGGTGATTAGCCCAATGACTGTTGTGTCATTTGCAAACTCTATGATCGTGGTGTCAGTCTGTGAGGGCACGCAGTCATGGGTGATAAGGGTGTACAGCAGTGCACACAACCCAACTCTGACTGACTGGAGTCTGTCCGTTAGAAAGTTCAGCACTCAGGTACAGAGTGAGGGTGTCAGTCCGAGGGAGAGGAGCTTCTCAGACAGACTGTGTGGAATGACTGTGACAAAGGCTGAGCTAGAGTCAACAAACAGTATCCTCAGATACGTGTCCTTGCTCTGCAGATGTGTGAGAGCAGAATGGATGGCAGCGTTGACAGCATCATCTGTGGAGTGGTTCTGTCGGTACGCAAATTGAAGAGAGTCTGTGGTGGCAAGGATGGAATCCTTAATGTGGGTCGTGACTATCCTAAGCCTGTACTGTCTCTTGGCCTGTCTGATTGACCTACAGAGTTCATACCTGGTCTTTTTGAAGCTCCCAGCGTTGCCTGAAACAAATGCAGTGGAACGGGCACATAACATGGACTGTACTTTACTGTTGATCCAGGGTTTATCATTGGGGTAGGTTTTATGATGTTTTGTGGGGATAATGCTGTCTGTGCATGTGCTGATGTAGCCTGTTACAGCTGTGGCATATTCCTCCAGGTTCACAGTCCCCTCTAACAGCAGCAGATTTAAACACCCCCAGTCTGTACTCATGAAGCAGTCCTGAAGCACCAGTTCAGATTCTTCATTCCATACTTTAATGCTTTTACTTACTGGGGGAGCTTGCGTGAGGCGTTGTCTGTAGGCTGGGTAGAGAAACATTGAGATGTGATCGGATTGACCGAAGTGTGGGTGGGAGACCACCTTGAAGGCATGTTTTATGTTACTGTACACTTGGTCAAGGATGTTGTTCTCCCTTGTTGGAAAGGACACATGTTGGTGGTATTTGAGGACAGTTTTGAGGTTGCAGTGATTAAAGTCGTCAGCCACGATGAATACTGCATCTGGGTGAGCAGTCTCCTGCTTGCTGATTACATTGTGCAGCATCTCAAGCGCAATCACGTGATCCGCTTGTTGTGGAATGTAAACAGGCAGCAGAAACACAGCGCACAATTCTAATGGAAGATAGGGTCTGCACTTTAACATCAGCAGCTCAGTGTTTAAACTATATCTCTCTATCTATGAAACCAAACATATAGGCAAATGCTTGTTTAAAAGACATAAATGTTTGGATGTCATGTCATTTCCTACTCCTTAATTCAGACAAAACTGAGGTTATTATATTTGGACCCAAAAATCTCAGACATGGAATCTAGCCAGATTGCCAAACTAGATGACTTTGCATTGGACTCAAGTACTACTGTGAGGAATTTTGGAATTATCTTTGACCCTTTAAAACAGTGGATGATCAGGTCCCAACATATCTTAAAGACCTCATAGAACCTTATTATCCCAGTGTTAGTCTACTTGTGGTTCCTAGAGTTTCTAAATGTAGAATGGGAGGCAGAGCCTTTACTTATCAAGCTCCTCCTGTGGAACCAGCTTCCAGTTAAAGTTCGGGAGGCAGACACCCTCGCTACCTTTAAGTTTAAAGTTTTCTTTTTGATAAATCTTATAGTTAGAGATGGATCAGGTGACTCTGAACCATCTCTGCTGGGGGACCTTCCTGATACACTGAGCTCCTTCTTTTCTCTTTCTGTCCACTTTTATGCCATCATTGCAGGGCCGTTTCTGGGTCCACATACATGTAATTCTACTAAAATATTTGAAAAACAGTAGCTTGGGCCCCCCTTAGATGGACTGTGGGAAATTTGAATGCCTTTGGAATGTAGGGGTAAAGATGGAGGATCTGGGGACGTTCACTGAAGGCACACCTCTGCCCAGATCATGTTGGTCAGTTTGTGATCAAATCAATTCTGTGCACAACCGTTTTCTCTGTGTAGTGCAGGAATAGGCAACAGCTTCTGATTGGCTAAACACACAGCTGTAAGTCCAGGCATAGTTGGAAAACACGCAGGGCTGCGGCTCTCTAATAAAAAAAATGGTTAGCACGTGCTGCTGTAGATTGTTAATATCGACACTGTAATTAGAGCTGTATGCTCAGTTAGTTGTCTGCAGACCTTTAGACTGTATCAAACTACAATCAATTCTAGAAATACAATATCTAACTGAATAAAATATCTTAGGAGCAGCAAAATCACCACTTCCTCACCTCTGCATCGGCCTGGCTATCAGTTACTGCAGTTACTGCAGAAGACGCGATTACTGGTGGCCCAGTCAAACTTAATGACCGTGTCTTGATGACATATGCGACTTTCTAATGCTCTCCCCCACTCAGAAAGTCGACTTAGAGGCAGAATCTCTGACACGGCACAATCAGGACATCCTTATTGCAGGAGTCTATGGTCTTGATTGAGCTCAAGTTTCGCCAATGAGGCACCAGCTGGGGCCAGAACTCCTCAGGGTATTAGCAAAGTGGAAAGGAAATACAATAAAGTGTCTAGGCCAATTAAAATATAAATGCATTAGGTCCAGCTCAACTTTACTAGCCTGATTTTAGCAAAAGCATTCTAGCAAAGTTGTTGCCACTTATTTAACATAATGTAAACATTTTAAAGTTTGCTGTCTGGAGAAGGGTGCTGCACATAAAATCTGATGCAGCAGACTCCACCCTGGCCTTCATGACCATTTATTCATGTGTGAAGGACTGATGATTTAATGGAGCTTTGCAATGTGCTTTATCACTCATCAGTCTTTCCCTCTTAGTGTAATATTTTAAATGTTTTAACACATAAATAATGAGGTAGGTATGTCATATACTGACAGACATCGATAAATAAATAATCACTAAATAAATATGAGTTGCTGGCTTCCAGTATTACTTTCAAATAACATTTGATTCCTGACTGGTGTGTTTGTATAGCGTCTCCAAGTGAAGTGATGTTTATCTGCTGGTAAATTATACTGCTTGTACCCACTCTTGTTCCAGGCCAAGGATATGGGAGCAAACTTCCTCATATTGTGAATAGTGCACAATGTACATTTTCTATGAATGCACAAAGCAGAATAACTTGGCATCTGTCACCACAATAGGCAGTTCTTTATTCAGTGCACATATTCTAGCTTTGCATTACATCATCCAAGAACCTTCTACTAAAAGATGAAATCCTGCTGCTTCACTGCACAAGTCAAACATGGGACTTGTAATCATACTTTATGCAGAAGCAAAACCCAAAGTTGGCTCCTGGAACAAGTCACTGCTTTTTGTTTAAATGTTGGTCAGGGCAGATTTGATTGATTGAACCCATTCTGTATGCTCAATGAATTTGTTGTAAAGGCACACGATGGCACACAAATGAACAAATACAACAAACAGTTACATTGTTACACCAGAATACTCAAATAATATAAAACACAAATATACAATCAGACCAATCAGCCACTACTTTAGATCTGCAGCGTTAATGTAGTGGTGAACCAGCATAGAAAAATGTGAATCCGGTCATGATCAACAGATGTCGGAACACAGTGCACTGGAATCTGCTGTGTGTGAGGCTGAGCTGTGTTCAGTCGGAAGCTGGAAAATACCACTTTGTCCTGCACGACTGCACCCTGGTCTGAGACATGATCATCCAGTTCCTGATTGACTGAGCGCACCTGTTGAGTGAAGGGCAGGGAGCTATCAAGTAAGTAGAGCAGAGTAGAAAGAAGTAGATATGCCCCCTGTTGGAAAGCATGTGTGAGAAGTGTGTAAGGTTTGCATCATGAGAGAGGGGTTTAAATTGACCATAAAGCATAAACTGCAAAAGGCATTTGTTCTTAACTGTATTTCTGCAGGTTGGAGATACCTACTAGATATTACAGTCCAGTTTTATAGCCGCCCAATATATGAAAGCTGTTTATTTAAGTCAGTCCTCCCTCTTCTTCTATACATATAGTATGAGTCCTACTTTTCTATGTGACCTTACCAAAGGAGGAAATGTCAGCTCAGCAGTGATGAACATGTGCATCACTGGCTGGTGCTGGCAGGCCACTGAGAATGAATTTAGCATGTCCATCCATCACATTTATATGCAACTTTACTTACTGCTCAGCCAGGAGAGGGTTTGGCTCAAATAATTCCTGCCACAATAGTACAAGTCATCTGCTGCTCCTTGTTGTTATAATCTATGTTACCTGCTGTTCTTTACTCTCTCCTCTGTCCACTAACCCAAACCGGTCGAGGCAGATGGCCGCCCAGCCTGAGCCTGGTTCTGCAGGAGGTTTCTTCCTCTTTTTCCTCTCCCCTGTTGCGTTGTGCTTGCTCAAACGGGACTGTTGGAATTTCTGGTTTTGAACTGGGTCTTTCTGACTTTAAGATAACAGCACCACCACACCAACACCCCAGTGAATTCTATTAGAAGTACAAATTCAAAAAGAAAGTGAAAAGAAACCCAGAATCTTTACACAATCTATAGTAATATTGCAATTTAAATAATATAAAAATATCACAATATTGCCTTACCAACAATAATCACAAAATAACATTTTAAATATTTTGGATATTGTAAGAAGGCTGGCTCAGTTTTGTTAGACCAGAAGAAGAATGAAAGTATTAACTAATACATTATAATAAAGACAGGTCAGTGGTACAATATGAAATTTTGTCTAAGGATAAGTCAGTCATGTTACCATGTTACATGTTACAGAAATCTGTAAAAAAATTTGCACAGCAAACAAAATAGTTTAAGCACTGTTTTAAATTCCACCCCGCAGTCGACATACAGATAATCCAGATCACCTTAACATATCTAATTTTGTTAGAATCAGAATCAAAGGCTTTATTGTCATAGACATAGTAGAAACATAATCATGAAATTTTTATTGCTACATTACTTCCATCTCTTTAGTAACAAAATAAAGAATAGTAAACAATTAACAACAATGAACTTTGTTGCACAAAGAACAAACACATTCTAGGAACATTACAAAATACCCTTTAAAGATAAAGACTGGAGGATCTTTGCCAAACAAACACTCCATCAGTCCAATACCCCAAACATCACTTTTGCATGCTACATAAACAGTACATAATATTTTTTGAATATAATGTAAGATTAGATTTTTCCATTGCTGCGTCTGCTACAGTGTCATTTATTTGTGTTATAAATTAGATGGTAACCACACTGGATTTTTAGACTTGGTAGATCTCCACCACAATACCCAAAGAACTGTTGTAAACATGCCTAAATAGCACAGAAGGGGGATCTACATCTGCAAAGGGTTCTACAATCTACAACGCTTGTTGTTCTGCCTGCAGCTTTTCAGGCAAGTTTAAAATCTTTCTGTTTGTGCACAGATGCCCAAGATGGAGATAGAAGTGCTTACTCGTGACGTAGGATTAATGAGTGACAGATGCATTAGGAATGAAATGGCACTCTTATCACAGTCATTGGCAGTGAGAGGAGTATCATGAACATGGGCTGATAGCCCAGTGAGACAAAGCATTAGGGTGCTTCTTACAGTGTTGGCCATTCCTGGTGAGAGGAGGCTAGAAGCTTTTCTACCATCGACTTAAGCAGTGCAACAACACTGACTGGCTCTCTGGTGTTTCCTAGAACACTCATTTAGAAGACTTACTGTTTCAAATATCACATCAGATCAAAATATCAGATCAAATATCACCTCAGCTGCTCTGTGCTCTGCATGAGCACTTCCTTGAATACTATAAAGTGTCTAAGTCAGTATACAGTGATTATAGTATGAAGTCCTTAAATCCTTAAATAATGTTTACTATTCTGTATTAAAAATATTCTCTGCTCTAAACAATATGTGCATGTGATGGCTGCATATTCTGCCACACAGCTCATGGACTGTTGGATTTAATTTTGAGTTACCAGTGCTGGGGTTGCCGATCACAGTCCATGGCGGCTGCTGGAGAGACATCTGATTGGGTGCAGAAAAAGGACGAGCGCCATGAAGAAGCCAGATATATGCAGGAAGCGCCAATCAGCTCGTTCCATGGACGGCCACCTCAGAGGGGGGAGTGGCGTTTGGGTGTTTGTGTTTTAAAAGATAAGTTACATAGATTGTGTTAAATCAAACTGTTTTCATTTTTTCCATTTGTTAAGAGTAATCTTGACTGACAGGCCATTGCATTTTGTTTTTGAGTTGGAGGTTTTTGTAGGTCTGTTGTTTTCAGTTACCCCCCCTTAATGTCAATGGTTTGGTCAGTCATTATATAAGTCCCCCTGTGTGTTTAGTTCGGGAGGTCAGTTTGTTCGTTCAGTTGAGTTAATCGTTCTGAGTTTACTTATGTTCTGTTGACCTCTTTTTTGGGCCCAGACCTTAAAAATTTAGTTAGTATTGCCTTGTTATTGTTTAGGGGTAAAATAAAAACCCAATTATTTTGGAAAAATCCACCTGTGTCCTCGTGCCTACTTGCTCGGTCCCTCACAGTGCAGTATGTTATAATATTCCAAATCATTCAAACTCATGTCGCTAATGCATCAGTATGGTCAGAATACCACAAATAGCTTGTTTTTATTCTATGACCATTTAATTTGCCTTTATTGGCTGACCCCCAAATTTCAAATCATATTAACTTTATTTGATTGGGGAATTAAATTTGAAAAACTTAGAATAACATTCTTTTTTGCTCCCCTTGGGTAAATTGCTGCTAGACCTGTGTCTGCGCTACTACAGGGTATCAGTGTCTTGTTCAAGGACACCTCGACATATAACTTTGAGGAGATGGAGAATCAAACCGCTGACCCTTAAGCAAGGCCCTTAAGTTGAAAGATGACTGTGCTACCCACTGAGCTATCATGCCACCTCAATATTATCAATAAATCAACATAAAATTCCATAAAATGAAGTGAAGCACAAACATTGCAGTAGAGAGCAGAATTATTACAGTGGAAAACAGATAAAATGAAACAAAGCAAAAGCACCAAGAGCAGAAACATCCAGCGACTTTAGAGAATAGATTTTTTAGTTTTTATTGATGAGTCTTTGATCAATATAGGAAGACTGACCCAACGCTTTGGGGCTACAATCCTTTCTTACTAGTCTTAAAGAAGGAACAGTTAAAATTCTGTAATTTATTTGCAAATGTAAGACACCTGGTCCTATCACATGAGCAGAGGAGTTCTAAACTGTATTGGGAAGGCCAGTCCTTTAAGAGGTTTAAAAACATGATGCAATATAACAAAAGGAGCCGTCAGTGGCTTCTCTTAACCCCAATTGAGGGCCCTTCATTATTTCATAGCTGAACAGTTCTGAGAAACAAACCTTAGCAGTGTGTTATTGTAGGAACTGGAAACTCCAGCTCTACACTGTGTATTTCTGCAGCAGTGGGTGTTTGGAAACAGGCTTAGCTGTGGCTGCAGCCTCAAACCAACACTGACAGAATAATGAGATCCTTGGGCTGTTTTATCATTTGCAAACACTGCAAATATTTGCATTAGCTGAGCAATTTAACACACGGTGTAGGACTCATCTTCGCTGATTCAAATAGTTAATTCATCTCGCAACAGCTCAAGCACATCAGCTGTCCTCCACCTGGCAACCTGGCAACCACTTGTTAAATACTCCATGTCAGTCTTTTGTATTCCACAAATTACTTAACATTGTCTTGACACATAAGTGAGAAGCTGTGCTTGTTTACACTGCAGTCATCTGTAATCTAAGTTTTTGCATTAAGGCAACACACCAAGCACTGTCGTCTGTCTGTCATTAACAGCCAGGTTGGAGTGTTTCTGTGACACATAAACTATGTAGACGTTAGGGGGAGTCAGTTTTCAAGACTTTGACTCACTGGTCTGGACCAAATTTAAATGTTATTGTCTCCTAGCTGAAAAGTGGAAGTCATGCACATTTAATGTCTTTGTCTTCCTTCCTCTTAGAATGAAAACAGCTTGACGTCTAAGAATGCTTTCTCCTTGTATGAACGCCACTTCACCTTGTTAGTCTTTGAATAGTTGGATATCTAGGCCAAGAGCTCCTCTCATTTTTTGGCTTCTTTTCCTGGCAGCAGTTGAAAAGCTGTCGACTAATCAGCACAGATGCACTGCTGCTAATTGGAATGTAGCTGGAGGGAGTTGGTTGTTTGGTTGAGAAAAAGCCTCATGGGCTTTGGAAGAAAGAGGCACAAGATTACATGGCCTTCTTTTTGTTGTTTACACTGTCTACACTTGATTCATGTAACATGAATTTTTGGGAAGCAGCCTAAAGAGAAGAATGACGAATGGTATTTTAAAAAATGAAAAATGAAAATGCAAGGATGTAATGTTTTTTTTGCCATTTCTGTTATTCAGTCATGACTTTTTCTTTGAGAAGAATACAATTATATTAGGAAACACACCCATCCATTGACTCAAAGTTTGTTTAAATTACATCAAGTTTACACTAATTTTCTTCTTCTTAATTCCGACAAGACAGTTTATTCTATATGGGCCTAAAAAGAGACAGGCATCTAGTCAGATTGCTGATGATATAGCTCTGGCCTCAAGTGCTACTGTGAGGAATCTTGTAGTTATGTTTGACCAGGATATCGCCTTTACCTCATACATAAAATACATATGTAGAATGTCCTTCTTCCACCTAAGGAATATTACTAAAATTAGATTAAAAATAAAATGCATTCTGTCTCAAAGTGATGCTGAGAAACTAGTCTATGCTTTGGTAGAGCAGTGGTTCTAAAATTTTTTTAGCAATGTCCCCCAGCAGACTAAACCTATAGCAGCATAACTAAGAGATTGTTCAGAGTCACCTGATCCATCTTTAACTATAAGCTTTATTAAAAAGGAAAGTTTTAAGGCTAATCTTAAAGCTAGCGAGGGTGTCTGCCTCCCAAACTTGAACTTGGAGCTGGTTCCACAGGAGAGGAGCTTGATAGCTGAAGGCTCTGTCTCCCATTCTACATTTGGAAACAAGTACCAGCACTCTGAGAGCAATAAGGTTACCATAATAAGGTTCTATGAGGTGTTTAAGATGTGATCATTTAGGCTTTATAGGTGAGGAGAAAGATGTATGTCTCGTCAGAGAGCCTTGTGCTTGTTGGTTGGCCCTGGATTTTTGTTATGAGATATTTACTGTGTTTTTTTAGTCTATAAGACTAAATTTACATAAAATGACAAGTTTCATCTGAAGTTAATTTATTTCACATAAAATAAGAACATAAGGAGTTCCTATTTACTTCAAGTAAACAATTGCAACGTTTTGATGCAAGAGTGTTGAGGATATTTGTAGGTTTCCAGTGACAATGGGACAAGAATGTTAGTATAGCATGAGGACAATGTGTGGCTAAACTTGTCCCAGCTTGTTTACTGCTTGATGAGCTGCATGAGGCTGTCAAGCTGTGCAGCGAGAGACGTATAATGTGACATCTCAACACCTCCCACGTACAGTAGATTGGCAAAGAGGTTTGAAAGGACACTCATAGTTCCCAGGCAATGAATCCCGCTGATTATTCTCTGGTTAAGAGACAAACAAAACATGAGTCATTAGATCCTGTTCTAGACAGAAAGGGGGAAGACGTAAGCTGACATGCTGCTCACTAACTGACCAGTACTTCTCATGAACTGAAACTGTACTATAACCAATTAAAAAACAGGACAACATGGAAGTCTGGCCCTGGTCCTCAAGTGCCACTATCCTGCTTGTTTTCGAACACTCCTTGCCTTGCCTACTGCTCGTTGCTACCTGGAGCAGGTTCTTGTTGATCAGGTATTTTGTTAGATACTGACCCACTGATTGTAACTGCAATTGCATCTTGCAATCGTTTTACAATATTACAATATGCACAACTGTGTCTCTGAGTGCCCTAGTTTCATTATTATTTCTCCTATGCTATTCTGTTATTTAGTCTATTATGATCATGTTTGGGTTAAATCTGTCTGTATGTAAAAAAATCTCTGATATGGTGATGGCATCAACAACCCTGTTCTCTTTACTCTTCAGATACAATATATATAATATATGTTAAATAAAACATTCAATAATAAAGTATTCAAGAGACATGCATTAAGGTATCGCTGACACTATTTATTAACAGATTAAGATATCCACCTCCTGTGCATCCTGCATTCTGTTTCTGATGCTAGGCATCAATCAGCACACTAAATACAAAGCAGCTATTAACATCAAAGCAACATTAAATAAACCATCCGATCATATGTGTGTGAGCACACTTTGTACAGCAGTGCAACTGTAGATCTGTCGTTATCATGTTGAACTTGTGGGATCAGTATTGTTTGTGGTGGATCTAGTTTAAGCATCAAGTCAATCTAGTGAATCTAGTACAGAGAGGAGAAAAACACACATTTGACTTACCCTTAGATAATTGCTGTATTACATAAAATTCCCAGACAGGAGAAATAAGGATCAAACAACAGCAAACACTGACACGGACACAACCAGGGTGAGGCCAGTACTCTGTCATTTAAGCCTACATTCTTTCAAGCTGATCTCTGCAGCGGCTTGATGGACTGCATACATAACTTCATGCCGTCCTAACCACCTGTGAAAAAATTTGACTGTTCTGTCAGTGATAAATATTTTCACTTCACTTCCTCTTGAACATAAAACAACAAACTTGTATATGTACCAAAGCTGTCTATCCGTGAAACAAAACATAAGACATCTTGGGGAAATAGCTCTCTTTCCTCAACTGAGATAAGATAAATGCCAGTGTCTTCTCTCTGTTTCATGTATGCACACACTGTGATCTTTAAAGCCATGAGTTTATATATATTTTATAACAGGTAAATTTCCTATTTGAAGGATGGCAACTTTTCCTGTTAGAGGTACAGAGCCTGCATGATCAGTGGGGTTCAAAATGCTGTGAGAATGAGAAGCAGATTCAAAACCGTTCTCAGGAAAGGAAACAAGGACAAGTGCTTGGCGCAGGTTTTGAGATTGTGCTACTTGATCAAAACATCCATCCTTTGACAGTACTTTTACTGATTAGACTGTGTTTTTTATTTAGCAAATTCTGTGTCTGTGATGAAATGTTCTGTCTCTTAGTGAACAAAACTCTCATTTTTGGTATCTGATGTGGTTGCTTTTTGGATGTGGCCTGTACCCCCATTAGAATCCCGCTATCCCCACCTGACCATTATTTCCGTGACAGAGCAAACATTCATCATACCTCTAAATCACTACAGACTGGTAGAGCTCACAGCCATTATCACAAACTGCTTGGAACAGTTGGTTCCAGGGGTTTAAAGTACACAGACTGTACTGTGCCCAGAAAAATACTCTTTACAAGTAAAAGTACCTGATTTAGCTCAGATGTAGAGGTAAAATAAAATTGAATTATTCCAGTAAAGTACTTGAAATTTGTACTCAGGTACAGTACTTGTGCAAATGTAATTAGTTACTTATCACCTTTGGTTGGTCCCACAGCTTAAACCTAGACACAGTGAGGTTCAGTCAGACACAGTGGAAGAAAACAGCCACTTACCAACAACTCTACTGCACTGTGATAGTGCAGTTGTGTCTTTACTTTTTAAAGACATTAAAGACAACCCACCAGTCCAACAGCTGTTTGTACATCCAACACTGCTCTATGTAGACAGTGCTAACATGCTTCATCCCAATGTGTTGAAGTTCAGCTGCTGTGAGACAGATCCCAAGAAGATCATAAGCACTTCTGCCCTCACTGGGACATAACTAGGACATCTTTAGATCCTCTGCAACCCAACCATGGCACCATTTTTTCACTCTGTTGATGTTTGAATGATGCAGCAGTCTTACAAAACCTGCACCTCACAACAGCTTTTACCCCAAAGCCGTCTCTGAAGTGAACACTGGCCCCATCCTAAATGCCCCAACCCCTAATATCACCAAGCCCAAATTTCTTCTAAGACCTATGGGCAGTAACTGTGTTAGAAATGGTTAGAGATTAAATCCCCATTCTCTGGGATTTAAAGCAGATTTTGTTGCACTAGATCAATGTGTTCTATTCTATGAAAGAGAACTACAAACTACGGCTGCCACTCTTTGTGTTCTATAGGTGATTCATAACCTCAGCACTTTGACCTCTGAACCTCCTCTCAGAGGAGATGGGCATTGTTGGACACCACACATTTCCTCACATTTTCTCATGATTCCCATCCGTTCTCACACTTTTCCTGACCCTTGAGTAAATGCCTCCAGGGAGTGCATTGTGGCAGCAGTTATTTTTGTCTGTTGTCTACTTCTGTAGCCACTCAATCAGTAGAACGTCAGATTTAGATGAATAAATTGGTGGTGACCACATCTCAAAGGACTGCAGCCAGCATTCATTTCCATCGTTACTGTTCTGCTGTAAATGAGTCTCTCGGGAAGTGTGAGTGTTACCCAACTCATATTGTCATATCAAACCACTCAGTGTTGTTGCATTTAACAGCGTCCTATTCAACTACATAAAGGTGTCAGCCGTCCTTTCACTGTCCATACATTTGGTCAGCACGGATCAATATCTGATTAAATATTTAAATAAATATCATATATCTAGTCATTTGATATGATGTAGGTTCCTGTCTGATCAGACTCTGTTATTACCATTATGTAATAAAAAATTAGTTGTAGAGCTAACATTTTCACGTATGCTGACCTCTGAGGATCAAAATGCTACTGTAACAAAACAACATCTAATGAGCAAAAAATCTTTGACAATTTCGGAAAAACTAAGTGACTATCATCAAATTTAAAGACAGATTGCTTAATTTGTGTAATTGTACTTGTATTGGCCTTCAAAAACCCTGCATTGCTGAAACTCTAATGTTTTCTCTGTATTTTCTCCTATTAGTTCTTGTGCACTTTTGAACCCAGCTAGAGATGCTGAGTGCTGGTCTCTGCTGACCATTTACAATGACTGAAACCAGAGCGTCTACAATAATGGCATCATAGATCACTTGGCCATCTTTTCTCTGTCGTTGCCTTCAAAGCTTCTGCTGGCTGCCACAAGAGATATTTGCAGAAAAGAAATGCATTCTTATCACAGTGAAAGGTTTGATCTGGCCTCACCATTACCCTCTGATGTGCTTTTAGTTCAGTTGTCTCTGACTGACCTTGAGGCAATGATAACTGTGTTTACTTGCCAGGGTGGGGGGTAGAAGTAAGGGCTTCTGCCTTTTCTGTCAGACACAGCATCTGCTTCACTTACCATTTTGAAATCAAACAGACATCAATGCATGTGACAGCATAAACCCTACATGATGGACTGCTACAGTATATACTATTTACTAAGTGAGTGAGTCGGTTTTCTATTATTTGAAGTATGAAAGATGCTTATTATCTACTGTTTATGTGAGGTCGGTATCAGTCCAGACAGATTCCAGAACATGAAAACACCTCCTGTGGGTTGCTTGACTCTAATCTGTATCTGCTGACCTGCCTTGTACTTTCTGGTCTGTGATTATCTGTATTAGAGGCTAAGCTTATGCAGTCATTGAAACAGGCCAAATGAATGGTTGCTTTTTTCTGCTATTTATTGCAAGCCATTAACTCTTAAGGCAATGGAAAAAGGAGAATCCCTGAAAAACGTTATTATTTCTATTGTTACGGAGGAGATAGAAACACGATGAGACCAACAAATGAACCCAGTGACGTCAGTCTTTTTTCTCTAAAAATCTAAATTCAGATGCTTTTCAGAACATTTACATGTGTAGTACAGAAAACTACCATTCATAGAGCTCCTGGCCTTTTGTGACATGAGATTTTTACAAGCAGGAAATAGCAGAAATAGTAGAGGGTGTCGCATCATACATGATCTGCAGTTTTAATCGTGACCACTACAACAAAACTGCTTTTCTGCCTAAGTGTGATAAAGCATCAAGTCAATGGTTGGTCATCAATCGATGTTGGGCAATTGGTTGCTCTGTTTTTGGTTTATATTACTGCTTTCTCTTATACCCCTGTGCATGTGATTGCCAGGTGTGAAGGCACTATATTTTTGGTTTGTCTGTTTGTCCATTCAACGTGACGGTAGGGCTGAGTCACCTGTAGTTCCTTGTTGTCAACGTGGCATGTCTTAGCCCCAAGAAGATGTTAAATTAGGCTCAGCAACACATTTTTGCCCTGGGGTTCTGTAGGAGGTAAATGTCTAACATGGTTGTATACAACCAATCATTTATTAATGTATCTATTTTTATTAATATTGTATTAGTCCCAAAATAATAGACATGCATTTTCAGTCTCAGACATCAGAAATAGGCTGTGTGAAAAAAACAAATGGTTTAGATGTCAGATGCCACCTGACATCAGAAAACATCAAATATTTTATATTGATGCAGGAACTTTACGTGGGGAGCTAGAGAGTAATGCATTTACGTTATCGATGTCTCATGTGATATTATAAAAAAAAATAAAATCAATATTTAAGTACATTAACGGTTTGTTTCATTGATCTCTGGATTCTCACCTCAGCCTAATGTACTGTGCTTTTAAATGCGCTATAGTTCCGCCCAACAGCTTAAGGACCAATCAGCTGCTCTGACATACGTCTAATGTCTGAAATATAGGCGAATCACAGGTCTGCTTTCAAACCCAGCACAACAGTAAGTTGTAGCAGTCTGGTTGGTATCGCCCAGTTTACCAGCGCAACAAGCCATCCTCCGTGTGGCCGACACGGTAAATGGTCACAGAAAATGTCCGGAAAGTGACTGTAGAGGACGGCAGGGCTTCTCGGACTTTGGCGCTGGGCTCCGTGGAGGGTTTCTAACCAACAACCCCCAGTCTCCTGCGCCGTATCCGCAACACTAGGTGGGTTTTTTCTGACTCTGTGGTGTCGTTGTAATGTCCCTGTCTTCTCCTTCCCTTTAGCGCAGGAGCTGCGACAATTAAACGCACAGTTTTTGTTACTGGGCTTCTGAATGACCGCAGTTCCGTCGTTTTCTTGTCTTCAGCATAGTCTCTCGTCCTTTAAAACGCGGGTTACATAATGTCCTAGCGTTTTTCACGTTAGCTACGAAGGCTGGAAAATGAGCCCGGCTGATATAACCGCAAACAAATGAAGACCTTGTCTAATAAATGGGTTCGGTCTGGGATGTGCGTTGACAGACACGTTGTTCCGTTACGTGCCTCACTCAAAGCGGGGGAGACGCGAGCTGAGCTGTGTCGCAAATGAGCCTCGGTTATCGACAAACGTGGTCAGGTTACACACCTTGAACTCATGTGAGAAATATTAAGAAACAGCTGTTCCCTCGCACCGTGCTGGGTGAAGTTCTTCCTCCAACACGTCGCCAGCTCCTGTCGCGTCGTTTCTCGTGAACACTGCTGAGTGCTAGAGTTTACCAGCGCAACACCGAGCGAGCTGTGCCTTACACATTTTGTGCATTTAGTTTGGCGTGAGGTTTTTCAGATCGTCACGAAGTGGAATGTATTGATTAGATACGAGTGTTTCGGTCTAGGGTTGGTCATAAATGCTCCATTAGGTAATCACACCACTGGTGTGACACCAGTTAACATCATGCAAAGCAGCCCACACTATATTAGCAGGCTGGGGATGTTTCCAATACTTGTGGCACTTAATACCAAATAATACTCCACAGCTTCCAAGATTGATGATCATCATAATTTATGATCGCCTGCTCAACTTTATTCTTTCATTACATCCTGTCTCAGTAGGGAGTATAGGAAATAACTTACCCTATGTATCTTTTCAGTAAAGACACATCAGTGTCAAACCCAAGAGTGCTGCGTCCTTCAGTTTTACACAGGCGATGGATGTTAAAAAAATAGTTTGTAGATGTCTTGAAAAGTTGAAGTGGCCAGCAAGGGGCACAGGCTACCAGTGTGTTGGTAGCCAGGGCACATCTGCTTTGTGCAGGTGGTCTGAGGGCAGGTGGAAGGGGCGGGGGGGAGTCCAGAGGAATTCAGAGTGTTTCTCTGTGCAGTGGGTTTGGATTCCACAGCTGCACAGCTGGATCACTTGGACTCCAGATCACTTGTACGGTCATTTCCGTGTCTGAAAAGAACACCTAGTGCTGCATCACAAATCTTACATTCATCAAGCAGCTGTCTGAGTGCTAAGGGTTTGGATTCATGATGTCTTTCCAAAAAAACACTGCATGCTACTCACAGGCAGCGAATTATGCATTAGCCCTCATTCACCAGACCTCCCAGATGAGACACGCTGCACGCCATAGATGTCAGTGAATCTCCCGCAATGCTCGATGAGATGAGTTGTTTTGTGTGTGGCTACAGTGTTGACAGCTGGCATCATTAATGTGTGTTCTTCATTGACTTAGTTAATGCTAAGTGATTTGGGTGTTAAAGCAGTCAGGAGGTAGCATTGAAATACACATGGATGGAGAAGAAAACACAACTCTTTGTGAGCAGGGACAGTTACGTGGCCACCCAAGTCTCCTCAGTGACTTGATGTGTCTCGGTGGGAAAGACTGGACGAGTGAAGACAAGTAGAGTAGGATGGCCTGTTGTTTACATAAGTGCTTTTATAGATTTTATACAGGACTGTCCTGTATAACATTTAAATCCCAGATTATTCTACTTAGTTTCTAAATCATGTTTAGTTAGTAATTTTAGCATGAACCCAGAGAATTCAAAACAAATGTGTTCAAGAGTAGAACCGAACAAAAAGGAATCAGGTTTCCAATAAATGTAATGTAGACTTAAAAATGATTTGTCTCGAGATGCAGGAACTCTCACTGTTAAAATCAGTGTATCCTATAGTGCACATGTAGTATTACTGCATATGAGCAGCCCAGAACTTGAGGTATTTTCAGACTACTGATTTTTAGTGGTTGCCCACAATTGTACACAAGGTGAATAGATCACTGATACTTTAAACCTATACACTATAAACTAATTCAACAAATACATTT
Organism: Microctenopoma stevenorrisi; assembly: GCA_032270685.1. NCBI lineage: Eukaryota > Metazoa > Chordata > Actinopteri > Anabantiformes > Anabantidae > Microctenopoma > Microctenopoma stevenorrisi. The sequence continues at coordinate 20,416,919 of JAUMTR010000005.1, read as the reverse complement.
GCATTTTAATAAGGAAAATATCTATAGCATATGTCAGAATTGTAATAATTTCCTGTTGATATACATCAATTAATGGCCTGGTGCGTTTACCACTTATGATCAGCATCCTAATGTGTGCTGTGACGCATTGTCAACATGATGAATTATTGGAACATCAGGCCCCATTATGTACTTTGACCCTTTTGGGGAAATTATAGTAAAAATGGGACAGGACATGGACTCATGAGCTGAAGCAACTGATTTCTTTCATTGACATTGGACATTTCCTCAGCCATGGTTCGCAAATTAGCTACGCCTGCTTTCAGGCAAAGGTTTTAAAAGGAGGCGGCGTGCTTTAATGCTTTAGTCATGCTTTAGTTTCTGGCTTTTTAACAGCTCCCTCTGAAAATAAACGGCAAGTTGTAAGTAGACATCCATGTATGATGTTACAGTAGAAATTCTATCAACAGTGCATGTATGTTTCGCGTCTGACTAGTCAATATAACACGCATAAATGTTATTTGAGTCAGTTAATATAGGTTTAGTGTTTTATTCTGTGCATGTTGTTTTGCTCACGGTATTTACAGTATCAAGATTCAACTAATAAATGATTAAATCTGTTGCCAACTTTATTGCAGCCCCCAATTATGCAAAGCAAGATTCCAGTCCCCAAATGCTGGTACAGTAAAATGAGAAACATTAGTGGCTGGCTGGATGACTGGAAAACACAATTTAGCATGATTAAAAATAATACCAATCAGTTTAGTATGTGACTGCAGACTAAAGGTTAAAGGAAGAATGAGAATAAAACAGTCTCCAGAGCAACACTCTTACACTGACGGCCCACATTGTGTATCACTGCTTTACAAATTCTATTCGTACTACTTGACTAAAGGCTGCCCACTCAGTAGTATACTTTCTAACGCACACGCACACCGTCTAGGCACAGGAAGATTTACTCCCTTGCATTTTTCTGCCTGTCACTTTACTAATTAGTGACGTGTCACTCATTGTTTACAGCCCCTGCGTCACTGTGGTAGTGAGTATGCAGTTGCTCACTTGTCAGCTGCACTGCATTTCGTTGCTTTAACAGGATTTATTGAAATTGATCATGCTAAATGCACTGAGCCAGCAGCATATTTACCTGCACACAGACTCTGGTCTGAGGTGTGAATACTTCCTGTGAGATCTGTATGTGTTGTCTGGTTAGAAGTGAGCTGATGTTGTACAGTTTGACAGTAAGGTGTTTTTTTTCACAACATTATTCAGCAAAGAAAAGAAAGAAGGCTACAAACTGATAAATGTGCACAGTTCATGGACACAATATTCACAGTGCTTTCATTTATTAGCTTACTGCAGACAGAATGTGTCGGTGTATACTGGATATCAACGGCGATTAGTTTGGATATTGACTTCAATATATTGATGAATCCAGTACTGGCTAGGCTGGCTGAACTTCATACCTACACCGTTAATTTGAGTGGGAGGAATCCGTTCGAAAGGGCATTCAAGTACAAAATCATCAGGTCATTTTTGAGTCATTTGCTTTTTTCTAGACTTATAACTGCCACAGGAGTAACCACACGCGCACACGCGCACACGCACGCGCACGCACACACACACACACACACACACACACTGTACAACTGATGAATGAAACCTGAACAATTGGATTAAGGTAACCGCTGAGTTGGAGCATTCACAACCAGGCTCACAGTAAGCTCATTTTCCTCAAGCCTGGACCAGCTTCTCAACAGGGCTGAACAACATTAGCAGGAATCTGGCATATGATGTGTAGGGCCCTATGAAATCCATTTTATTTATTCCTAAATTAAATTATTCTTCTGAATTCCGTCCTATACAGCATAATGAAATTGATTCACCTAAAAGTGTAGATATTTGGGGTGGGGGGGGGCGTAATAGTAATGTGTCTGATCTGTTGTTTAACTTGAACACAGCATTTACTGCTTTGGTCACGCATTTCAACACTTGACTTGTTAACAACAAAAACAAAGCACCCCATGTATTTCACATTAGAATAAAGAAACAATCTTCCTTTTTGTAAAATAGCTGCTTCATATTTGACACCTGGAGTAGTTGGTATCACCAGATGAGACTTTGCTAGAGTGAGCAGCTCGCACTAGTGTGCTTCTAGATGTGCGCCTTGACTGTTATTGGTTGGATGTTGGTGTTTCAGTAAGTCTCTTGGTCATAGCTGATCGCGGCCTTTTCCTCAGTGTCTGTGATGGTGTATGTGGAAAGCTGAACAACAAATTCCATTTTATGTCTTGAATTCCGTCTGTGAATTACTCATGACGAAAATAATAGGGCTCTAGATATGTCGAGACACAGGTGAAGATTTAGTATATTGCGATAATTTAACCAAGAGAGTATATTGTCTTTTTTAAAAAATCCAAAACTTGGCAAAATCAGTCATAGTATAAGGAGTAGTTTCAGTTGGAGTCAAAGAGGTTATTACAAAATAAATCATGGTCTGCCAGAGATCTACGGATGCAAATGATCAATTCAGAAGGTAGTGATACTAAGAATCACTACAATTACAACATGTACAGTACAAACTCACATTCATAATGTATCTTTAAATCTCATCTCTTAAGCTTTCCTACAGGCCAGTTCCACACCAGACTTTCCAGACCATAGAATGTGCTGAAAATATTAGTTGGGTATTTTCTTATGGTTCTCTGTTAAGTGCACTTAACACTTTGTTGTTTTAAATGTGATGTTGTATAAATATTGAATTATGTGGCATAATTTTTTTAAAGGACTTGTCTTCGTAACCTCTTTACCGCTGCTGTGTTTCAGTTTATGTTCAGTAGCTGCTGATGCTCAAATTCCCTCCTCATCAACAACTCAAACAAAGAATAATAAAATTATTGTAAGATCAATTGTGAGCTGTTTGTTGTAGTGAATTTTCACACACCATGAACTGGTGTGCATCATCACTCAGGCGGAGGCAAAACTTGAAACAATGCACTTCATATTTTGCTGATCTTTCAGCTGAGTCCAGTGTTCCTTGTTTTTTCAATGACACTGTAATATGATCTCGGAGCACAAGTCATACTCATGTGAATGAGTATGTGAGTGAAGATACAAACGTATCACATTCAGAGTTTCTGTTTGGATCATTTTCAGCCTGTCCTACTGAAAAGTGTGTTCAGCAGGTTGGTTTGTTTATGTTATTTATTCCAAACAAGGTTCTCAACCAGCATACAGCGTTTACTCATTGCTACGATTACACAAAAATCTAGCTGTACTCTGTAAGATAAGCCTTGTCTGTACACTAAAAATAAATAAGTTCCATTTTAACCTGCATGCTCTTTATGTGCCAAAAAGTCATGTGAAGCAAATGTGACATGTATGTACATGAGACAATAAAAGAATCACACTGTATAATAGAGAGAAAGAACACTGAAGCCACAAAGCTCTCTGACATATTATACGTAATTGTTTGACCTTAACTTTACTTTACTTGGCAGACGCTTTTATTCATAGTGACTTACAAGGAGCTAGTGCTGGGTGTCTGGCTCAAGGACACACCTCGTAGGGGATGGACTAGGAGATGGGGATTCGAACCTGCGACCCAGTTTGACGCTTAACCCTATTGCAGCTCTGGTTGAATGTGCATGCCTTCTTTAAGGCGCCTTCATATATTTACACTGAACTTAACGGCTGACTCTTCGTGTTCACTGACTAGTTTCTTCTACTTCCCATGGCCAAACACTTGGCCTGGCATGTCTCACAGGATCTTTGCAAGTCTCCGTTTCTCTAGTGTAAAAAGAGCTATTGAGGAGTTGCATGCAAAACATCACCTTCAAAACCTACAGGCCCAGTGCTCAGTCTACTGAACAAAGATAACAGGTCCCTGTCGGTCACAAGTAATGTTACAGGTGTGTAAACAAATGATGTCCCCTCGGAAACCCAAGGTTTGTACAAATAATGGAGGAGGAAGACTGTTTGTTTTGGATTAGTTCCAAACATGATGGTTTTAGTCCAGCTGGAATGGGATGGGTCTAGCTAACCCATAGGGACACATCTCTTGTCCCTGTTGCTCTGTAGCTGTAGCTTGGATAAGTTTGTTAACTGTATGTGGTTGAAGACGGAGTCTGAGGGCCCCCTGTTGCCCGCGGGGCCACAGTCGTACTTGAAAGATCTGATTTGAAACCTTAAGCAGGAACCTTAAACAGCAGTATGACGTGGACTTGATGAATGAAGATGTTAATGTTTCATTCATTGTTATATCAGTTAGTATCTGTACTGCCAGAATTACAGAGGAAAATGGAAAATAATCCAGTGTGCTGCAGCTGTTTTTGTTTGGTCTCAGGCCTTATCCTGGAGGTTAGGTCTTTTCTTAGATTGACCGTGGACATTCAAAAGTTACTTCACTTGCTTTTATCCAAGCGGAAGTCACTAAATTCTGAATTATTACAAACTGAGAGCCCTGATAAGGCTGAACTCGTCAAGACACATGTGCTAGACAATTTTTGTTGTGTGTGCCTGACTCATTTGAAATACATCTTGAACAAGTGATTTTTCAAATGTTTCTTAAAGGTAGTGATGGTGGAATGTCTTAGCTAGTCAAATGGAGCAGGGCAAGTCATTCCACCAGCCAGGGACAACAAAGAAGAATTGACTGGATTGTACTGCCAAATAAATGATTCTTTAACACCTATTCAATTAAAGTAGAGACATGCAGTCGTGCAAAACAAAGCTTTATTTTGATTGAAGTCTTTTGTCTCTTGCTGGCTAATGTCAAGGCTTTAACAGGCCAAAAGGATCAGAACAGGATGAAAGTGGCGCTGAATTTAGTGAAATGTTGTTTCACTGATTATGTTATAAAATGCAAGCTTCAAAAAGAGACACGTTTTGGGCCAACTGCCTCCTTACATTTGGATTATTTTGAATGCTTCCAGTCTTTCAAAAAGAGCTGACAGGGGCGACAAACTAACTGTTCAGCCCCTGACAGTGTATGACCGGTTGCTTATTTTCCCACTACCTGTAGAAACCATAGTGATCATTTATGTTATGATTAATCCCTGGAAGATTTCCTGAAAGAAACCTTTTTTTAACCATTTAACAAAACCTGGGTTTCATCTATGCTATTCTTCTGCTTCTTCCTTTTCCTTCTGTAGAAGAACATCACATCTCACACGAGGCGCCCTCATTATTAAGTGTTGATGTGGTTTGGTTTCACCGTTGCTCCTCGGAGAGCAGCCTCAGCCTCCACCGCTTCCCCTAACAGATCAATGGGAAGAATATCCTGTGAGGAGGATACAGTATCAGTAACAAGAGAGAAGCCTCAATTAATTTAACACAAACACATTTTAGCCCTGGTGCAAGGTGTAAGACAACACTGCTCAGAACCTCAACCGCAGTTTATCAGCAAGGCGTTTAGAGGGCTCTACATTTCAAATCAACAAAGGGCCCAGTCTGTTGTTGGTTCATGATTTACACTTCACACTTGTCCTGAAACAAGCAAAACAGGGTGCCAAAACTCATAAATGTCTGGTTCTGCTGGAGATTTCTTCCTCTTAAAGGGAGTTTTTGCTCTCCACTGTTGCTCAAGTGGGACTGTTGGGTTTTCTCTGTATATATTGATATAATATGTAAGGTCTTAAACCTTACACTGTAAAGTGCCTTGAGATAACTTTTGTTGTAAAATGGCGCTATATAAATAAAATTGAATTGAATTTAATTTAATTGAATTGCTTTTAGATGTTTCCAAAGTTTTATTAGATCTCACTTGCTCTTATTTCTTAATCAGACTGCTTTTGATTTTATTGCAAATTTCCAGAGTTTAGATGCTTTTCTTAATTATTGACTTAGGGAAACTCTTCTGAGAGACTTTCAGTAAGTTCTACTCTTATTGCTGTTTGCCTATAGTTCTTTGCTGTCGTCTTGTTGTGCGAGCACCCCTGGAAAGGGCTTTTTCATGAAGCAAATGGATAATAAAAGTTGTCTCAGCAAACCTCTTACTTATATTATTTATGCATCTCTGGGATGTCTTTTCCATATTAGCAAATGTAACAGCATCTGTCCTAACATAAGTATAGTCAACCATGCAGAGAAATACAGGTCCCTACCATCTTTTAGCACATTTGTTTGTGGAAATTCTTACATTTTAGTTCTCATTCAGCTACAGTTACATGTACATGTACATGGTTACTCATCTTGACATGAACAATGTGGTTTACTTTACCTTGTATGTGATGACTCATCTGTCGTCGTCGTTCTCATCTTCCCACTCTTTGTGTTTTCACTTTCCATTTCTCGCCATCGTTCACTCTCACCTGCTTTCTTCCTTTGATATCTTGCAAACTCTGCTCTGTCATTTAGCTCACCCTTATTTACTCTGCTGTGGTGTGGTGTGTTTTTGGTTGATTCTATATTTTTCTGTGCAGCTGATGTTCTGTGAAAATGTTCATTTTCATTGGCACTTCGGAGAAATGTTCCTTTTCAGAACTTGTACGTGACTGTAGGTAAAAGATGTAGTGTAAAGTGTAACGTTTTTGAATGTGATGAGGTAATGCAGTACTACAAATAACATAAATTGAATGATTGATTTCTCTGCAGTTTAGTCTTGCATGGGCTCCCTCTCACAGGGATGCTAATGCAAGTAACTGGCACTAATGTTTTGTTGTTTTGAAATGCTTCTTACTTGTTTAACTACGTGTTGGCACACAAGGATGTTTGTCTAAAAGCAACAACAACCACGTTCAGCTCATTAGGCACTAAAAATGTTGGCAGCATGGTGTGACAGGGGAAAGGGACAGTAGAGGGATGAAGTGGACTGGCCTCTTCGCTCGATGCAATACACATTTGCATCCGTTACATTATAGATTCCAATGTATGCTTTGCAAAATGTACATGTGTACATAACATGTATACAACACATGCAAATAGATAAGACACAGGCGAACAGAATCATCACTGATTACTTAATTTTAAGAAATACCGTGATACTTAATTTTGGTCATAGTTCTATCATCATATTTGCTATTCCTCTCAACTACTAGAAGACGTCACAATGGCTCATAATAGAGATGATGAACAACCCTCCTCCACAGAATTTCTGTGGTGCCTTCATAGGCGAACATTTAGATATTTTGAGATTCACTCTGCCATGTGTTTTCTAATGTTATGCTTTAGCCAGTGTGTGTGGTTCGTCAGGGCAGGGCTGGGCACAGATGGGAGTCATTGATTTCAGCATTCGTCAGCAGTAGACACTGGCTGCCAAACATGTACTCTGCCCCTAAAAACGGAAAACATTTTTAAACATAGCTGAAGGTAAAGAGCTTGAAAATTTCAGCTAAGTTCAGACTCCTGGGGTGATTGCATGTATTCATATATTTAAACAAAGCGGATGACTGTTTTGTCTTACTGTGGGGCTCTGCTCAAATGCATTCCACTAGTTCCTTAGAAATCGTCAAGCAGGAGTTGGCTGCTCTGGGTTCATTGCTCTGCTGTGATAAACAGCAGCCTGTCAGTGGGATGTCAGAGTCCCTGCAGTGACACTGCTGCAGAACAATGCTGACAAAGCCTGTAAACCATCATGCTCATTATGAGGCGAAAACAGCAGAGCAAATAAGGAAAAAGTATGCAGCGATAATTCTTGTGGGGAATTTTCAGTAAACGGCCACAAATTGACATGGTGAAAATGAATAAACTAATTTATAGAAAAAAATTATAGAAAACAAACTATTTTGCAAAAATTTGGACTGAGCAAGTTGTTAGGACGCCCTCCCCCCCTTTCCCAGATATCAGAGCATAAGACACTTTTTGGTTGCCAGTTGAGTTGATCTGTTTTTATTTAGGAGACTTCACCCACGCTTCCTGCAGTTCACTTTAAGTAATTTAAGGTTTTCCTGCCCACACAACAGGATCTACTGTCTACAGCTCTGGCTTTTCTGCTTTGTATCATTGTCCTGTTGAAGCAGACTTGACTATTTTCATTTAAATTTTCTTCATTGACAGAAGGACATCTGTATCTAAAATGTACTGTTTAGTGAGATCTGTGAAGTATTTCCCTAGCTGCAAGAAACATGAGGCAACACAACAGTACACATCTCCTGAGATGTTGTCTTGTTGTGTCATTTAAGAAACCCATGGTGATTCATGGACACCCTCTGTCTCCGCCAGTCATGAACATACAGATATTGGATAGACAAAGACAGGATCAACATGTCTTTACTTTTTGATGAGTAAAACAAACAAAAATAAAATGACAACATTTTACTTTACTGACTTTACTTTGCTTGGCAGACGATTTTATACAAAGCGACTTACAGGGAGCTAGCAATCGCTCTCTGGCTCAGGGACACACCTATTAGAATCAGAATCAGCTTTATTCGCCAAGTATGTTGTACATACAAGGAATTTGATTTGGTCTTTTGTAGCCACTCTAGGACAGTACAGAAAAACAATACAATAAATTAAAGACA
>JAUMTR010000005.1:20397542-20408381 GCA_032270685.1 Microctenopoma stevenorrisi | reverse complement strand
GCAGTCAGTTGTTTATAGCAGATATTGCCTGGGGGAAGAAACTGTTCTTGTGTCTGGTGGTCTTAGCAAACGTGGCTAAGGGGATGGATTGGGAGTCGGACAGGGATTCAAACCTGCGACCTTCTGCATCCCAGTCTGACACCTAACCTATTGAGCTACTAGGACATTTTCCCTTTACTTTGCTTGGCAGACACTTTTATCCACAGCGACTTACAGAGAGCTAGCGCTGGGTGCTGGTAGGGGATGGACTAGGAGTCAGCCGGAGTCTGACACTTAACCCATTGAGCTACCAGGCCGCTCACTAAATCAAATTCATTTAACTCTGTTGTCTAGACTCTGTGTTGGAGGCCTTTCTGCATCTGTTGGCTTTGTGCACATACACTTACAGAAAGTAGTTGTGTGCCTATCCATGTTAAAATTAAAGGCTGAAGGCTAAATGTCACCGGTGATGTATGTGCTACAGAGTGGAAATGGAGCTGTTGGTTAAATCTTGGTTAAATACATAGAGTTGATGTTGTACATTGTTGTATATTCTCAGTGTCTTGTCAGCAGAGTTGAAATATTTTTTTCTCTCTGAGGATTTCATTGTTTGTATTTTAATGCTGTTTTTCTAGTGGCAACTCCACTGTAATTAATTAAGATAAAATAATCCTTTACTAGTCCCATAAGTGTAACATTTCAATTGTCACAGCAGAAAGTGGACAGTACAAGATAAAAAGCAGCAAAGGTTTAACAAAAACATTAGAATTAAAAAAATAAAAACTGCAGACAGTACAGTATACTGTAGTACACTACATACCTCTTATTACATACCACTTTATTACAGCAACACATTTGTGATATGTGATTCAAATCTTGATTTGTGATTCAAGCTGAGTAAAAATAGTACTTTTATACTTGCCGAGGATCAAAACTCTGTTCAAAAGAATTGTAATGTTTTGGACAAAAATACTACTGTGTATTCGCACTGAGGTGCTTTTGTGTGTAGTTCAATGATAGTGGGTTGTCATGGTGATATCTGTGACAGGAAATCATAACATTGATAAGGTTTAGATGTTTTTGTTCTGTATACTTTACACTAACTCTGTCTTTTGTTTTGTTTGCCACGAACCAGGCCTGATGGACCTGGGGACTCAACAGCTGCTGTGCACAAGGGAGCTTGATCCATGCCTGGTTGCCAACAAACAACCATAAAGGGTGGGAACCTTACTTACGCTCCATTCCCTTTTTTCCCCCCTCCCCCCCACCCCTCATTTGACCCTTTGGTTATATTGTCCTCTCCTATCTTTGGCTTGCAACATGATTGGCAAGCTGAAACAGAACTTGCTGGTGGCCTGTCTGGTCATCAGCTCAGTCACGGTCTTCTACCTGGGCCGCCATGCCATGGAGTGCCACCATCGCATTGAGGAGCGCAGCCAGCTTGGTGGAATCCTGCCTCTGTCAGCAGTGGGAGGCAGTATGCGGACCACTTTACGGACAGGCCAGAATCTCAGCACCCCTTTTGTTTACAGCAAAGACATGCCGCTCATATTCATCGGTGGCGTGCCTCGCAGTGGGACCACACTCATGCGAGCAATGCTGGATGCCCACCCAGAGGTACGCTGTGGTGAAGAAACTCGTGTCATCCCACGTATCCTGGCCATGAAGCAGATGTGGAGCCGCTCAGGCCGTGAAAAGATGCGCCTTGACGAGGCAGGTGTGACTGACGAGGTGTTGGACGCCGCTATGCAGGCATTCCTGCTAGAAATCATTGTCAAACATGGTGAGCCTGCCAACTACCTGTGCAACAAAGACCCTTTTGCACTGAAGTCGCTTTCTTACCTAGCTAAGATCTTTCCGCATGCCAAGTTTATTCTAATGATTCGTGATGGACGGGCTTCAGTCCATTCCATGATTTCACGGAAGGTGACCATTGCAGGGTTTGATTTGGGAAGCTACCGGGACTGCCTGACAAAGTGGAATCGGGCCATAGAGACCATGTACACACAGTGCCTGGAGGCAACTGATAAATGTCTACCTGTGCACTATGAACAGTTGGTTCTCCATCCTGAGAAATGGATGAGAACACTGTTGAAATTCCTTGATATTTCTTGGAATGATGCTGTTCTCCACCACGAGGAGCTCATTGGAAAAGCTGGAGGAGTGTCTCTCTCCAAGTAAGTCATGCAGACAACTTCTGTTTCCCTTGCCAATAAATTCTCTGCTTAGAGTTTAAAAAGTAAGTAAGGTATTTAAAAAAGCTTAGCTAAAAAATTCAGATTTACTACAATTCTAATAGAAAATCAACAGCTCTGTTGCCATAATGTAATGACTCTACTTATTTACTAAGCCATAAGCCATAAAAAAACGCAGCTTCATGCTGTGAAACCTTTTAATTGTTTACAGATTACACAATTCATTGCTATATGGACGTTGAAAGTGGTATAAGAAAAATGATTGAACTTATCCTTATAAAATAAACCTTTATTAGTCCTCTGCCTGGGAAATTTGCATTGTTACGACAGTACAGGCTAAGAGCTGCAGAGAAGTACAAAAAGTATAGTAAATGCATAAAAAGGAAAACAAACTAAAAATCTCGCACAGAAACATATTGCACGTAGAGGATTTCACTTGTCAGTCCATGTTTGAATGTGTGTGTGGTCAGCTGTCAGATGTTGGTTATACAGTGTGACAGCAGCTGGAAGGAAATGTTTAAGGTTCAATATATCACCAAAAGTGCCGGTGGACCCTCGGCATGTTTTTTGATTGATGGTAATTTCCATCTTATGTGGAAAACCAGTTTGTCAGTGAAAGACGCACAGCTTTAACTACCTTAAAGATGCAGACTGACTTAGTTTACTTTATTCCGCTTCTATGTTTGTCTAAATACTTCTCTGAAGGTGGTAATTGCAGAATAATGCACCATTCTGGTCATTGTCACTATGTCCCTGTGATTCTTGTTGGAAGCTCTGGGAGAGATCTGTCCAAAGGGGGGGCTGTTGTGTTTTAAAAAGTATTAAAAGCTAGTAATTTACATAATTGAAAAAAAAGCCCATTAAAAAGTATTAATCATCATTTTCTTAGGTATTAAATTTTCATATAACTTTGTCTGTGATGCCAACATCGTACGGCGTCTCAAACTGTTTGCGCTGAAATACCGGCTGCTGCTGACGCTCAGAAAACCAAAGACCACAGAGATCTGAGAATAGTGACGGTGACCGTGTAGAGACAGAAGTTACACAAGATTAATATCATGAGGCTGTTTAGTTTAGTAACACCATGTAGACCTGATCTAAATGGAACCTTAATTGAGTTCTGTTGTGAAAATGAAATACCAATAATTTGAGTTTTTTTGACATAATTTATTCTGTGAAAAATAAAAAATCTGAATAGTGTTGTGGACTCAACACCTAAACCAGATCTTAGATCAGGTAAGAGCTAGGCCTGGCTTTCCTTGCCTCGTTGCTCAAAACTAAACATAACTCATCTCTGCCTTCTTTGCTGCTGCCACCATTACACTTCAAACCAAACGCCTGGTATATCCTCAGATTTGGATTATTAATTAATTAAATGCAAGATATTCTCAAATTAGTGTGTAAAGCTATTGAGTTGACATTTTAAATTGTGTTCTACTGGACCCAAGTGTATGAGTCAGTTTAGTTAGAAGTTAGAAAGGTTGTCGATTAAAATGGTTGCTCCTCAATGTCGTGTTGGTTTTAAGAAATATTCAGAAGGTATTAAAAAGTATTAAATTCAACCTTAGGATTTTTGTATATACCCTGGTCCACGTTGAACTCTTTGATTTCAGGGTAATTACAACATAGCCCTGTGTTCCTTTCAAGAATAGAGCTCCTCCTTAAGTAGTTGTTAAACTGAAACCGGCCCAATTGTTTTCTTGGTGTTGCTTGTTTGTTGTGGGGTGGTTTCTCAACACTGACAGATCATTAGTCAATAATAACTTACTGTCACTGAGCAATTGTCAATCCATGTCGGGGACAACTAATAAATGAATAAATAATTAATAAAGAGAACGGTTGCAAAAATACACAAAGTCGGTATGAAACACAAATGAAAATTGCTGTTTAACGCGAGTTATATGACGTAAACGAAGCCTAGATTCTAAAAAGAATTCCTTGTTGATTTGTTATAATCTAATATATGATAATATATGTTATAATCTGATAATGAAGCAACAACCCTCACACTTATATTAGATGCTTCCTCTACAACTGCAGATTATTGAAAAGCTCATTGCATTAAGGGTTAAATAAATATTTGCTGTTGAAAGATGCTGTGATTTGTGCCAGGCTCTCAAGTTCCACATGGTGAGCCAGGCCTGCTGTAGATCACATTTCCAGTGCAATCCAAATGAGCTTGGACATGCCCATGTCTACTTAGTTTCTAATTACTTAGCCTGGAGGGGGATTGGCTATTACGTTAGCGAGTAATGACATATAAGCAAGCAGTGTGTCGAGTGCTCAGTATCCTGCAGATTTTAAAAAGCATGCACCTCTTTCATTGAAATATATCCTCCCTATGTTTTCACAAAACCTCCAGACTTAAACATTCCACAGTTGAGCCCAGTGAAAAGCCTCATTAGTGACCTAAAATACATGAGGTTACATCTGCTGAACAGTGAGCAGGTATTTCGAATGGTCGTGCCTGATGTCAGTTTGCTTTCAGTGATTTCACCTCAATGGCCTCTGCCACCCCCCACCCCCCCTTATGCCACATAGCACTAGAACTCAGTCCATATCTTCTGATTTGAGCCATGCTGCTTTTCTGCATATGTGAACACTCATAGATTTTATTAAAAGGCTTAGCAGTTTCACATCTAAATTTGTTTGGCCTTTATTGCACTTCTTTGTGAACTCATCCCACTTTCTTTGCAATTATAAGTTAGGTTGATTTTGTGGAATTTTCTAATTGGCTGCATTGTCCTTTTCCCCTGTGTTCAGTTTACCTTTTCCTTCCATGACTTTAATCTGTCTCACTATGTTCACATCAGTGTCTTTGGGCAAGACACTGATCTAAGGGGAGTTGCCTCAGCACCTCATATGGCAGCAATGTTTTCCTCATTGATTCGTAATTTATTGTGGTTAAAAGTTGTTAAAAAAAACATTTTAAAAGGAAAAAGTATATAGTATAGTATTTTGTTTATAGTTATACTATTATTGGATTTAATTTCTGCAAAATCTGCTGGTTCTGAATAAAGCAAGTGGCTTTGGCAGCATGCTGCTCTGGTATCGGGAATGATTTACTCTGGTAAACGCCTACTTCAACAAGGGTCTACACTGTTGTAGAAAGAGTATTACTTTATGTGAAATTACTTTTTTATTATTTGAGTCATTTAAAAACAATCAAATGTAGTGCAAGACACAAACACGGCAGACCTAGAGGCAACACTAAAATCTGTTCTGTATTTTCCCAAATTTATTTTTCTCTGTTTTTATTTTTGTGAATTCTGTTTTTAGGTATAATTATATTTATTCACCCAACTAGTGCCTAATGCCTAATGTGGTGGATGGGGAAAAAAGCACCAGGTAATAGGGATAATGGAAAAATTCAACTTCAACGCAGTGTTGGGTTTCAATCAATCAAAAAAAAAAAATCAATCAAACTTTATTTGTTAAGCACCTTTCAAGTTAAAGAACACAAGGAATTTCAACAATATAAAGCAAATAGCAAAGAGATTTATACATATGAGCATCAGTTTCTTAATAAAACTGATGCATGGATTACAATTTCTAGTTCTGACCTTGAAATGATGGAACTCAGCTTACCTATATTTCTTAGGTGATAGAAACAAGTTCGCACCAAGGATTTTATATGGGAATTAAGAGTTAAACCAGTATCAAAGTAGACCCCTAGGTTCCGCACGGAAGGCTTAACGTAGCGTGCTAGTGGACCCAGATTTTCTGTTATGGCAGATACCAATATCTCAGGGGCACAAATAAGAATTTCTGTTTTTTCTTCATTAAGCTGAAGAAGATTTCCTGCCATCCAGCCCTTTATATGATCAACACACTCTAACAATATTTAAAGCTTGGATACCTCATGCGGTTTAAAAGAGATGTATAATTGGATATCGTCTGCATAGCAGTGATAAGATATGTCATTAAAATTTCTTAATATATATTGAAGGGGTAGCAGGTAAAGCAGGAAAAGTAATGGCCCCAATACAGATCCCTGAGGGACACCATACAAAAGTTGACTTGAATAAGATTTATATTTTGAAACAGTCTCAATAAAGGATCGATCTGACAGATAGGAGAACTATTTTAAAGCTATTCCTGATATACCCACGCACTGCCTTAACCTTTTTATTAAGATCTGGTGATCAACTGTATCAAAAGCTGAAGTCAGATCTAGCATCAGAAGGACTGTGCAGTTGCTGTTGTCACTTTGTATTAAAATGCCACTGGAGACCCTGAGTAACGCAGTCTCTGAGTGCCCTTTTCGAAAACTTGACTGAAATTTATCCAGGATATTATGACTATGTAGGGCATCGGAGAGTTAAAGTGCTACAACTTTCAGGATCTTAGCTATAAATGGCAGTTTGGAGATGGGCCTATAGCTGCTAGGGAGTGAAGAGTCTAGGGTAGGTTTTTTTAGTAGAGGATGAATTGCAACATTTTTAAAATAAAGGGGAACATGACCAGAGTTTAATGAGACTTTTATAATAGTTTGAAATAGTCGGCCCTTGCTTCTTTAACATGATATTGTATGAAACTAGAAAGTCATTTAATTGGAGTAAGTTCACTTGAAGATGTGTTTTTTTCCATAGGCGTTCGGCTTTTCATCAGGAGCGTTTTAAACTGCGGATGTTGTCATTTATCCAGGGAGAGGAGTTTAAAACAGGTACTGATCTGCTTCTAAGGGGACAGATAGTGTCTAAAATCGAAAGACGGTAGTTATTAAAATGTTCAACTAAGACATCAACATTATTCAGAGGAGGTAAAACTAAATTAAAAGTACTTGAAAATTTATCAGCAGTTGAGCAGTTTATAAAGCGAGAGTTTTGAATTTTGATAAAGATTTGGTGTTAGATTAAAATATTCACATATTTAGGAAAAGTTAGGATCCTATAGGTATATAGGTTTCATTTCAACAAAGTTATTACATTTCAAAAATTCAAAACGGTCAAATTGACCGCCTTGGTAGTTAAACATGTGACACATACAAGGGTCTGCAGCAGCCGAAGCTCTTTAGAAACTATAGTTTTTTTGCCCCTACACTGATATCACCAGATATGACATTTCGCATTTAGCAGATTCTAGATTTTGCCAGAGACTAACTTGGGGATGCTTTGGGATACAGTAGTAGAGTGTTAATAGTAAAATAGAGTAAAATAAGACCTATAGAATAATATAAGAAAATCCACTGCATGTGACACATTTCTAATTGTAGCGCCCAGGACACATGAACACCATGATTTCTCTTTACCACCTAATGGATCCCCTTGAGGCAATCTACAATGTAGCAATGAAAAAGGTCCCCCTTAATGTTTCTCGCTGTGCTACGTTCCAAATGTTGTTTTGTTGTGTTGCGGACTAAGAAAAATCCATATAACAAAAATTAAAATAGTTTTCAGTATGAACCGTCTAGCACTACGTTGGTGCACTTGGAACACAGTCTGAAATGTTCTAGTTAGGTTTAGTCCCACATCATATGTCTCCACTTAATGGACTCTGATACAATTTGATTTAAGAGGAGGCCAGCTGCCAGCAACCTTCAGGGCAGGACAACTACCTTTTTACCATCATAAACATTTTGCTCCAGCTCCTCTCAAGTACTTTGCCAACAGTACATTAAAGTCAACCCCCTTGACACCTGTCAGAAAGTGCCTTTTACCCATTACAAGTACCCGCACTCCTTCCTCTTCGATATCCAATGGTTTGGGGTCTCTATCTACTTGAAAATATCAATCATCTTGCAGCAAGGCCCCAGAGTGGGACCTTGTCTTAGCATCAACATCAATTACCTAGCCTTGATTTAATGGAGACTCTGCCCTGCTGAGAGACTTGCTCCATTACTTATCCTAGAACAGGGAGCCATTTCATCCCTCCATCCTAACTCTCCATACTCTTTGCCATCTTGATGTCTCTGTTTGATTCTCTTTTATCAGCCGTTAGTGATACAGAACACCTCCTTGGGTAAAGGAGGCCCAGCAATGAATAATTGACAAGTTGGAGGCCATAAAGAGAATCAGCCTGAAGGGAAGTGGTCATGTGATGGGTAGAAAGGTTTTACACATTTAAAGGCGAGAACAGAAGTGTGTGCGTTACTTGTTCACCAGTGAGGCAGCAAATGATGTAAGCTTGTTGACAGAAAACAGGGTCATTTCTTTATTTGATTTCAATGTTGAGTATCTGTATCTGGCCTTGAGCCTTGGTATTTGGTAGGCTTGGTACACTACAAAATGAAATCCACAGGACCCTGCATACTGAAAGTTATCAAGTACAATACATGTGTTCACTAGGGTGATTAGTTTGTTACGTTAGTAAGGCGTGACATAAAATACAACTAAGTTACGGCACAGCTGCATTTACATTTGGTCTGCTGTCTGGAAAAACGCACTGAACCACT
This sequence comes from Microctenopoma stevenorrisi, assembly GCA_032270685.1. Taxonomy (NCBI): domain Eukaryota; kingdom Metazoa; phylum Chordata; class Actinopteri; order Anabantiformes; family Anabantidae; genus Microctenopoma; species Microctenopoma stevenorrisi. The sequence goes on along the minus strand of JAUMTR010000005.1, from coordinate 20,399,813 downwards.
CTTAAATCACATTAAGGCCTGAGGCCGGAACATAGTTGAAATATAAGGTGTCATTTGTGATTTTCAGTCCATTAATGCAACATAAATTTACCAGTAGACAGAATTTGGACACATCTCTTTTTCAGTGGACATTTCCAACATTGTACATACAACTATAACATGTGGAATTATAATTAATATAACTTAACTAAAATATTATTGTGCAAACTATCCAATGTTTGCTTTATTGAGATTGGCACTCTCTGTGCTTATGGGGATCTCACTAGAATCTGACTTCCCAGGGATTTTGGCTGGATTTAATAAAATGATAACTGAGATTATGTATTATATTTTAACACATTTTTGTTGAGCACATAATTCTGTGTTTATTTATTACTTCAGAATAGTGTTAAAAATAAAAAATACTCACTAAAGAAGAAGTTTTTTTCATACATTAGAATGGCGTCAGTCTCCTGCGTCATCTTCAGTTTTATTATCAAATATAAGCAAGTACTGAATTACATAGTTGACTTTGTTTGTCTGAATGAATCATTTAATGAGGTTAAATGTGTTGTCATATAAAATCTTCCTTAAGAAATACATAATGCTACATGTAGTAGATCAGTCCTGTTGGGTTGGAGTTCTTGTCCTAATCTGCTCCTCAATTTGTTAAGCCTTTCTATATCATACTGTCAAATAATTAGAAAGAGGTGGATGACCTTAAACCAGCTATAGCCAGTCAGTCTTCCAGACTAGCAGGTGACTAACTATGCCAAGTATTTTGATTATGTGGTATTTGCAAATGGCAAATTCCTGCAATGTACATGATCATTTCCCCAGAAATAATCTAATTTCTAACATGAACTGCAACTTTACTTTTACTTACTCACTCAAACATTAACTGCATGAGACCTCATATTTATTCCAGAGAATAAGGATGTGACTGACGAGCTAAACAGTAGTAGCGAACAGACATGACAAATTAAAAAGACAAAGTAAGAGAAATAGAAATGTTCCCTTTTATCCATTGTTAACACATGTACTTAACTTTAAACCTCCTCCAAGCCTCGGGTAAGTATCACATACATGAAAATCTGTGCTTTCTAAGCAGTTGAGATTTGACAGAGCTTTGACATGATTCTTAAGAATGAATTTTTGTGTATTCTCTTATGTATGAATAGATTTTTGCTCATAGCCTGCATCTAACATGAGGGTGAAGTTGGGCTGTATTTGCTATTCACGTGCTTGGTCTTTGTCTTAATCAGTTTATGTTTCATGCTAAAACTTAGCAGCCTTTTGGGTCTTGCTGGAGTTACCTAAAGTGAGTCTCTTTCTGTTTGTTGCAAAGTGAATATTTGGATTGTGGCCCGTCTCTCAACTTATCTCCTCCATCGTACAGAGATGACACAAGCAGCTCACTCTATCAATCATGCAGGAGTCTACCCGTAGTGTAAAGATTCAATTGTAAAGTAAATGGATCAGAGGACAATGGATTGCCATAATAAAGTGTATAGAAAGACAGGAAAGATAGGGATGGTGAAGCTGGAATATGGGTCGTAAAGAGATGCAAGTCAAGAGACAACAACCTGAAATAGTTTGTTACAGTCTGATGAAACCAAAAAGGCACTTAGTTTTTATTCCTCTAATGTTTTTCATTCAAGCTGCCTGAGGAGAATAAAACTTTCAAGTGAATTCTTATGCCAAGTGTCATTGTCATTGGTGTCTGTGTCTCTCAGATGTCTCTGAGACGGGACCTCTGGTCTTTCAGAATGACTACCTTGGATTTCAATTTTGTATTGGCCTATCATAAGTGCTTTTTATATTGTAAAGTTAAAAGAGGGAATATATGGCCTCATGCAATACTGTTCTAAATTTCTGCTTTGTCATTACTTCTGTGTCATTGTGAGAATGGCTTTTTGAGATGATTCCATAGCATCTCTATTGGATGTGGATCAGGGATTTGACTGGGAAGCTCCTAATAGTGGATTTTGTGTCTCTGAAGTGATTCTTTATATTTACTTAGATATTTAGCGGCCTGGTAGCTCAGTGGGTTAAGCGTTGGACTGGGATGCAGAAGGTTGTGGGTTCGAACCCCGTCTGACTCCTAATCCATCTTCTATCAGGTGTGTCTCTGAGCCAAACACTCAGCGCTAGCTCCTTGTAAGTCGCTTTGGATAAAAGTGTCTGCCAAGCAAAGTAAAGTAAAGATTTAAGGTCAATTCAATTTTATTTATATAGCGCCATTTTACAACAAAAGTTATCTCAAGGCACTTTACAGTGTAAGGTTTAAGA
>JAUMTR010000005.1:20384034-20394497 GCA_032270685.1 Microctenopoma stevenorrisi | reverse complement strand
AATCAGCCCAGGTTTTCTCCAAAACGTCTTCCAGTTATCTATGTAGCCCACGTTATTATCGGGACACCACCTAGACAACCAGCGATTAAATGACGACATGCGGCTATACATATCGTCACTGACGATTATGTGCAGTATGAATGTTAAGTTCCAGCGTTCTATGTATCTACCATATGCAGTCTTGCAAGAAGTGACAGGTGCTTCCTGTATACAGTTTTCAGCACATGCATTTTGTTAATCTGCTGTAGCTTCAATGTGTTGAGCCAAGTCGTGATGACACACGTTTCCACTGCAATTGGAAGTCTTGCCAAGCTGTGCTGCTTGGTTGCAGGGCCTGTGTGTCTGAGTCTTGAGAATGCTCTGTTTCTACAGGCCTCTGTGTTTAGCTTGCAGGATTTTTATGTCTGTGGATTAGACTTAAATTCCAGATTGTGTTTTCAGAAATCAGCCTTATTTTACAGTACTTTTTATAGTTAAAGCTTCTGTAAGCTACTGCTGATATTTGTAGGTCAGAATCAACTGAGTTGCACAGGTTTACATTAAAATTGTAGTGCATTTACTAATAGGATGCTATCAGTGCCCCTTGGGTTGTTAATCTGATAACTGTAAAGAGGGAGTATGGCCACTTATTGATTAGACATGAAATCCCTCCTGCTGGTCAGTGGTGGTAAACTTTGCTTATTCCAGAACGCAAAAGCTGCAGTCCAGCATCTCTAATCCCCTTGCTTGCTAAATATTTGATTTCACAAAATAAATAATTTAACCTTGGTATAATGGTGGGTTCTCTTTTTAAAAAGCTCAAACTGATTGAAGAAAAGAATGGCTGGGCATGATTTATTTTTACGACATGAAGAGGTTGTCCTTTTATTATCAATAAACTCAAGTTTCTAGAAGAAGTGAGCATTGTGTAATTCATGGCAGGATGTAACATTTCTGACTATGCCATTTTTGTGGAGCATGGATGGTAAATCACATATGTGATGCGTGTTCAATTGGAATAGAACAGATGCAGTAAGAGGTCATGTATTCAACATATTTAAACTTGACCTGTTGAGAGATAGAGTCTAGGAAGCTCAGTTTAATAGTGTCTCGTGATCCAATTACAGTCAATTAGATGTTTTCAGTAAATAGATCTGCGAGATGGACCAGTCTGTTATTAACTGGGTCATTTGGTGACAAAGTGGGCAAACAGTGCTATATTTTGATTGATTGCCAACACTAATGTTTGTTAGTACAGGTACACTATGTGTTTCAGTAACTGCAAAGCTCAATGTGTGTTGCTGTACAGAGCCACGGTTTGTGTGTTGAGTAATAATTCCTATCTCATTCTGACAAGCTTAAATAAACAAACATGTTTCTGTGTATTGTTAGGGTGGAGAGGTCCACAGACCAGGTCATCAAACCTGTCAATGTGGAGGCCTTGTCCAAATGGGTTGGAAAGATCCCACCAGATGTTGTGAGGGACATGGCTGTCATCGCCCCTATGCTGTCCAGGTTGGGTTACGACCCCCATGCCAACCCTCCCAGCTATGGCCGACCTGACCCCAAAGTCCTGGACAACACCAGAAGAGTGAGTACTGAGCATATTAATGTTTTTTTTCTAGATAAGATCATAAATGTATTCTGTCAGCTGCTACTAGAGAGACTGCTGTCACAGTTTTCCAAGGGAATGTCAAAATGGCTAGAACAATAGTTAGAGCCCGGACTTCAAGGGCTACTGTCCTCCTAATTTTCCAACCATTCCTGCACAGCTTCTGATTACTTGAACGCAGTGCTGATTACCTGGCATTCAGGGGCAAGGCTAGTTGGAAAACTAGCAAGGCAGTGGCCCTCGTCAACAATTATTTGACATTTCTGCTCTCAAGCATAATTCCTCCACACGTAGAGAATTCTTGTTGAGAATTGAAAGACAACATTGATACCATTCTGAGTTGTGTATGTTGTTGAGGGGAGAACAACAACGTTAGAGATGGATTTATCATATTGTTCTTGTTTATTGTGCCTATATGGTTGTTTTTTTTACATTTATATGTCGTTGGTGCTATTTATGGTGGTGGGTTTTCTAATCTTTCCTGTAATGAGAGCGGCTGTATTCATGGAAAAACAATTTCCCTCTGGGATTAATAAAGTGTTTTGAATCTTGAATCTGAATCTAAAATGACACTACAGCCATCACTTGGTTAGTTTACTTCAGTTTCAGTTTAGCTTACGTTAACCCCCCTCCTCAGCCATTGTTGTTGTTGTTGTTTTTTGTATAAATTAGTCACATATAAATTCTGTTGCCATCATATACCTTTCATATCATGGTATGAAAGTTTATTATACAAAACATTCAGATTCAATTAAGACATGTTTTTCTTGTTTTCACATAATGATTGAAGTAAAGAAAGTCACTATAATGTAAAGAAAATTAATTCCCTGACACTGAGGGGAACTGTTTTGATGTCTTCCATATAATGTTTATGCTCATGTAAAACTCACACGTCCGAGTTTTCAGACACTAAGGATCTTCAGACATTCATGTACATTTCTGACAGCACCTGTCCTGCAAACTACTTATGAGTGGACACCTGATACTGATCAGTTTAGTTTGATTCACTCTTCTGTTTGTGGCGCTGTAAACTGACAGAGTTCTGACGTGAGGAAGGTTTTAAGTCTAGTCTTAAAGCTAGCGAGGGTGTCTGCCTCCCGAGCTGTAACTGGGAGCTGGTTCCACAGGAGAGGAGCTTGATAACTGAAAGCTCTGCCTCCCATTCTACATTTAGAGACTCTAGGAACCACTAGTAGACCAGCACTCTGAGAGCGAAGTGCTCTGTTGGGATAATAAGGTTCTATCAAGTCCTTAAGATATGATGAGGCTTGAGGCTTTTTTCCATCCACATTCTTTATTTCTTTTTTCTTTTATTTGATATGTGGAGATGGAGTTTGAGTCATGAAAACACAATGTTTAGGTTAATGGGTGACCCTTTCTTAACATTACTGTGTGTGTGTGTGTGTGTGTGTGTGTGTGTGTGTGTGTGTGTGTGCGCGCGTGTGCGTGTGTGCGTGTGCGTGTGCGTGTGCGTGTGTGTGTGTGTGTGTGTGCATGAACACAGCCTAACTTGCCTCAGCAGTGATGTCTGCCAGACGTCAAAGCCTCCTCATATCTTGGAATCTTCTATTTTTGGAGGAGAATTTTTTTTTCCCTCAAGCTGAGCTGATAGTTAACATGCACTACTTCTCTGCTCCTTGGATTGTATTCTGCTCTTCTAAGGCGGACAACATGATTTTCAGTATTATTTTTATCTCTCGAGGTCTGTAGAGGCTGAGGTTTATATGCCCAGTATGTTTCTTTATGGGTCAACATCAGTATGTTCTGGTGGTGGAACTAATTGTAAGATGTTGGCATATGACATCATCAAACCTGCTGGAAAGAAGATGCCATATTTCACACAGTTCTGAAGACATGAGTTGGCTGTAATTTCCATTAATGTAACATTTCCTCCTGTAATGATTTGATTGTAAATTTGAAGCAGTCCTCTGCCGGTACACTGTAATTCTGTATTACAGGCATAACGGATATGAAAATGCAATTAAATAGTGTTGTTTAGAGTAGCATTTTCTAGACTGAAGAATGTCTGTTCATCTTGACTGCCCTCATGTTGATCTGCTGTCCAAACATTTTACCTGATTTGTTGGTCGCAGGCTCTTAAGAGTAGAACATTTTCCAGGTTTCTGGGTATTTTCTTGAAACACCTTGTCTGCTCAGTCATGGAGGGTGGTGTTGTTCATGCTAAATACTTGTAAGTGTACCGGAGTGGACTGAATGCCATATAATTGCTTAGACTTCCAGTGAGAATAAATGCATGAGATAGAAAATGTGGTGGACAGTGGTGGTCAGCACTTTGTAACAGAGGTAGAAAAACTAGTTCTGCACAGTATTTTAAAGCCAAACTGGTGTTTCTTAACTGTTTTGTTTATATCCATCGATAGATCCTCTTTATCTAGTTTTGTAATAATAATTTTGGTAATATTTATGCAAATATTCGAGAAAGTTCTGAAGAATCCACAAACCTTCAAGCAGTGTGTACACACAGAATGATTGAATTGTTCTACTGCATTCATCAGTGCAGTCACGGTGCCAGGTCCAAGTAGTTGAAGCCAGTGATGGTGTAAACAACAGGAAATCCTCTTCAAACTTAGTCTGCAATTCATCATGGTGTGAAAATATGTCAGCAAAGCATCCACACTATTTCCTGCTGGTTCCCAATCAGGCAGGAAGTGTCTCCCTGGTCACACAAATTAGTGACTTGTACATCAGCAGAACAACATAACACCCCAGGGAGAGAATTTGCTTGCTCAGTGAAACCTAAATAGCCAAGGCTCAGTTGACATATGACAGAGTTTAGCTTCTGCAGAGAGGACCTATGGGAGTAGGAGAGGAGCTATGTTTGTAGGTGTAGGTGTGTACAGTGTTGTCCCTATCATGACTTCCTTTTTTTTGCATATTTGTGACATACACTTCAATAAAAGTCATCTGTTGAATCACATTATTCATGATTTGGGGGCACAGAAAGAATGGATTTGGTGCAATTTCTCATGTTGTCAACATTGTTATTAGTCAAACAGAAAACATTTGGAGGGTAAAACCAGGAGAGCAGATCGTTTTCCCATTGGTTCTCGTTGGGGAAAATGTGCCTGACCACAAACCACAGAGATGGGACCAACAGACAAAGCAACAGAGTTGTGAAGTACCTCTAGCTGGAACCAGTTTCTTAGTATGTTTTACTCTGTTTTGGCGGAAATTATATATTGATCTGTGACTTTTTTCTGACCGTGTCACCTGCTACCAGGTAAATGCACACCCCACCTGTCTCGAGGTCTCTTGGCTCGAGTACTTGTTGCCTTTGTGGGTTCAGGTTGGTTTAACCTGAGGACTGGGATTGTTTGAGGTGAGGGCAAGAATCAGCCAGTCACAGGCAGAGTGATAGGAAATAGGAAGTAGAGAGAAAACAAGAAGAAAAAAAAGCGTCGACATTGTGAGTCAGTGTGAAATGTGTGTTTAACGGTGGAAGGTTGACACTGAAATCTTACCTATTTCTTTTTTCTGACTTATTCATTATTGTATGTAGCCTCCAGAACTAGGGCATGGCATTAATAATAACATTAATATCCTATAGTTGGAATCAAAGAGATGACAATGAGCAGATGAAGACGTATGAATGTGAACATTGACACAGACAGTATGGTGGTCTCTGGAAAAGCAATCCATTTTAGTCTGCAAGTGAACCAGCACTAGTCTCCAGTATATGTTGGTCTAATGGGGAAAATATGTTGTCTATGATTATTGCAAACTGTTAACTGAATAGGGGAAATTGTGCTACTACTCCTTTCATTCATACACAGTGAGGATTGAGGATGTGCATGACTGCCTGAGAGGAATCACACTGTGGGTTTTCTTCCTGATCAGAACCAGGTGCGTGCACATGGTTTAGAAAGTGGACATACAGATGGGTATGCATATGGCTTTGTGTGTACACACATTTACATGTGGATCTACACAACTGTGGCCACAGAAATATTGTTTGCACTCACAGAAGACAACCGTTGCTAATCAATAGCTTTATTGTGTTAAAGTTTACCGTTACACAAAATGTCAGACTGTTCCTTTAACTTGGCTCCTACAGTCCACAGACTGTACATCTGATTTTCCATCACGGCTGCACACGTGTGCTGCTCACTTATCAAACCCTCCTGCTGTTCCTCTGTCATCACAACGCTGTGCAGTGAAATGCAAATGTGCCTGTTGTGCAGTTGTTATGTGGGCCTGTGCTGGATCCTCCTATGCCCTCGCAAACCTCTCGCGACACACCGCGAGTGTCGTGTTGACAGCATGTGCGTGTTGAAAGTCATTTGTTTAGATGCTGTGTACATCTGCAGGTTATTAGTGTGATTCCCTCGACCTCCTATGAGCCCGTTTGCTTACACATGTCTCTCTGGTCACTTCCTGCTTTGGAGGTTTTGTCTGGCAGTGACTTTATCAGCATCTTGTGTAAAACAGGGTTTCCACAGGCCACTGGAGTGTCAAACTCAATAGTTGTGCTTTGTAGCTTTGTTCTGCTGATTACTGCAGTGGAACAGTGTTACCTTACTCAGTGTTCACTGCTGCTGTGTTTTTGTCTTTGGGGAAAAAGTAGCGTGAGAAGAGAGGTGAGTGTGCGTCAGCTTCACTTGTGTTGAAGGTCAATGTGTGAGCAAACACTGTTGCTCTCTTGTCACAGCTCTGCTGCTGCTGCCGCACAGACCTTTTAAACATAGACCGTGTGGATGTGACATCATTTGGATGCTTCTGTTTAACGTTTAAGCAAAGCTGTGGGCAGATTTCAGCCTCCAGCCCCCTGTTTAAGAAGAAGTGCATTGTAGTGGCCTGCTGATGTCCGCAGCTCAGATCAGCTGTCCATAAGTGATTTCTGTTCCTTCTGTAGCTAGCTGCAGCTAACAGGTGCACACACACCACAGTGATGTCAGATGAAATGGTGAGCAGTCATCGACTTTCTGTTCCGTCTCTGCTCAAAGTGAATGTCTGGACTGAAGCATGTGGAAATGACTCTTCATGTGTGGCTGTTCCTGGAATTCACTCCAGTTAATTTGTATATAAAGAAACAGTGTCTCATGCTGGATTACCAGAGTTCTTTTTGTATTCCAGAAAATCAAGGCCACACTCCATTACTGTGGTAGCTGCCCCCTTCCCCACCTCCCTCCTCCCCCAAGTTCTGTGCTGCATTGCATAAGACATCTGGCAACCAGCCCTCTGCTAAACCACTGCATGATGAAGCCACATGTGGAAATGCTCTCTCTGCTGTCTTGGATTTTCAACCAGCCCCATCCAAATATTTACCCACTGTCTCATCTCTCCTTCAGCCCTGATTTCAGCACAGAATGTGCAGCCTGGCTCTTGCTGCTCAGCATGCGAGAAGTATGTTGGTGTGTGAGAGCGCGACAGCCGTGGATGATGGATGGTTAAAAAAGCTTGAATTAGGGTTTGGTCGTTACCAGGTCCAGTAGCCGGCTCATAAAGAAGTGACTACAGGTTGTAGAAAACATGGATCTTCATTCAGGCTTCATCTCTGACTATTGGTCAGCGGCTCACTGTAATTGAAGCTCATTGGGCCTGACTCCTGAAGCCAGAATCAATAGCTTTTAAGTGGCTGTGCAGTTGTTCTGATTACTGGTGAGAACTGGATATTGGCATCAATATGTCCTCTGTTTCACTCACAATAATAATAATGATAATACCAGGGAAGTGATGTGCAGACTGATCAGAACAAAATGATCCAGAGCTAAACGAAGCTCATATTAATGAAAACACTGACTCGACTCGACTCCATGAGCGTGAAAACTAGAGAATGGTTGAATCATTTCTCTTAGTGTGTGTGTGTCTTCCTCACAACGTTCATTTGTTTCTGTTCCACATTCCTGTCATGCAGCCACATTGAACTGGGTCAAATATCTTCTTTGTAGTTGCACAGACAAATGGGTTCATGTGTATCACAAAGCAGCAGCAGCTTCAATGTGGGGTCGGGAGTTTAGGTTGTGAAGCACAGTCCTGGTCCTTGTCCCTGCCCCTCCCTTCTTGCACAAACAGGGCAGAGAGAAGCTGAACAGCGTCACTGTGCAGCTGAGACAGAAGCATTTTGTCTGAGGTAACAATATCCTCGCTGGTTTCTGCTCAGAGAGGTGGAAGCTGACAACCATGCAGCTAAAACACTCTCCCCCGCCGTCTGTGGCAGCTTTTCAAACACACGTGGCTCTTACTGCTTTTAACCCCCCAGGACCAGGAGCTAAGTCACCAGCCGTGTGCAGGGTTGAGTTTAGCTTGCCACTTCCACAGCGGACTGACCCGCTGCTTGTACCAACAGGCACCTTGGCTGAACCAGCGGTTCCAGCCCCTGCCAGACGGCTTCCTGCTTGCCTCTGGACAGGCTCGGAGCAGTCTGGCCCAGAGCCTGTGTACGCTGAAGAACACTACAAAATGGCACCCAGGAGGAAATTGGAAACATGCACTCGCCTCTTTGTCTCCGGTGCTGAAATAATTTCAGATTATGTTAGTTTCTGGCCGTGCGTTGACTTCAGCCAGACACGAAAGTCTGCAAGAAGACACGCAGAGGATCAGAGAATGACTGTGGTAAGGTTTTAAACTTTACTGTCCATGATGGAAGACGTTTTAAGCTTCTGTCCTCCGAGTAGATAGACAAACTGTTCCTCTGTTTACACGATGAAGATGCTGTGCAGCTGGTGCATGTGGACAGGTTCACTGCTTCCTTTTTTAATGTTACGCTTCTTCTGCACGAAGGTGATTCAACTCAGGGGCTCCTCACAGAGAACACAATTCCCTAACGTTTGATTTAAGAAAACCTAAGACGATGATTTACTCATCACACCGTGTGCTACTGGAACTCCACTGTTTCATGTTCTCAGTGCGAGTCCTCCACTGTTGTTACCTGTTTGACGTGTGTTGTTTCCACACAAACGAGACTAACTGGCACACACCAGGTGGATTAGATCTCATGTAGTAAGTGCAGTAATGTCCAGTAATCCAGATGACTTCAGAGTTCTAAACCTGGTCCTTTGTTTTTCCAGGTCTTTAAAGGTGAATTTCAGCTTCCAGATTTCCTAAAAGAACAGTCACAGGTACAGTAACACTTCTGCCTGTTGTTAAGCGTTTTGTTTTTCCTTTTTCAACTGAAATCAGCCATTTTCCAGCCAGATTTGAGTTAAGCATGAGCAGCTCGGGGGACGATCATGGTTCATCTCATTTTGTCACCATCTAACGCGGCCTGTTTTCTGGCCTTCATGCTTTTGGTCTTAGTGGTTATTTTGTTTCTTAATCTGTGTGTCGTCGTCTGGTGCGTGAAGGGCTTTTCTGCCCTCTTCTGGTAGTTAGACATATCTGCATCTGTCTTCTTAGACAAACATTCAGCCTCTTTGCTGTCACAGAGAAACGTGAGTGAGTGAGTGAGTGAGTGGGCATCTTGTCACTGGGTGAAGTTCGATGATATGACTCCAGCTTTTTGCTTCTCACACAGATCCAGAAGTCTGCAGAGAGGCCAAACCCCAGTTAGGAGCAGTCAGCACAACACACAGGTACGCCGCGCACGCGCTCGCACTCGCACATTCATGTCTTTACTTACTGGCCCTTCAGTCAGTTGGCGTCCTCTTAGACGTCCAGATGGAGGAAATAGAATCATGTATACTGTACCAGCTGAAGGGATTTTGGCTTTTTATCATTTCTGCCTGTTAGTTCAACACAGTCTAATGTTTAACTTGTCTTTCTGTGCTTTGTTGTGGTGAAAAGTGTATGATCACAGAAACCATTTTATCCACATGCTTCTACAAACACGAGGACCACACATGGACACACAACTCTACACTCTGTAAAAGAGCAAATGAAATACTAGAATTACTTTTACACATAAAGATACTCCACTATGAAAACAAGGTATTCAAACAGATGTGGAACAGTACAGTGCTTAGTTACTTCCACCAGCTCTGTGACCTTCAGTGGTGAGTTTAACGTTATTTTTCTGGACAGGTGCAGTGGGACAGGAAATCATGGCGATGGCCGTCTTCACCCAGGCTGTTGGGTCACAGCACGTTTGAGGCGTTGGAAAGCGGGGTCTTGGGTTGCTACCACTCCTCCACAGAACTGTTGGCCTTCAGTGTTGTACTGTATAAAAACATAATACTGGTTCTCACAGCCACAGAATGTATGCTGATTGTTGGTGTCGCATCACGCTCATCGATTTCTAGAAATCATTTCTGGCTATTTAGAAGAAAACAACAAATCTGTGATTCTGTTGTAAGAAACTGCAGTGATCTAAACTCACACCAAGTATTTATGAATGGAAACTTAGCTTTTGGAAGATGCAATACATATTTTAATGTTTGTTTCTGATGCCTTTGTATTGTGCAATGTCATTGGTACTGATCAGTTTGAAGTATCAACGTGATAAACAGTGCTTCTTTTTTTTTCTAAACTGTTTGTTTGTCTTTCTTTTCATGATGGGAAAATAAGTGAAAATAAAGTTTAAGGTGAAAATTAGTACAGGATTCTACTAATGGTAGTTGAATGAATTGAGTGTCACTGCACAATGTGATGTCGTGGGGGTGTGGTGCGTTCACATGACCACAGGACCCTACATAAACACGTAAGAGTGTGATCAGAGGCAGCCTAAATAAACACAACAGTCTACCTCAAAAAAGGTTTATCCAATAGCAACTGGACTTGTAGGTTTCTTGACGACGTTTCGCCCTGACTTGATTGTCCTCAAACAAGTGGCCTTTGTCTTTCGGACAATAAGGTCAGGATCCTAGACCGGGAAGCTGATTGGTTTAAACGATATGTGTAAGAGGCAGTTTACTGCAAGATTGAACGACCCTCGTTAAACAGGGGTGGTGGCCTCAGGCATAATCTATCACCCACT
>JAUMTR010000005.1:20353489-20383934 GCA_032270685.1 Microctenopoma stevenorrisi | reverse complement strand
CCTACAAGTCCAGTTGCTATTGGATAAACCTTTTTTGAGATAACCATGACCTGGATGACTGAGAACCTTCACAGATACAACAGTCTACCTTTCCCATAATGCAACAAACATATATTGGCATCGTCCAGCCTGGTTCATGTCCTCTGCTCGTCACTAACACCTCAGACAGTTGATGTGACGTCTGAACAACCTCTTATTTAATAATACATTACATTCAAGGCAAATGATACATCCTTACCAATACATATCCAGCAATGCAATCATTGGTTCTGTGAATAAATAGAAATCTGGAATCTTAAAGTCAGTGCACGACATAGAGAAAGAACACTTAACAGTCAACGTGGAACGTAGTTTTCACACATTCTGCATTTCTGCACAGTACACACCTCCGACTAGTGCTGCTAAAACCAACATAAAAATAGATCCCAAAATAAGTTTATATATGTTTTATGCTTTCATAGAAATATTGGGCTTTTGGTTCATATTTACAGCAATATAGACTTTGATGGATTTTCTCAAACAACAGAAAATACACAGTCAAAGAACCCAAGTTCACAATTTTCAAAAATATTGTACACACATAGTAAACAGTCTTCAAGATGCAGTATGAAATTGCACATCATGCCACAGAGGGGGCTGTTTCAAGGCTTTGGTACATAAAGTCCTGATTGGAAGAAAAAAGCTCTGCTATGGACCCCAGTTCCCTCACCGACCCTCCTGTCACCATGGCAGCAGGGTGGGGAAAGGTCCAGAGTTCGTAACAAGGTACATCCACATCACCGGCTATTCCCGGGATCAAACTAGCGAATCAGAGAGCCAGATGACTACAGTACACTTGAGGATTGGGGAAGACTCTTGGCACTCGGATCACAGGTGCAGGTCCGTGCTGGATGACCAATCGTATGCAGTCCCAGGAGGGACGAGATAAAAAGTCGCACTGACACAGGGACTGGAAACGGTATCAAAAATGTCTGATTCCCTTTTGATAAAAACATGAATGTGCTGTTACCTACAGTAATGCTGAGTGGCTGCACACTGGAGAACGTTTGGCATTAAAAGCAGCTTTTCTCAGCTGCTTGTTAAACCCGGGACTAAACGCGTCGTTTACTCCAGTACGTTCTTTCATGTGGCTGAATAACTCCTATTCATATCCATGTGACACTTTTTTCTAAGCAGTTCCTATAAGACTTAGTTCTGTATCTTTTACTATTTATTTCCCCCTAAAAACTTGGACTTGTGTTTAATCTAGAACTATGCTGTGACCTTAGCTGAATGAATGAGTGAATGAATGCGCTCACGGAGGAGCAGCAGCAGAGTTCAGTGTTGAAGGACGGAGGACGGCCTGTGCGCTGTGTCTTCACTGTTGTGCTTCTCTGGTGGAACAATGATGGAACATGCTTTAACCACTGACGTGCACAGAAAAATTGGCTGCAATTCATCCTGAGGGTCTGTAGTTTGGCCCCCACTGGCTGTGGTGAGCAACATAAAGGAAACCCTCACAAAAAGTGCAACTAAGTACCTTGGGCTGTTACTGATAAAGGCAACATTTGTGTGAAAATGAACCTCTGGACAAAAACTAAGGAGGGGGGCATGCTAAAGGTAGTTGGCACAGTTCATTTGGTCACTGATGGAAAGGTCTCCTCTAACAGTGCAGAGGAGCATCTGTCGCAGAGCCTCCTGCCTGCCAGCCTGTATCAGGGCTGACTCTACAAGCTGGAGGACACACACACACTGCAGAGTGTGTGTGTGTGTTTTCATGCACACACACGAGCTGTGTAGCAGAGGGGAGATTCAAGAATGTATTCACAGTGTGATCAAACTCACAAGCATGCAGACATATCCACATGTCTGAAGGGACACCATGGGCATTCCATGTCAAGGTATATGTAAACAGAACTAGGCCGAGCTCCAGAGCCAGGCCGCGCCAGCGAGTGCTCCTGCCCGCTCGCACAGAGAGGAGGTAGAGTGCTCTGGACCTACTCTGGATAGGCCTGGAAAACTTCCATCACTTGTTGTCCATCAGAGACTGGACTTTGTGCACTAGCTCACGCGCTATCTTTAGGATATGTTGGACATTGTGACGCTCGGCCATCTCTGTGGATCACACACAAACACAAACGAGAAATAGAAAGAAATGTTGATGTTAAAACATGTTGCACAAAGCTTCTTACACATTCACAACACACACACACATGTACGTGTACGTGTCCTACCATTAAAGAACTTGATGATATCAGTGAAGTCCATATTGTTGTCCATGATGATGTCACGGTAAACTGTGACCAGGGCCAAGGCCAGGAAGAGCACAAAGTGCTGCGAGGAAATCCTCGGAGCCACCCAGATCACCTCCCACACTGCAAACACATCCTCATACAAGAGCTCTACACACCACACACACACACACACACGTTTTTTTTGGTCACACTAAGTTTTTGCGTGCACACACAGCATCATGTGTTGAGTAGCAGGACCTGATCATTGTGTCTGCACAGCATGCCAAATGCTAACTTCTCATCCAAACACTACAGACGAGGAGGAAAACCCCTGAGAGCGTGAGACGAGTGGACTCATACATGAGAGTTGTATGATGAGGATGAGAGTAATGAGCTGATTGTTCACCTCTCTTGAAGTCCAGCAGGAACCAGCGGTAACAGAAGTAGAAGTGAGTGTAATCTCCATTCTGCTGCATCAGTTCAAACAGCTCTGAGTCCAGAATCTGACCACAGAGAGAGAAAAGTCTTAACCCACCATCACGGTATCCAGCTACGAACAACTACATAGACACACACACACACACACAAAACAGTGACATGTCACCTGGATCAGTGACCTCATGTTGGCAAAGTGTGTGTCCATGGCTCCACCATTAGGAAAGTTCTGGCTCATCCTCTTCATTAACTGAGTGAAACAGCTGTAGGCGAGACACTCTGACACACACACACACACAGTGTTTAGTGTAAGTGATGTATGCTCCATACCAGCATCTGATGAATCTTTCTTCTTACCATCATCTAGGACGACCATGAGCGGAGCGAGCAGGTCGCACATGCCCTGAACATAGCCCATCTCCAAATGCTCCCACACATAGCTGCAGGCGAGAAGACCACACATCACAGTCAACCCAACACTTCCACTTCTCCACGTGTTTGTCTGAGGTTGAGGACAGTCAGCGTCCTCCATAGCACACTCGCTCATCTATTTCGCTTTACTTTCTAAGTACTTTTTCTTACTGCTGGGGTGCTGCTGTGGTCAGAGGGTGCAGAGCTGTGCAGAACCTAGTCTTGTGGTGATATGGTGGAGCTTTGCTTCTCAGCAGCTAAATGCTGCACCAAACCGTCTCTAAGTCTGTAGCTAGTGGGCCTGAACGTGTTTCACCTGTCACTTATCATTTCATGTGAGAACTCAACTCTACCCACCTGCACATGATGTTACGTAGTTTCTCCAGGTTGGTTGTGGTGAAATAATAATAGTTTCGGTCGCAGCGCTGCACATCTTTGTCTATCCTGTGGAGGTTCAGGGCGACTGTGTCCAACAGTTCAATCTGTACAAAGGAAACAGAGCTTTAGAAGCCGAGTTAGACGTGATGAACTTGTGTTTGTTCTGTCAGACGGCTGTGTATCGGCTGTATACCGTGTATGAGGAGAGTGACGCTGACATGCCCTCAGTAGCTGATCCATTGGTCAGCAGTTTGTCCACCTGACTGCACAGCCTGTCCTCGGTTAGAGAGTCGCGATGCCCTTCCAGCACGCTTGGACGGCTGACTTCCTCCCCACCCACTCCTTCCTCCTCGGTGCTCTGACCGTCGTCTATACTCGACAGTATCTGGGAATGAGCTGAAGTTACTGAGTAGTTTCTGGAAGAGGGGAGACCTGAGTCAGGGGAGTCAAATTCCACCAGAGGGCGCTCTTCTTGAGGAAGGGCCGCAGGGGGGACCAAGGTAGTCATGGTAGGTGTGCTGTCCTCTGCACTGGGGGTCTCCTGGCTGCCTGCGTCAGGTTCGTCCACTGACATAAACACCTAGAGATGCAGTGAGCGTTGGGTCTTAACACTTTATTTTTTCTTGTTATATTCAGTGATATGATAGTGTCTTCTTCACCTCGTTGCTGAGTGTGGAGTCTCTGTGAACGAGTCGTAGGACGTGACTGTCGATGCTGCTGCCAGAAGACAGCTTAGCAAAGATGGCCGAGTGCATCTCCTTCTCCCTCTGCTTGACGATCACCTCGCAGGCTTTCCACTCCCGCATCACCTGCTGGTAGCGCTCGCTGATCTTTGCATCGATCTGTTACAGGCAGACAACACAATCACACACTGCGTTGCCACTGTAGATACAAACTGTGTGTGTGCGTGTTGTACCTGGCTCATGTCCTTCTTGCCCATCCCAAACTTATAGTGTCCCAGCAAGAATGGCCACACCTCCTTCCTGACGTCATGCTGCACTCCACCATAGTAAACCAACCTTAACAGCTCCAGCTCTTTGTAGTTCTACACACACACAGGGAGACGACACCTGGTCAGAGTAGAACTAGTGCATCAGTAACAGCAGGAGAGAGGTGAGAGAAGTATGAATGGAGTGTGAATTAGTAATGCTGATGAATGATGACAGTGGCTAATTAAATAGCTACACACACTGTAACTGAGACTCATTAGAGTGAAGGAGAGAGAGCTGAAGACTGACTTACAATTAATATACAGCTACATCAAAAGAGGATTTACTGAACAGTCTATAAAGGGCGGCCCACTTGATTTTCTACTGTCCCCACACATCAGCTTTTATCTTCAGGGCTGATCGATACTAGTGACTAGATGACTTGGCCAGGTCAACGATTAACGTCCTGTCTGCCCCACCTTGCAGTCTTTCTGGTACTTGCTCCACACTTCTTTGCTGAGGCCCCCAGATGCCTCACAAGGTTTGTCCGGAGGAACGATGTTGTGGTTGACCAGAGCTGACAGATGAGTGCGCACAGTGGACAGGTGTCGACAGTAGGCCAGCCCTGGTGGACAGGTGAGAGACGGACGCACAAAGTCAGAACTAAACTTACCTCTAATCACACTTGTGACAAAGATGTATGTAAACTAATCTTTGAGTCAAACGTCCTACATTTCATTTGTCAAATTGTTACAGTGAACTCCGTTCCAAAGTTCGCTGTTGGTACAGAAATATAAAATGACTCTACCCCACTATTTATTACAGTCTTTATTGGTGTGAAGGTTGGATTTGTTCAGACATATTTCATTACTTTATCTGGCAGCAGCTGCTTCACCACTGAGCAATTACTTCAGTGGAGCAGCTACGAGCTGCACAAACACAGTCAGCCAGAGTGCCGTTAATTTGATATAGGCTTGCTTTGAGTTGAGTTTCTGGTATCAGTGATAACGATGATGTACTTACATCCATAAAATGCTCTAGAAACAATCTGCCTCTTCATGTTCTGACAGAGCATCTTCAGAGGAACACTGGTGGAGAAAAGAGGACATATGTGAACCTTCAAACCACAACAAGGCTGACTCATCTGTCTTCTGTACACTGGAGACATTTAGGATCAAACAATGGATAAGATAAAAAATGAAAGCACAGCACAAACACAAAGACAAACTGCTCTCATTTGGAATGTCCCGAAAAAGAAAGAAACCTCTGGTATAGTGAGCGACGCACAGAGAACAAACCCAAAACCAACAGTCATCAGAAAGTCAGACTGGACATACAGAGATAGTTTTCTGGAGTGATGTCACTGAGGTAAGCGCATACCAGCATGATGAAAAGGCCAAACTGTGGAGTAAGAACGGATGTGCTGATGGATTCTTGCATCATACAGAAAGACATTAATCCAGGAAACACTGCTAACCCAACATAAGACCAGACAATCCTCCCACATTAACCTCACTGATGTGTACATGTGCCAGGCTGTTTCGCCGTCTCTCTCTTTGGGATGTCTTCCTTAATGTATTTACTTTATTTTGGTTCCTTCAGGATTAATTATTATTTTTATATTAGTTCAGTAGACTGCATTCCAATTTCTGTGCAGACACCCACAAAAACTATTCAATGCTTCTCCAGCAACAAGCCCTGAGTTACAATCAAAACCATCCTGTACATGTTTTCCTGCTTAAGAAGGAACTGTTGGCGATGTCAACAAAGTTACCACAAACCATCTTTATTTGCTTTAATTTACTTTGAAATCTGTTCCAATACTTTTGCTCACTCTAAATTTGGCTCATGCGGTGCTCATCACATCACGTAATCCCTAAGTTGTTTCGTTTAAGACGGTATAAATGTCATCAAGACAAAAGTGAAACTTCTCCATCACTCGTACGTGTGAATGTCTGACGGGTCGTGGATGCAGGTGCAGCCAGCCGGGTAGTCAAACGACACGTTGCTGTCAGCTGTGGAGCACGACTGACACAGGGACTCATGAACAGTTACTTCAGCCTGTTGCCAGGACGACGGGCTTCCTCCAAAACCCTGCATCTCCATCATCTCCCCGTGGTCTAAACCGGAGAGAGTCAAAGTGAAAGAAGGAGACACAGTGTTATTATCTCTTCACAAAAGTTTATGCTTTACATATTATGACAAACGTTCCTCAGCTCAACCACCAATGTCTTTAATGTCTTGTTCTTTGTTATTCATGACATCGACAGATGACTAAATGGATGGACATTTTACCTCATGTTACATGTGAGAGCTGGAAAAACAAGTGTAGAGAAGAAACCAAAAGTGGTGAGGACAGAGTAGGAGGCGAGGTCTGTGCTGTGGAAAAGACAGGCAGAGAGGATGCAGGGAAGCCATGCTGGATCAGGGAGGGCAGAGAGGACAGCAGAACTCAGGAGGACACTTGAGACAAACAGGAGAGAGGAGGATGTAGGGGGGGAAGACCAGATGAAGTGAAAGAACTGAAAGAAGAGGAGAGGGCAAGGAGCAGGCTGAGGCTCAGGCCGTGCAGGATGCATAAAGCCAGAACAAGACAAGAGACACCAAATCTTTTCAGAAACAACTCAAACAAATGGATAAGAAGGCACACAGAGGGGAGGAAAAAAGCAGAAAAAAATAAAATCCATCATTAAATAAATGCTCTTCACCTTAATTCTTCAGGTTGGAGCTGATGACCTGTCATAAATATGAAGCTGAGCAAAAAAAACAAATTCTAAAAAACAAATAATATTAAGGACAAAAAAGCAAACAGAAAAAATGCTGGAGTGAGACCGTCATCTGGCCTCCCCCCCTCTTTACTTTAGGACTATGTGATCAACAACTGTTTTTGGGCTCAGTAATGCAACCCCGCTCACACAAGGACTCCACATCTCTACTACTGCGGAACCCCACAGGACCGTAATGAGAGGGGTGGAGGGGAGGGGGAAGGGGTGGCGGGGTTAGTGAAGAATTACAGTGAACAGCATCGCAGCAGACGACTGCACAAATAGAGAAGAAACAACGTAGGAAGCCAGAAAAGAGAGAGAAATCAAAATGGGAGGAGACCGTGAGAAAGGACTTTCCATCACAGATACGCAGCAAACACACAGTCATTCTTTAAGGAAACAGGACAAAACAGGTGCAGAGTTCCCATGCAAAAACTGTCAAGCATGTTGCAAGTGAGAAATGAAAGGACAAAGAGAAGGACAGAGGGCAAAAAAAGAGCAAATTATCAGTGACTCTCGGCCATGACAGCATAACCCAACAGTGCTGAGGCAGGAGCCATACCGTCTCAGAACTCTGCAGGCAGCACTGCAAATCCCACAACGCAAAGACATGAGTCTGTGATAGAAGCAGGTAAAAGACTGGTAAAAGCCCTCTGGAATGAAGAGCGACGTGGTCAGGAAACCTAACAAGTCCAGTTGCTATTGGATAAACCTTTTTTGAGATAACCATGACCTGGATGACTGAGAACCTTCACAGATATAAACTGGTTTGTTCATCGTGTTTATCATCGATGTGTTTTTCCTGCCAGTAGGTAAATGGTGTTGCTGGATGGTGGGAGGAAGGGGGTGGTGGTGGTGGTGAATGACACAGGGGGGACGTAGGGGCAGTGTGTCAGCGGCGGCTCAGCCATTAACTGGATGTTTGACAATATCTAGACAGGATCCTGCCAGATAAATGCCCAGGAGCTCACTCATGTGCACCTGTCATCTATGTGAGTAAAACACACACACACACACAGACAAGAACAACAGCTGGAAATGTGAATGAGCTCCCATTATGTCCTAAAACGAATCCAGAAATAAGAAGGTCCTCCTAACAGTGTATGTGCTGCTTCACTCTCTCATTAGCATCACAGGGTTCACTGCAGTTACCTGTGCAGCACTGGAGGCTGCTACACTCACTGTCAAATCTGATGATTCCACTGACTTTATCTGATTTCTCTCCCGCTGTGCATCTGATGAATGAAACTAAACACAAAATGCACAAGCAGAAGTATGTGGCGTTACAAAGTAACTCTGCATGCTGTAATGTGCGACGTGTATCTCAAGGGCATACACGGTTAAATGGCCATACACACACATATATAACTGTCATAGCTGCATACACAACTTATCCAAAGGAGTCCAGAAAGCTTCACAGAGACGTCAGTTGAGTTCTCAGTATCTTGGGTTTACAGGTTCTTCTATTGTCAATGTTAGTATTTCATCATAAATTCTCACTATACATGAAAAAATTCAAACCAAACAACTTGGTCATGTGTGCTGATCGCCCTGACAGTCCACCCCAGCCTACCACACACTGTTGGGCTCAGCCTCAGGCAGCACACACAAGCGGACAAAGCTGGTGGAAGGAGGGGTGGGGAGAAGACCTGAGAGGGTAGGATGGGTTGGGCAGCAGGGAGAGACATCTGAAGCTGGGGTTAGGACTGAGGAGGAGTGGGGGGTGGGCGTGTTACAGGTGATAAAAACCTTTCATGATATTAGGGTCTGTGAGGTTCCGCGAGCAGATCATTGAGATCATAGCATGGAGCCTATCTTCTTCTTCCTCATCATCGTCCAGCGACGGAGCGCGGCTGCCCGTGGTGTGGTGGTAGTTTATAGTGACTGCTTGCACCGGTGGGACAACAGAGAACACAGTTAGAACAGTGTCACCCTATAGACCTCAACATGTAGGCGCTTTGCAGAGACGCCACACTACACCTGTACTTTGTACACACGATGGGAAGAGAATATTGGAAATCAGCTACTCCCAATAAGGAAGCGGGATTTTCAGTATGTGGACATTTTTGTTGTTGTCTGCCGCTGCTGCTGTCTTGGGAAATACTTTGTACCATTGGGTGTAAAAGTGTCACGTACTGGCGTCGTAGTGGTACCCGGGATAGACGATGCGAAACACATAGTCAGCAGCCGTCTGCTCATCACCATTCCTGTCCTGGTCAATGAGTCTGGCAGCACTGCTCCTCTTCCTCAGTTTAGGGAAGACTTTCCCCTGCAGGACACACAATAACGTTGATGTTTCAGACGTTTGCTGCACCTTCTGGTGACAAAGAACAGTGTGGAGCTATACCTCATATAAACCAAGCTACTAATTACTGTACGTCAAACAGTAATGAATTGTTCTACGGTTCTTGCGCTGGCGAAGGTGTTTTTATTTATACCGTTTAATTCTGAAGCATCCATCTGTTGCCCTGGTGTGAATATCTCACCTGCACTACTGACACTAACAACGCATTTATAGAAATACATATCGCTCTAACACACCTTGCCCTTCTGGGACCAAAGGGGCGGCTCCAGCTGGCCTCGAGGCAAAAGGCCCGTTTCCAAACAGGACAGAAAAGCCAGGAGGTGACCACCAGGAGGGAAGTGGAGGGGAGGCCGCTGGATCCCATCCTGACTAACCAGAACCAGTGTGCCGCCACAATCAGCTAGAAGAGAGAGGGAAAGAAAAATACAGCAGAATATTTCACTTCCAAAAATGATGCTGTGTAAAATTTCAGATAAGATGAGATGACAAGTATTGAATCAGCAGTCTCACTGTGACAGAAAGCGTCATGTGCAGTGACTGATTTAGTGTAACGTGGAAATATTTAGAGGAACAAAATTAGTTTACTCACGGCGTTGGTGACAGTGGATACAAACTATCTGGCACAGAGGAACAGTCAGTGCATAGTCCCAGTAGATACTAAAAGAAGTCAGAAACAAATGAAAGACATTACACATATCACACACACACACACACACACAATCTATAAATATATAAATATATGCTACCTCTTCTCTAGGTCACAGTCTCCTAGTGTGCCATTGATGAGCTGATTGGGTGTCCACTTCAGTGTCAGGTTATCACCAGCCTGGTGGAGTGACAAGTAGCCCCGCAACACTTCCATGTCCTTCTTCTGCCATGGGAGAAGGCAGAAGACATAATGAGACAATTGAGATGTGAAGGTGTCAGATTTGGAGCATGAGACAGAGAGAAAACTGAGGTTCCATCCTTCATTAAACCTCTTCGTCCCAACAACTGGTTTTTCTATAGGTCACATGGTAGACTGAGCACATTTCCATAAGTACAGAGTAGAATCAGCCAGAGGTTTGTGTGACCATTTCAGAGATTACACAATCAAAATACTGTACTGTGTGTGTGAAAATACCCTCATTTGCAATGTATGTGAACACAAACTGAGTGGTGGGTGCAGAGTTATCGCTATGCACTGCATGTAAACAGACTTTGCAGAGTAAGAGTAGCTTCAGGATCTCCATAGCAGCACATCCAGACTCTTTACATCGCAATCAAGTTTTTATTTAAGTATGTTTAAGCCAAGTTCAAGTAGAGAGTGGAGAGCTGGTAACACACAGTGTAGATGTAAAACTGATATGTGTATTTTACGTTTAATACAGTTAGAAATGCTTATTTTACTGTCTACTGCATTTCATATCACTGTGTATATTTGATGTATTTTTGTTTCTGAAGTAAATTTCCAATTCTGTGATTTGACAAAAGTCATCTTAGTCATCACAGAACTATCTTCATAGTTGTGGTTATGAATGCTGTCAATCAGATGTTTCCTTTGTTTGCACTCCACACCAACACCAGTTGTCAAAAACTATGACTGCTTATGAAACAGGAATAGCATAGATGGAACTCTTGCTTCTGTAGGATTGTGGGTTTGTTTTTATCATTAATACAGAGTGAGACTGTGTTGTCATACCGGTTGCACCAGGACGTTGTTTTTGCCATAGAGGAGGTGTGTTCTGGAGTTTTGGTGAAGAGACTCCACATACTCCCTGGCTGAGGCAGCAAACCTGTCCTCTGACATGCTGCCACTCGACTGCCTCTTGCGGATCTAGAAAAGGAAGATTATTTTTGTAGAGCAAATGTCTTCTGTAGAGCAACTCCTACAAGAACTCTCATCCTACACATCCTCAGCGATCACCCACCACCGAACACCAGCAGCTGATCTAAAGCAGCCATCATACTCACCCCCAGAGCGGGGCGGCGGCTAGCAGCAGTGTCCTGACCCCGGTGGGCACCGTGGATACGGTGGCGCTGTACTAGCTCATTGGCTGAGGGGTCTGTCCAAAAATGATCTGATGTCTTGAGTTTGGTGTACTCCAGAGCACAGGGGCCCACTGAAAACACAGCGCGCGCACACACACACACACACACGCACGCACACACACACACACACACACACACACACACACAGAACCTTCACTAGGCAATTTATCAGCTCTCTAATTTAACCTCCTTTATACTGCATAAGAGCGGTAAACGGCTTCTGGTCAGGTAAATAAATCCTACGATATTTCCTGAATTCCATGGTTTGGTTGGAGCTGGAAATCTTTATAAAAACGTCACATCTGATAAACTTTACTTTCCTTGGCAGACGCTTTAATCCAAAGCGACTTACAGGAAGTTAGTGCTGAGTGTCTGGCTTAAAGACACACCTGGTCTGGGCCAGGTTTTAATCAGACGACCTTCTGCATCGCAGTCTGACTCTTATCCTATTGAGCTACCAGGACGGAAGGAGTACATTTGCTCAGCTGTACATTAATTCACATTTGATGCTCAAGTGATTATTTAGGGCAGCAGGGTGGAACTACTAAACTAAAATGCATGTGACCATAAAGAAACATATCAGCATATAATGTGTTTAAACACTCTGAAAACACTGTACAGAAGAATTCAACATCAAATGAATGTGAGTTCTAAATTCTTGTTTTAGTGCAACTGTTGCTAAGGTATCAGGCTATATATTAGGTTAGATAGTACAGTTTTTCATAGTCATACAATGATATCTATTGTAACAGTTTCTAGTAACAAAACACAGGAATGCATGAGCTTCTTATCTGATAACTAAGCTGTAGCTATTGCTACACAGTAATGTGTGTTCCTGTTCCATCCAGTGTTGTGCTGCTCTGCACATCTGTTGCTGCTTCACACGTGTGTGTTTTTCACCTATTTCTGCAGTCTTTTACCACTACATTCTTATTCAGGATGCTGTTATTTACTGCCCTTTAGTAATACTGGAAATGTTGGCAGTCCAAGCACAGTCTATATTACAGTACTTACCCAGCAGGGCTGCCAAAATTGGCCCAAAGACTGAGTCATGCATCAGAGCTTCCCTCTCGTAGTATTTACTGCAGAGAGATAATAGTGAATTAAAGCAAAGCATTAATAAATGTCATCATCTCCTAGTGAGAAGAAGAAGAAGAAATATTCCTTTTATTTTGTAATTTTTTTTATTTTATTGGTATCTTTTTTATATATTTTGATTAATATTAGCTTCACATATGCCCACTGCCTGGGCATATGTGAAACAGGGTTTGACTCCTACTTATTTGGATCACTCTCTGACTGGTTGATCCAGTGACTGCCATTCAACACAGTGACTGAGCCTGTTGATAATAATTATTGATCTGTTCATATCCATGTTAAACATGTCATGATTTTGGTTGCATGGATGTCTAAAGTTAGATTAGTACAACATCAAACAACACAACTCTAGGTTTACTTCCTGAGTTTAACAGTGTGATCAAATCGTCATGTGTCAGTGCATGTCATGTCTGAAGCTTTAATCGATGAAGCAGTGGTGTATCATTTCACTCTGGCTGATGCACTGAGTGTGGACAGCTTGTTGAAGCACACAGTGGTTGTTAGCCAGACAGAGTCCAGAACAAAGCAACCAAAGAAGAGTGAAGAAGACACTAAGAAGAATAGAGCGCATAAACAATTAATGCAAGGACTGTTCATCATTCAAAGCCTGGAGTGGATGGCTGAGTCACCGCTGTGCTATTCAGAGCACAAAGAATGAAACTAATCACCTGGAGTTGTCCACAATGTACTGCACTATCTTGTCCAGAACCTTTTCAAACAGAGCTGTTCGGACCCAGATGTGTTTGATGGCCTGGGCTGAGAGGGGCTGAGGGGGCCGGCTGGTGGTGGACGATCCCTGTCTCCTCAGAGGCTCGTGTCCTACACTCTGAGTTCTCCTGCACAAAGCACATCAACGCTATTACTACACAGGTAACAAGACACTTCACGTGTTATTCTTATTTTTGTAGTATTTTCAGACTTTTATTTAACACAGGAGGCCAAAGGCTCAAGGACACAACCTTGGGTAGACTGACATCATCAGTGCCGCTGAATACTTGGAGCTGTTTGTTTTGACACTGTCAAAATATAATGTAATAAGTGCATTAAGTAAAGGTCAATACGTGACAAGAAATGACGACTTTGACCCTGTGGAAGTCTTCGATAAATCAGTCCCACATTAGACATGCTGACATGTTAGAAGTGACCGTATTCAAATATAGAGGCACATGCATGATGTCAGGCTGAAAGAAGAGCACTTTTATCCCAGACGGACTTTCATCTGTGGCACTTGTACAGCAATCAAGAAAACCTCTCACACACACAGCCACTTCAACAAGCCAATGAATGTGTCTGCGTGTCTCTGCTGAGGGGAACTCAGAGACCACAGTCACGATGTTAGCAATCCCCTGTTGTGTGTTTGCGTGTGTGTCTGAGAAAAGGGGGGGGGGGGTAGAGTCAAGATTTTTGCAGTGCCCTACCATTTGGAAGAAAAGGGTGTGTGTGTGTGTGTGTGTGTGTGTGTGTGTGTGTGTGTGTATTTAGTGCTTCAAAGGATTTAGAGGAAGATGGTGTCAGAGATAAGAGAACACAAACTTTGCTAAATGTAACAATGGTTTCAGTCTACTGACAGGAAACGTCTTTGTTTGTTGAGGTTTAAGTTAAAGTTCATTGCTCTGCTGTTACTTTTACTCCACACGGACAATGTCTGGAGGTATTCGTTTTCAAATGCAGCTCACATCAGGATACTGACAGATGCATTGTCTTTGGGGAAATACTCAGTTAGATATTTAGTAATGAGTGGTCCCTGGGTAGATTGTGCAGGAGGCATGATGTGACATAACATAAACTGGTGAAAATCACAGCGGTTCATTTACAGCACATCAAAGCAGAGCCAGTCGCATGATTAGCATATTGAGCAGTGTTTATGTAGGATAATATCCTGGCTTACCGACTCACCTGTTATGCCTAGCTACGTTTGTGGCGAGAAGTGTGCATCTGAAACTAGTTTATGAAACTTCTACACTCTTTCTGCCTAGGACACAGTGCTGTTTACCACAGCACACACATAGATTGTGGCAGCAGCATCATTGTTCACTTTGTTGGGAATTTTTGGAGGATCTCCAGGGTTCGCCACAAGGAGGCAGACAAGAGTCTAACCATCAGTGACAGAAAGCAAAATGTCTTCCTAATGAACTTCTGCTTTACCACACCATATTCATGTTGACAGGTCAACTCAGAGGATGACAACGACTACGTATTGGCAGGTATGTAGAGGTGGGTTGTTCTGTCTTCTATGGTTATTTTGTGTTTGTATTGTGTCTTTGTGGACATTTTGCATCTTGTCTGGTTAATGTGCGTCTCTGTGTATGTCTTTCTTGTGGTTGTTTTATGTGTCTATGGGGTCTGTTTAAAGCTTTTTGTATGCCTTTGGTCAGTTGTTGTTCCTAAAAATAAATAAGGAAGAAGGTACATGCACAAGTGATCCAGACACATCCAGACAATCCGGTCCTGCTCTGCTGTAAATACCATTCGCTACACTGCTGCAACTCTTTATTCCATGGTTGATGTTTGCTCATTTTCTCTCTTTCTGTCTCGTTTCCCATCATGGTCTCTGCCTTGTTCACCGCCAGTGGCGCAAACCATGTAACCATGGCAACCAGGGTAAATGAGAGATAGAGCCCTAATGTGGGGTGACAAGGAGTGGGGGGTGGAAACATGTCTGTGCGACTGTATTTTCTGAGTGTGCATAAATGCATGTATGGATTGTTATGAAGGGGAGCGACTTGTGCAGGGCATATCCATACACAGTAATAGTTATAAATGGTGTGTGTGGTCTGTCTGAACATACAGGCCAATGAGATGTGACAGATGAGCAGGAGACGGCAGCTTACACAAAGACAAAGAGCTGAGCGCTTAGTGTATGCGAATTGCTTTTACATCATACAACAGTGCTATGTTGCAATGACGTCTCCACATTCTGTGTTTCACTGACGGTGCATCATTCATGCAAACGAGAAGGTGTGAGTGTGCATGTGTGTGCTCCTGTGGTTCAAAGCTTTCGCACCTCCATTTGGAAACCTCTGTGCAGCAATGGAGAAGACATGGTAGCCAATAGGCTCAGGCTAATGGACAATTAATGGGCTGGCAAACAGCTCAGCTAGTACCTAGGTGTCTGCAGATAAATCAGTTTATCATAGTCTGTGTACACACACACACACAGTACAGAGGCCTGTACACATATTACTCAGCTGACTAGAGATTGTGTCTGCAGGTGATGGAGTGTATCTGTATCTGTCTGTTCTACATGGAGATAATGATGCAGTAGATAAAGTTTGGCAGAAAGTGAATGCCTAAAAGAAATTAGGATAGATAGATTTACAGCAATACTGTTGATATTTGTGACTTTGGTGAAGATATCCTAATGATTTTGCAATGATTCCCTGACTTTAACTTTTATCTCGCTGCATGCTTTGGGTTGACACATGGGCAGCAAAGCTAGATTGATTAAAACAGATGTGTATGAGTTATATAATGTGAATATCACATGCGTCTGATATGTTTTTGGTCTATACACTGTAAGACTGGCAAAGCAGTCTGATATCGTTTGTTTATCACTCCAATGAGTTACTACAACTCAGATTATTGCTGTGTTTAGGGCAGTTTTGATGCTAGTTCTGTGGTACTGAGGCCATACCTTTTGAAAAAAAGTAGGATAATATAAAACTGTAATCAGAACTCAAATAATATTTTAATGGTGGCCCTAATCCTCTTCTGTATATTAAAGTGGGCTGAGAAGAGTGTGTCTTTGTATCTAATTAACATCAGAGATAAAATTTGCACAAACTTTCAAACTTAAAATTCTGAACTGAAACTTGAACATGAAATAAAATCTGTGTTAAACACCTTGTAGTGAGTTCTCCATCTGTGATGCAAAGGTAAAAAACAAAATGAAAAATTAAACCAACCTGGTGAGATCAGCCTGTTGCTGGAGTTGCTCGTGCACCTTGCGGCAAACCTCGCCGGCAATGTCATAGACTTTGCCAACTTTGTTGAAAAGAGCTGCGATCTTGTCGCTGCGGAGGAAACCGGCTGCACGTCTCTTCAGCAGGTGACCCAGGCAGGCTTCGATAGCAGCTGCAGAGAAATGAGGACAAGTGACTGACGAGACAAAAGAGCACGGGGTGCTGGAAGAATGTGAAACGGTGTCATAAACTTCATTCTGATTTCAAAGTATATCCAATCACTGACATATAACGTCCTCTGAAACAGAGGTCAGATTCATGAACCAGTAGGAAAAAAGCCTGTGTGATTTAGGTGCAAATGAGCTAAACACAGGTGCATAAATGGAGCATTATGTGCATTTACAACATAGAGCTACAGAAACGTCAACATGCTGCTGTGACTCATCTCTTCAACCCACCTGCAGGCTTTCTCTAGAGTTTTGCTAATGGACTTGTGTGTAGAGATAATGTCATCGGTAGACACTTTCCTGTGTTATTCTAGGGGTGTGATGATAGCCACTTCCTAAAGGAGAAGCTACACAACCAACTGAAACGGTGGTTGTCAGAAGTGAGGCATAACTGCAATTGATCAACTACAACATCTTTAAATATTCAGAGGGATGCAGTGAGTGCTGCTCCCAAGGTGCTCCACTTATTTTGCAGAGAGAGATCATTTATATTTATTACACTTACAGTATTTGTATTTTCTGCTAAGTCAAACTTTCTCTACATGTCATGTTACATTCTCTCTGTGGAGTCTACATGGCATTATTGAGTTAGTTAAAATGAAACCATTAAAATCTAAATAACCAGACTTCTTTGAATTTGTTTTAGGGTTTGTTTATCAAATCAAAGTAGCTGCACCATCAGTCTTGAAATCACTCCACCCCAGGTGTCAAACATCAAAGTCATACATCCGCAGTGTGGATAAGTGCACAGTATCCTTTCGGGGAGGTACTGTGTGTATCACTGTCAGTGCTGTCACACAAGGCTTTAATAGCAGCTCGCTGAAGAAAGTGTCCAATAAATGCATGTAAACAGTCTCTGTCTTGCTGTGATGCATCCATTAGC
Source organism: Microctenopoma stevenorrisi (assembly GCA_032270685.1). Lineage (NCBI taxonomy): Eukaryota > Metazoa > Chordata > Actinopteri > Anabantiformes > Anabantidae > Microctenopoma > Microctenopoma stevenorrisi. The sequence goes on along the minus strand of JAUMTR010000005.1, from coordinate 20,366,357 downwards.
TTTCCCCCATTTTGTAATAGCTGCATTAACGCTTGGCCATAGCGAGCTTTTAAAGCAGAACCATGTGACATGATTATGCAAGCAGACAGTCTATTTGCTTTTTTCTCAATTCAGGGGGCTTCGATTGTAGGGCTTTAATGACTTTTATTAATGTGCTGACTTATAGCTAAACAAAAGCAAAGTTAATACTTTCTGTGAAAAAACTCCATGCCAATAGTCTATGTTAACATACAACAAACACAGATGCTAATTAATATCCAACAAAAAGCCCATCTGCAGTATGAAACTCACATCTGCTGTGGGCTTTTGTGGCTGTTTGTCCTCTGTGGGCTGAATATAGAGGAAAATAATGACCGACAACATAATTCTCTGTGATGCTTCCTGGGGCTGGTGCTTTATGGGTTCAATAATCTGCTTTTATTGCAGAGACTTGGGATTTTAGCTCAAACACATCTCTGCTTAGTATATTTACAGCAACATCACTCGTCTGTTAATAGACAGAAAGCTAATTGTACTTTGCTGATTATGCTGCACATCCCCACAGCAGACCCTTTCACCTGTTTCACCACATATGCTGCGACGGTCAGTCCAACTAACTCCAGACTCTGTTACCCCAGGTGCACCACATGAATATCAAAAAAATGGATAGAGGAAACAAATCGCATTAACAAACTCAACTTACATGTTGTTTCATGGGATTTCCATCATTAAAAACCTTAACACTGCCCTGCCCAGGTTGTGTCAGCTCAGCCGGGGTGGGGTGGGGGGGGGTGACAATGATCTGGTGGTGGTCAGATTTATGCTATTCCTCTCACTACATGCCACCTCACTGTTATTGACCATTTCATCTTTACATGTTCTTTGTTCTTAAGTTTGTTGTATGGAAGTTCTTTAGTATTTAGGCTGGTGTGGATCTTTCTGGTTGTGGTTCTCTTCTTTTGAACCGAGAGCAGCTGTACCAAGGCAAACTATTTCCCTCTGGGATTAATAACGTTTTTTTAACCTTAGATCTCAAAGATGCTGCCATTCGTTTCTCACTGTTACTTTTACAGTTGAGTTCGACAGTCAGCCCTAGATGTCTTCCACTAGTGTTATGTGGATCTGAAACTGTCTCTGTTGAGATCATTAGCACATCTAATGAAGACAAAGCTAATTAGGCAGTACTCCTTGTCTCATTTCCCCTCTATCTGACAAACTCAGGTTCTTCAGGTTTCCCATGTGTCCGCTGCTCAGTGTAGCAGACGGTCTCTCTCTCTAAATTGTACAGCTCCTGTTTCAACAGAGTCTGTTTCCCGTCTAATGCATCACTGCAAACACCTGTTTTTTTTATTGTCATGGGGATAAAGGAAAATCCATACTCAAAAGCTCACATATAATAGTAACATAACTGTGTCCAGACACAGTCTTTCTCCTGAACTGCTAAACACGCTTAAAACGGGATGATTTGGGCTTAGAGCATGTAAAAGTGACCAGCCATCACTGCAAAGAATTTAACAGCAACCTTAGCTATACAACTAGATTATCTATTATTTCCCAAAGTTCAAAATGCCAAACTACAATTCATTAAAATGACAGAGTAGTGCAGGCCATTAAATGTATTACTGTATTGCTATTGCCAAAAGGTCCATAAATATTGCCTGAGAAATTTTCAAATATCAAAAGCTCACAACCTTTTTCAACATTAGCTGATATAAAAACCCCAAAGGTACATACCTGTCTGACTATATGAGTTGTGCTGGCACTCCTCAGACAGAAGAAGGAAAAGAGCGATAGCAGTGAGATTTTAGATAAGAAGAAGGAACACACTTGCTCTTTCCTCCAATTTCTTGCCCAACTCTCACAAGGAAATCACAAAGTCTGCAGCCAAACAGGTAAAAAGCAGTGTTTCTGCTACAATTCCTGCACCCAGCCTGGATCTTAAATGGCAAGCTGAACCTGAAGTAAAACGTAAGTCTGTTGTTCAGGTGTGTAGATATCAGAGTCTGACTCAGACTGGACTAGTATGTGCACATTACTTTGCAATTACACTTCCAATGCTTTGCTTCTTGTGTTGTGCTATTTTGGTGTATTATAAACAATGGCGACTAAAGAACATGGTTTGTTTGACTACTGCACTGTTGTTGAGCAGATCAATAACAGTTGCTGGTCTGCATCACTGCGATGCGTGGTTACATTTGAGATTTTGACACTTACTGCAGTTGTAAGAAGAAAAGCTTTGCAGGGTAAGTGTTATGCAGCGATTTCTACCTATACCGGTTCTCATAGTGCTTGACACCACTTCACATTCACCTATTTGCACACAGAAGACAGGAGGAGCCGGTAATTGAACCGCTGATCCTATGACTGGCAGGCGACTGCTCTGCCTCCTGAGCTACAGTCTTGTTTTCTGCACAGAACTACTAACGAGCTGTCACCATGGATTAAACCTTTCCAGATGATCCCAAATGCAGCAGCTTGTCTTATTTTTGATCAACCAAAAATGTCCCCACTGTTCATATCTCTGCACTGACTTCCAATGGCTGCCAGTTTCAGATCCAAAGCTCTGACACAGGTATAAAACGCTTCATTCCTGTATCTAACAAGCCAAATGAATCATAAACCCTGTAATGAATATAATAAAACAAGCAACTCTTTCTTGCAGATGCTCTGAATACCATACAGTGAACTCCTTCCTCTGTATTTTTGTGGGGGTGCTCTGCTCTTTGGTGTTGCTGCTTTCTATTTGATTTGCAAAGTTGAGTGTCCCAGCAAAACAAAGAAAGCACTCTGAAGTGTGTGTGTGTTGGTAAGGGTCTTCTGAATGGGCACCGGTAGATATGGTGTAAATTGACTCAGTCTCTTGAGGTTTCTGCCTCACGCGGTTTCAATTGAGAGATGGTCCAGGGGTCAGGAAGGTTGGCATGGCAACCTATCTGCAACTGCCTCTGGTTGCCATTGGAAATTAACTCCTGCAACGGTGGCTGTAGGAACCAGTAGCCTGCTGTACTGTGCTTTGCTGAGTTGCAACCTTGGCTGTATAACAGGGAACTACAACAAACGCTTTTTAGACACAAGCAGCGTCTGCTACCATACTGCATAACTAAGGCTGCACTCCTCCCAGTCACGTGGGTTTAGGATAGAGCCTGACTTTGAATGACATAAGTCAAAATGAAAAAGGGGATAGAAGAACCAAGGATGTACAATGCGAGAAAGGACATGAACAGAGTGCGTCTCCCTGCGAGAAAGGTAGAATGAACCACAGTTGATCACTTATTTAGAAAACAGTCAAGACAAAAAACTAAAAACACAAAGGAATCTGACCTGACAAACGAACAATAATCTCATCTTCAGTAATTTCACACACAGACGATAGTGTGTGTGCCTCATGATTCACACCTTATTTTTACGCCTCTTCCTCCACTCTCACACCTCCTCTGTTCACCTTGTGACTTCTAACACCTCCTCTGTGTCCAAGCAGTTCTTTTCTCCATTTCTCACGGTTCGTTTCATCTATTACTGTTACTGACACATAAAGAAACCATAAAGTGAGCTCAAATGAGGAAGTAATCAAGAGCCTGTATCATTTTCTAAAACAGCCCCGTTTATAAATCAATTTTGAATCATGAATAATAGTTTTATAATTGACTGAGGAATAACTTATTAACTAGATTGTTAATGTACCATAACCCAGAAAAAAACATTTATTGACCAATGACATGTCCGAGTCAGACGAGACTCATGACTGACATCACTGACACTGATTTAGAATTGGCCTTTACTATGACATTGTTGACCGTCGATCCCCCCTGAGCAGGATTAATGAAAGAACCTGCTGAACCAGGCTCAGGGTGAGCGCCCATGTGCCTCAACCTGCTGGGTAAATTGGAAACAGGACGGATGAACAGAGAACAGAGAAAAGCAGTTACGTTGTCTATTAATTTTGATGACCAGAAGTTAGCAATCTGTAAAACCTTCCTGCAGCCTACAAAAGTCACTTTGATCTCTGTGACGCCATTGCACTGTAAAGTCTGGGAGTGTGCAGATCAGGCACGTGCAGAAACTTGAGTGTGCGTAAGCAGTGGGCTGAACAACATGGAAGCCAGCAAACTTTTTTGGCTAATGTGCCAGGCAGGCAGTTTCCAGTCGTGTGAATAGCTGCCATGTTTTTTTGTTTTTTTTAAATGACTACTGTAGAATTTAGCAGTATACTATTTCATCAGTGTACTTGAAATATTGCTCAAACTTTTCACCCTCTATGACATAGGCTCGGTGCCTCTCTGCTCCTGTGTTGTACTCTCTCTGTCTCTGACATTATGTTGCTTTCTTCTCACCGTCTCACTTGTCAATAGTTTGGAAGAGGGAGAATAGTATAATTAGAAAATGATATTCATAAATAAAAGCCATAAACTCTTTACAATGAATTGTGCTTTATTGGGAAGAGATTTTTTATGTCAAATAAACAGCACAGCAGTGCTCTGTCAACCCTATATTGAACATCATCATATGCTAAACAAAGTTATGCTATTTACTGTAATGATCTATCGGTTTGAGGGTTGATGACTTCACATGCACCCAAAATAGCTTTGAGTAGTACCACAGTGACAGCAGGCTGATTCTTCTCTTAACTGGCATCATGTCACATTACAGAGAATCAATGCTTTCCTTGTGAGAAGACAGATGTTCTCATTATGTTCGGAATGGAGCACTAATCATGGTGATTGTCAGAGAGAGAGAGAGATGGTGCTGATTAAGCACTTGTCTCTTAGGGAAGACGCTGTGTCTGTTTGCATATGTCTTCACACCGGTATAACAAAAACACTGGTATAACAAATAATGATCGGGAGCTGTGGAGTGTTTGACGTCAGGTTGAATAAAGAAGCAGAACTGGATTTCAAAAATATTGAAAAAGAAACAGATGTTGTATGTAGTCATTAATTATACAATGAATTAGAGATTATTATTGGATTGATATTGTGTAAAATAAAATTAAGGTACTGAGTACTGAGCGTTATCTAGACCTCCTTCAACGACAGGCTCTACAGTGCTGTGTGCAATCTGCAACATAGCACTCTGAGTTAAGACTTTAAGGTTAGCAATATGCATGGGTTCACTAATCTGTGAAGCTCTTTATCATTAGCAAATGTCAGAGTAGAAAACATTCACCTAACAGCATCTCATTTCAGTCAGTGCTGATGCTGCATTTCCTGGAAATGTCACAACCAGCAGGTCATTTCTGATGCCGCAGCAAATCATTAATTCTGTGAGAAACTTGTTGGATGAAGTGCTCTCGGTGGCAGGTGTCTGTACTCAGCCAGACTGTTGTGAGAGAAGATGCTCCACTTCACACGAGTCACTTGGATGTCGCACTTTTCAGTTGTTCCAGAAAATCTGAAAGTGTTATGCACCTTGAATGAATTTGTATTATTTACAGTAGATTTTCAGCATTACATATAATGCACATTGATATTGTCTTTACTCTTTTATTGGTGTACTTTGGTGCAAATAAAGCCGATTCAAGTAGGTGTTGTATAGAGACAGTTAGATGTTACATCAAATCAGTTTCACTGCTGCAGTGAATGCAACTACAGACATTTCCCTGCAAGCAATGCTGGGAATATTTCACATTACTTGTAATAGGTAACAGATTACTAGTTACTCGTTTAATATTGTAACAAGTAATGTAAATAATTTACTTACTTCAAAAGTAACTTATTACTTTTGATTACTGTTTACACACATTCACAAAAATTGTCTAGCACTTAACAATTTCCAGCATGAACTTGATCTTGACAAGCTGGGTCTTATCAGGGCTCTTAGTTTGTAGTAACCTGAATGGTAATTGCCTGTCTCTCCTTTTTGTAGGGTGCTTTGGATAAAAGTGTCTGCCAGGTAAAGTGAAGTAAAGTAAAGACTAAATCTGGATAAAAAAAAGCTAAAAACCCAAAAAACCTTGAATTTCAACGATAGTACTCACTAGTGATTACTGTCAAAACTATGCATACATGTTAGCTTAGGTTTGGCATTAGATCAATTCATCACGTGATGAACACAGCAATCTTTTTTTCTGATTTCTTAAAGAAAAATACTGTTTATTTTCAGCACTGCTTATTGACCACATTCTCCGTCTCTGTTTAATATATGTGATCGCACTTTATCGCCTCTAAATTTGCTAATCTAATTTAAAAGCTCAAAACCCATACAGTCCCAGGAACCCCTAGTTGTAATTGTTTTTACTTTGTCCATCCACTGTAGAAGGTAGAGTCAATGTTGTGTGTGTGGGCGTGGGAGAGTTAGCAACCAGCTGCCAGCAGAAAAGAAAGAACATAAGAAAGGGGGATTAAAACCAGTGAGGGAGAGGTGAGAGTGGGTATTTTCACAGCCCCCTCCAGGCTCTCGGGGCTTACATGCCTCCTCCCTGATGCCTTCAACATCTCACCAGGCTGTCTCATGGGTCCAGACTCTGAATAAAGCCTGAGTCTCAGCCATATGTAGGCTACATACAAAGGAAAAATGTACAGTTTGTGAACAGAGACAGGGCATTCTTTCTAAAAGGAATAGGTCTCCTATACTGCTATAGCATGAAGGGAATTGCCTTTCTCCTACATAATGAGTTGTCCTGCTCAAATCTGCATGAGCTCTGTTCCAGGAAATGATGTCTGTGCTCAACTGGTGTATTCCTGGCCTGACTGAATGGTGACGAGATGAAAGAGTGGAGCAGACTGTATTCTATATAGTTCAGAGAATACACATTGCTACTCCATTATAATGACATAGGAATACAAATACCCGGGCGTTCACCTCAATAACAAAATGGACTGTTCACAAATATGGAAGCCCTTTACATAAAGGTCTAAGTCGTCTTCGCCTGCTAAGGCAGCTGAGGTCCTTGGATCAACAGGACTCTTTTAAGGACCATCTACGACTCTGTGATAGTGTCTAATGTATTTTATGCTGTGGTCTGCATAGTGCAAAACTTAAACTGCTCAACAGGGCCAGTTCTGTCCTGGACTGTCCGCTAAAATCCATCAAGCAGGTTAAGGAGGCGATCATTTCAGACAACATCTCCCAAGCCCCTGCATGACACTGTACGAGCACTGAGCACCCACAGTGTAGGAAGGAGCGCTACCGCAGGTCATTCTTGCCAGCAGCTGTCAGAGTCTATAACACAGTTTACCACGGTTCATTTATTTATCATCTTTTTAATTGACATATCATCTGTTTTTAATTGCTGTTACTCATTTACAGCTTGTTTGTACACTGTATATCTCATCTGGATCATTCACACCTCCTCACACATATCTCTGTAAATCTTGTCTAATTGTATATAGGGTTATTTTGTGTATATAGATAACTAACTTTGTTGTTCTTCTATATTCCTTTTGTTACAAGAGTTCTGTAACACTTACATTTCTCATTTGTGGGATAATACAATTTTTTTCTATTCTATTCCATTCTATTCTATCTCACAGCCCACACATGCAAAAAAAACACATACCAGTAAAAATGTCTCTGCTCAGAATATATACAAAAAAGTCTGGCAGCGTCTTTTAACAGTTTGTTTAATATCTGTGTGTCTTTATTGCAGACTTGATGCTCATGTTTGTGTGTGGTACAGTGAGATAGAGTTCTCTAATACATTATCTGCAGCACTCAGCCACTAAATTGTATTGACATAAATTGTTTCAGTGAAAGATAAACCCTGAACTGGCACTCTTATATATTTGATGAGCTGTTGAGGAGGTGATGGGTGGACTGACTAAAATCAATATTTAATCACCCTGGATGCATGCTGACCTGGGAGCAGGGAAATTGAAAGTTAGACAATAAGGGAAGGAGGAGGAGTTAGTATGTTGAAGATACAAGATTAAAGTGAAGGAAAAAACTTCACAGTCTGTCGCTTTAGTCTGTGTCGACTATTACTGGTGCTGAAACTATACTCTGTACATGAATCTGACTGCAGTTGCTTCAAAGCCCAAGATCAATAAAATGAAGGCAAGTGTGATATGCTGATATCATGAGAAGTGTTCTTCATTACAAGTGTCATAAAAATAAGACTTCCAGTCAACCAGAAAAAAATCTAAATGGTATAAATGCTTATTTACTATTTCCCTTTGTTAATTTACATCTGTCTTGATATATCTTGAGGGTGTTTCAATAGAAATTTGGAGCTCAGCAGCATTTAAAAGAATCAAGCCATAACGAACTGTACTACTGCTGTACTACTGCACACTAAAGAAAAATTCAATTCAATTCAATTCAATTCAATTCAACTTTATTTATATAGCGCCAATTTACAACATAAGTTATCTCAAGGCACTTTACAGTGTGAGGTTTAAGACCTTAAACATTATATAAATATATACAGAAACATTGAGAAAACCCAACAGTCCCAAAATATTAAAGTATAACTATTATCATTATTATAATAAAACACTAATTAATAATCTACTGATATTTTTATTCAACTATATACTGTGAGGCTTCAGCACAACTTGCTGGGGTTTCAATTCTTCCACAGATTACTACTTACTAGACCCAAGGTACGTCCAATAAGGAACATTCCTGTACATCTCACAGCAGCTTACAAGACCTTTTAGTTCTTTTAGTGGGTTTGCTTAAGTTAATTAAACAAGTAGCAAAAGTCAATAAGTTAATTCATTTGAGAGAAACTTTCTTCCAAAGCAATGTGCAGTAAAACTCGATGTTGGAGAAAGATAGTTGACATTAGAAATCCAAACATGTAGGCTAATGACATCCCTAAAATTCATTGCTATGGCAACAGTGTTTGCTATTGGGGAATGAGAGCTGCTGCTGCTAAAGAGCTAACGGTAATGAACTGAAATAATGTGGGACTCAGCCCAGTCACTGGGCTTTCTCCAGTAGCTGATTTCCTAACGGTCGTGTAAACAGGGGGCGCAGACATTAACCAAAATTAATCTCGGGCACATGACGGAAGCAAATCAGGATGAGAAACTTTTTTTGGCATAATTTATGTTGGCTGACTAACTTTCACTGGAATGACTGGCTGGCATTTTGGAACATGGTATCCATTTCTCCTAACACATCCAAGTTTGGATCTCACCCATGCACCCACTCAATGGAATACTTTCAAAGTCAATATCTGTTGCTGCAAACCCTTACAAAGCATTGTGTTGCAAAAACTAAATAAATATGAGAATGTATTTTTACTGCAAAAATGATTTAGTGATAGCCCAATTATATAAATGTATGTATCACCTCTCGAAAAGCGTTCCTCATGTCTGTGTTTGACAAAATCTATATTATTTCTGCAGGAATAAACCATTATGTGCGTCACAGCACAGCAAGCTACTGTGAGCTTCCATATGAACATATGATTTTCTTTTTTCTAATACACAACTGAAGTCCAGTAATTCATCTTTTCAGGCATTGGAATCTGTGTTTCTCTCATGTTTTAACTCATTACAGATTACAAATATTTAACCCTTAATAACCTGGTGTGTAACCAATGACCCTGATAGTGCTAATTGTGTTTACATACGAATAAATGTCATGAACATTTTGTTCAGTCCTGTTTTGTCCTTGTTATAGGGGAAGTTGTGGGATCAGTGGTTTAAATCCCACAATTGGTAAAAAACCTTTAAACCTTCTAAGCTTCAGTCACGCTTAATAAATTGCCTGAAGGAAATGCATAAGTTTGGAGTTATTCATTTTAAAGATAGATATTGTAAAGCCTTCTATCTCAGCAAAACATTGGTTCAAAGTAATAATTTAAAGCTCAATATTGTCATGACACTGTTGACATTCATAAACCTCTGACTGCAACTGTATGTCACACTGAATATGCTGCTCTGGATCTGTCCATGTTTGATATTTCATAATCTAAAGACATTCGAAGCTTCAATGGAATAGCTTAGGCTACGCTGTGATGAGTCAAGTTAAGAGCATTATGCAGACCAGGGTTTTTCCAGTCACGACTCTGCTGTGGCTCTGATGTACTGTCTGGACAACTCTTCTGGCCTTTTGGCTCTGCTCCACATCAGTCACTGGTAATACAATGAATGTTCTAACTCACTTATCCTTGTCATTTAGCCACGTGTCATCATCTGCACTCCCTCTCTGTTTCAGCAAGTGAGGATTTGTCAGCGGGTGATTGCCCTACATTGCCTCTGCCTCAAAGAGACTACAAGACATTTGGCAACGGCACAAATATGAATTCAAACGTCAAATATTGTCAGATGACACAGATGATTCACTGAAGAGTCTATGGCTTAAAATAATTATGATTCATTCATAATTATTAAGAGGAGGGGAGAAAGTCTGCTGTTGACTGGGGATGTACATCTTTTATAAAACCTGCTGACTAGAGCCATAGAGGACAGAATCAAGACGCAGTCAAACATAGATTTAAACTGCACCCAGCCTCAGAGAAGATAAGACAACAGATGACATGAGGGTAAATTTGCTCAGATCATAGTATAGATAAGTTTGACTATAGTAAACAGGTACTTTTTCATCTCCATGTTTACTTTGACATTTCTGATTAATCCAATTAAACGAACCTTAAAGGTTAATGGGATGTGTTAGACAGCCTGGTTGTATCATATTGGCCTTCATTCCAATTGGTTGAATACATACATCTTTCTCTTTTGTTCATTCCTGTCTTCTGCTGGCTCTTGCCCATTTTCTATTTTTTCTATTTCCGTCTGTGCTTCGTTCCACAGTGCGTGAAGCCCCAGATGTCCATTCGTTGGCAGGTCATTACATGTCCATGAGTTTCCTAATGAGCCCATTAGCTTCAGGCCATCTCTTCCTCCCTTACTCACCAGTCGTTCTCTTTCTTTTGTTCTACTCCTTCATGCTTTCCAAGTTAATGAAATCATGCACTTTTTCTAATTCCCAATCCCCAATCATTTATTTTTTATAATCTCTCATTCTTCAGATGTACTACAGATTATGTGTCTCTGCAACACTCTAAGGGAATACAAAGGTTATATTGGAAGGCTATAATTTTGCCAGAAAATCTGAGCAACATTTATGCTCCAAGGTTGTTATGTCAATCTGAAACTGCTGGTGTTGCAGTGCTGTTGTCCATCACAATTGTGCTCTAATTAATTTAATTTACATTTAAGGTAACACAAGATAGAGACTAGTTAATTAGTTAACTCTAGAAAGAAGAAGAACTGCTTCAAAATCTTATTCAATTGGGATTTAAATGTCTATTTCAATAAGCAGTAATTAAATGTATTCATCCATTATTCTTTTCACCACAGGCAAGCTTATTTACTGTAGGACTTCTGCATGTGCTGGGCCCAAAAACATGTCATCCTGTTGAATAGAAATTCTAAGCTAACTCTTTTGGAATAAGACACTAAACACAACCATGTGCATTTCATAACCATTCAATGTGGCAAAAAAAAGAAACTGACTACTTGAAGAAAAAATGATCCGCTGAAGGTGGTTGCAGCTCTTTAATGGTAGTAATTCTGGTACATCCAACATCCATTGTGTTAATTTCAGGGGACACATATGCATGGTACCTTAACACAAAAACGGAAATCCCTTATACCTCACCTGACTCCCTTATCTGTGAGGCTAATGAGTTATGTGATTAGTATAAATGTTGTGGAGAAGGTTTGGACTCCTACTCATAGACACTGTTATACAAACAGTTAAGTCCAACCACGCAGGGAGACTGGCCAACAACTATGCTGCAGGCCACTATCTATAACTGCAGTGAATACCGGGGGGCGGGGGTAGGCACTGTAGCTTCCACTTCACGTTCATTGGTCCCCACAGCTAACTGCCTTCTTATATTACCAATCTCTTTGGCAATTAAAACGCTGGTGGCCTGTACAGATATCATCTCAAACGTACTTTTTGGGCCAGCGGCATTTTTGAATTATTCGAATAACTCGTCTAATCAAGGATTATTTTTAAAATTGAGGCTTCGTTTACGTCATATAACTCGCGTTAAACAGCAATTTTCATTTGTGTTTCATACTGACTGTTATAATTGATGCGCATTCATCAAAGATGGTTAAGGAGGACAACGTGGTTCAGTGTTTACATTGTAAACCTGAACTGGGTAACCGAAAAAACATACCGACTTGGCGACATTACTTATGTTTATGCGAAAGCATCCGCACATTAACCAAACGGAGCCTCTGTAAGGTAATGTATCTTCATATTTAAACTGTACCGCTGATATTAAACAAACGAAACCATCTACTTCTATGTTTTCATGCAGTGTTCTTGTTGCATGTTTCTAGCACGAAACAACATATATCTACCGTCAGAATAATTCTGTATGCAGAATTGTTTGTGCGTTTGGAAACATCGCGTAAAAGGATCCATGTGAAGATTTACACAGTGAGAGGTTTCGTGCATTTCTGCAGACATTACAGGCTTATCTTTATTAATTATTTATTAATTGTCCCCGACACAGTTTCACAATCGCTCAGAATGACAGCAAGTTATTGTGAAGCTTTCACATGCTTTGCTTTGTTAACCCCCCAAAGCAAACCTAAGGGATCTTTAATTAGAATTGCTAACTAAGTTAAACACTAGCTAGCTATAGCTAGTTATAACGAACTGTATTTATATATCAATATATATATATATTGTTTAAAACACAAAATATTTTTTTACTTCTTTCTCACATTGTTACACTGTTTTAAAATTGTTGTGAAAGTTATATTATTAGGTGCCTCCCATTCATTTTAATGGACTATTATTCTATTATTCTAGGTTTAGTAGGTGGACTACTATTCTCCACCTCTAAACCGGTCTCTTTATTTATAGATTTATTTTTCTTTATATCTTATTCTTCTGTCAACCGGAATGCGGCCCGAACGGGAGAGAGATGGCACACAAACTATACATCAAATCGACCGGCTCGGTCCCGTGA